>JAKWJA010002496.1:18688515-19181366 GCA_027704765.1 Solanum habrochaites
CTGTAAGATTAGGAGACCAGCCCCGCATCGTGCGCCTGAGTGTGACTGTGCGACGCACGCCCGATACGAGGCAATTGCCTCAAAAAAATTTTGGGGCAGAATCAGAGGGTGACTTTGTGACGCTCAGCCACTTCCCAGGTTCGATTGTGTCATTTTAGAATAAATTTTGACATGTCTAAAAGTCCCAATAAGTATGGCAGTGTTTTTGTAACTTAGGAAGACGGTTATAAACTGTTTTAATTACTTATTTATCCCCTTTTCCAAAACAAAACCCCAACACCCATTAAGAAATCAAAATCCCAAATTTCTCTTCTCTTCAAAATCCTCTCAAACATCCATTGGAGGGAAAACTCAAGTTCAGGATAGGTGCTGGATTTTCATGGTTTATTCTTCAACTTTTTGTGGGCTTCCCATGTAGAAAGGCATGGTGATCCTTCATCCTTTGTTATACATTTATCTAAGGAGTCAATCAAGGATTTTCAAATATGATTCAAGGACAGAAATTTCCAAATTCGAAGTTGGCCATAGATTCTTTCTCAAATTAATTTCAAAAGCATGTTTATGATAAATGGATGATTATCTACTTTTTTTGAAGATAAATTTCCGTCCAATTTTATGATGAACCCATGATCCCCCTAATTTCTCAAATTGGCTTATAATGTGGGTCTTGTGATCTTGATTCTATGGTGATTGAATTATGTTTCAATTATGTTGAATTACCTATTACTAATTTTAATCATTTGAATTAAATATGAATTGTATAATGAGATATCAACTATGATCAAGGTTTAGACATTGAGTAAATTGATCTATATTCCTCTACTTTTGATAGACTTTATGAAGTAGGGTAACTAATGTGATCTTTAAACCATGATGTTTGAAGTATGATTTAATTTTCATAATGGTGCCTTTGGGTACTCTTTTATACAGGTATGTATGTTGAATTATGGGAATTGTTCAATTAGGATCAGAGATTGGAGGAATTGTAAGTTGTCCCTATTCTCTCTATTTTTGTATAGAATCGCTAGATGCTTTTCCTTGTATGGCATTGTGTGGTATGGTCAACTTATGGTGCAGTGTTTACCTTATTTTCATCCTATATATGATGTTATCATAGCCTTAAGAAAAATGGGTTATAAATGTGTTTTTATCATGATCACACAATGTGAAGTATTATGCCTAGTCTCCAATGCTAGTTCATGATCTAGGTTATATTGATGATGCTTCCTATATTTGAATGAATATGTTAGGGTTAGGGGTTTATACATTTGATGTTATTGAGTCTATTGACGATTGGTTGCTTTTGTGTAGCATAACCCCTACATATGAACTTCTACATGAATGTGTGGTCTTTGGAATGACTAAGAATCTTAGATCCAAGTAATGAAGATGTAGTGTCTCCTATGTTGCGATGTTGTTGTGTATAGACTATAGTTCCTATTAGTCTACAGGTGAGTTGTCTAAGGTTTAAGGACTTTAACATGTATTGTGACCTTTGTATGGTTGCTGCCTAAATATTGGGATTGTTGCCATTATGTAATTATGTTTTCCAATGTACACACGCTTACACATTACGAATGCTTGCAAGTAGTATAGGTTCATGGTGTCTAAATGAAAGGGTATTCTCATATGCACTCATGTCTACTACTATGCATGTAAAATATATGTGTCCATGAATGTATGTTATGCGTCCCTCAACTAGGATGAATTGATAGGTGTACTACTATGGATAAGGGTATGGGAATTTATTTATGCATTGCACATGTGCGCCTTGATAGGATAGTTTGTAGGTGGCTATCTATGTCTATGAATATGAAAGCATGATTAAGATATGAATTATTAGGTGATATGATGAATTATAAATATTCATTGTATCTAAATGTGTTTATATGGAAGGATTTCTTGTATAGTTACACCTAAGCATTTATGCATAATTAAAGTAAAGCATGAACATGGTTGGGTTAAAGGGTGTTTAAGTGAAAGATTTGATCATATATAGGTACACACACATGTATGATAATTAAGGCAATATATTTTGAGTTTTCAAAATTTACTGGTTGAAACAAATTTTAATTTATTTTAGATAAATTCATAAGAAGTATTCAATTCAATTTAGATAAGTTTTCACAAAAATAATATCCTTTTTGTGGCGATATTTAATCAATTTAGATAAGTATTCGTAAGAAGTGTTTTTGGAGAAAAATATATTGAGAACACGTGAGACAAAAAGGCTATCATGCACTACTCCACAGATGTGTATTTGAAGTTAGTTCCTCAACGTCCATGCCTCGTATTAAATAATATTTTAACACTATCATGCAACATTTTTGACGATGTATTCTGCACAAGATCAACAATTTTTGTATAATATTGTATTCTTAATTAATAAAACAATATACTATTTTTGAATTTAGTTTCATTTTGATATAATTATATTAAATTTAATGAATAAGAGCAACAAACGCTCATCTAAAAAACCTGCCTTAATTTCAAAACAGATCCATGCTTTGACAATTTTTTTCTTTGATGTATTGAGAACACACAAAAGTTTATGAAAACAAATATGATGAGCCCATATGCTATTTTAGTATGCAAATTATAATTTATATTCTTTTAACAATATATCTAGCATATAAATAATATTTTTTCTTGCTTCTTGATAACAATCAATCAAATATAAAGACATAAGAAATACTCATCTATAACCATAGTAGATGCGATACCATAATATGTCACTACAGTGTGGCGAATTTTTTTTTCTTTTCATT
The DNA here is from genome assembly GCA_027704765.1 of Solanum habrochaites. NCBI lineage: Eukaryota > Viridiplantae > Streptophyta > Magnoliopsida > Solanales > Solanaceae > Solanum > Solanum habrochaites. Next base: position 18,691,284 of record JAKWJA010002496.1, read on the forward strand.
CATGTCAACACCAAGATGTGTGACTCGTATCAAGTAGATTTAATCATAATTTTACATAAAAGAATTACTTAAACATCAAAGTAAACCACATTCAACCCGCATCCTGTGATATTTCAAGTATAAGAACGTATGAATTAGTGATCTCAATTTGTGGTAATAGCTTCACTTTCTCGAGAATTCAACAATTGAATAAAAAAGTAAAACCTATTTTAAGAGTCTCCAAGATAATTATAGACCACATTACAATAAAAGATTAATTGTATTAATTGCTGCAACTAATCTTTACAATCAAATCTTTAAAGCTAATTTAAGTACAAAATTCCTAATTTATATCCAGTAGATTCTAAATTTTCCCTTCATGAGAATGACGATGGAATCTATGAGATTTTCGTTTTTCATTTATGATTTTGTCTTTCTTTTATTTCCTTGGTACTTCATCTCCTACGATTTTCTAGTTATAGATTTTCATTTTACAAAATGTTATCTATCTCTTTGCATACATTGAAAGGTATGTGAAAGTAAAAAAAATTCTCGTTTCACAATGAATGATAATAGAAAGAGAATAGTGAGAAATAAGAGAGAAGTTATTGTATTAGTTTCTATCTACAAATATTAAAAAGTAGGAGAGAAGCTTTTCTTATAAGTTTCAAATTTGAAAACTCTTACTGATCAATATTTTAATAAGAATTCAATCTCATTCAAATTCAAATTCAAATTCAAATTTTATTAAAAGAAAAACTGATGAAATATAACTCTGTGTAGCTTTTATTTTGTACTAATTATTTTGCAATTCAATGAAGTATAACTACGTGCAATAATTTATTGTGATACAAACTTTTAAAAAACAAATAAAATATCCACAAGTCATAACTACATGAGAATTGTAAATAAATTTGTTTTTTCTATTGATAAGACACCTTTATTTTGTGGTTGATCTTATTGCAAAAAAAATTTTTGAAAAGACTTATTTTGACAGTTGCAATATATGTATGACAACGCTTTAGGGACCGTTTCATCTAATCGTGTTACGATAGGTCTGTTGCAACGGTTTTGTGCAACGGTAGGAAAATAATTTCCATAGATATCTCTATTGAAACAGATATAAACTCGATGGCATAGAAAAATCTATAGCAACGGATTATTAGCCAAACGTTACGGTTTCTAATATGTTATAATGACATTTTATGGAACGATTTTTTAAGCTATAGCAACTGTTCAACTTGCTTATTGTCATGGGTATTTTAACCATTTGCAACAATTTGGTAGGCTATTGAAACCACCAAATGGCATATTGCAGTGGTTAAATACACTAAATTATATTAATTTAATTGTAATAATTATTTGTATATATAATAAAAATCTAGGACATAAAAATTTATAAAACTCTTAAATTAATCTATTTTTGGGTCAACAAACTCAATATTTAAAACACCAATAAGAAGAGTTACAACTAAATCAAACAATAACTAGCTCCTACAACAAGTCTGTTCAATTCTTTCTCTATATAGTTTCTCTATTGACATAGTTCTTCAATTCATAACTTATCTTTACATTTCTGTTTACTATTAAGAATGTAAAAATACTTATACTTGCACTCCATTTTTACTTGCTCGTGGATCACTTGTGGACAAGGCTTTTACTAATTCCAGAATGCATGATTCATGGTCATCCAAATAAAAATTTGCACAAACAATAAGTTTCTTTAGTGAAACATGTATACATTCAACAATTGAAACTTTAAAAAAATAAATTGTAATTCCTAACTCAAATTGATAGGGTAAGCACTTAACTAAATAATTTTAACAAGGGTGGAAATAAACTGACACTCTATATGTTCATCCATATAGTTAAACATGAAATATTTCAGCTAGTTCAAGACCTCCATATGGACCATTCTCATAAAAAAAGTTTTACATGGAAAAAATGTTATGCGTAGCCAGATATGCAAGGGTTAACCAAAACATATCAACTTCATTAGTTTAAAATTTTTGTCATTAGATATAGTATGAAACACAACTAAACTTGACAATATGTATACCTTGACATACAAGAGACTCAAACTTTGAACCATGCCTAAGTACAACAATTGACAATTTCGAAAGTTAAAACACATTTTTTCTTCAAAACTTTTAATTCATCTACTCAATTTGTTCTTGATGTACAATATGGATATCACTAGATTTTCAAACGGGATCAAGTTTAGATAAACACAAATTTGGATAATTTCATATTTTGATTAAAAATACGCATGTGTTGCCTTTTGAAGTAAAAAATGTCTTTTCTGAGTATGAAGTTCGAAATATAAAAGACGGAGAGATTCATTGAACTGAAGAATTTTTTAGTCTTAAAAATAAAAAAGAGTCTCATAATTATAAAATGGTGAATTTCATTTAAAATCTTCATGTCTTGTTGATAGAAATATAATACTGTAAAGCTCAAGAACTCACCATAAACTAATTAATTTTTAGAAAAGATGTTTATTATATATTTCTAAATGAAAAACAATAACAAATCGATCAAAATTTACACTAATATCTTTTTCAGTAAGGAATTTTCTTACCATTAATCACACATGAAAGAAAACTAAAAAACTTTCATATTATTTAAAGAAGCATGAAGACTCTTTGATTTTCTAGAATTTCAGGGAGATAAAAGAGATGATGCTGACCTATTTTGTGGAAGCAAACTGAGGTGATTTTCATCGAGTCCCCAAATTCTACTTCGACTTTGCTTTTCACTGAAGTTGAATCTCTATAAAACGAAGATCAATACAAGAAATTTTAATTTTTTTACTACATACTAATAATTACAAGTTTTCTAGTTGAGTTATACTTATTACAAAGTTATCAAATTATCTTTCAAAAGTAAATAATACATTCTCAACAACTAATACATAGAATTAATTCATAAGCAACATACCTTGCCAATCATAAGATCCGATTTTTGAAAGCAATTCAAAAATGAGAAATCTAAGTCAGATTTTCAACTCACATTAGTTTTTCTGCTTGCAAGTACATCCATTATGTATGTTATGGTCAATGCAATTCCCATTTTCAAAACTATATTTGCTCAAATCATAAGATCAGATTTCCGAAAGCAATTCAAAACTATGGATGCTTTTGTTTCCTCCACATTGTTCAAGTAATTGTTCCCAACATATTAACTTACCTATGCTCCTTATATTATCATGTAAAAATCTTCTTGAGACACTTTTTGTAAAATCACATCTTCCTTGTAAGGGTTGTATTCAACTTCCATTTCAGGAACCTTAAAAGCAGGAAATAAACCATCAAATTTATGGTGTATGCACCAAGAAAGAATGGAATCATAACAATGTAGAACAAGAAATTATCAGTTGGAAAAGTAGGTCCCTTGAAATGCCTCGGAACGGACAAACATTTTGAACTATTGGTAAAAACACTTAATGTGCAATGCTTGATCTGATAGCTTTTGCAAGAACATTCATGGACACTTTTTGTTAACGAAAAATTATTTTATAAATCCGGAGCAGATACAAGTCTATTTCAAAAATAGATCTACGAAGTACCAACTATAGAAAAGTCATAACACAAGCTATATTTTATTATAATAGGAAATAGATCAAAAATCATGTAAAAAATAAGACGTTCTTCAACAAATCAAAGGAACTAGTAAAGGAGAAAAGAGGCAAGTCAGAAGTATGATGATGATATCCAAGAACACATCAACACATGGATATTCACAATAGCTCATATGCATCGATAACTCGGAAATAATCCAACCGAAAAATGCCAAAAAAAGGAAGATCGGTTACAAGTTACAGTTATGTGTGTAGCTCAAGCAACCATGGAGGACTCGTCCGGAAGTAGGAAGGGCTGGCAGGAGTAGATGACGTTGTGCTTTGGATTGTGATGATTGACAGAGAAGATCAATTTTCGAACTAGTAGGAAATTTTTAGTACCAACCAGTAGCTAATTTTTGTTTATTACATTTTTATATTTATGTATCTCTTCCTTCCTGTTGCTCTAACGTAAATCTTCAACAATAATGAAAGTGTAATTTTGACATCCTACTCAAGTGAGATGTTAAATCAGTGAAGACATCATCTATGTGAGGGTATTCTAACCCGATTAAATAACTCATGGAAAATAAATACACCATAAACGTTAAGTTAAATATGGTCTAAACTAGTCAATTTTATCATAACTCCAAAAAAACATTAAACCCACAATAGCTAAAATTTAATGAGAAAAAACCCAGAATCAGATAAATACATCAAATCGACTAACCACACCCAAAGATTAAACACGAAAGAAGAGATTCAAGAATTAAACCTCAAAAGCCCAAACATGTAGTTTATTAAACTATAACATTGAAGATTGAAGAAGAGAACCTCCAGCAGTTGAAGAAAAAAACCTCTAGATATCTCGAATTTACAAGAAAACATACAACCCTCAATTTCGGTAGATTTAACAAGGGGTTTTAAGAGATTAATAGGTTTAGATTCGAATTAGAAAATGGTTTTGTGTTAGCCCTAAAAAGAGAGAACTGAAGATCTTACCTGCAATGCTTCCCAACTTCTATGTTCGATTAATCTGCTATGAATGGATGAAAATTGGGTTAAAGAGAAGAATAATGAAATCTTTTGTGTTCTTAGTTGAAGAAATGGGAAATGAGCTTAGCAAATGTTTTCCTATTTTGTATGAATATCTTATAAAGAGAAAAATAAATTGTATTTAAAAATTAGTTAAAGATAAAATATAATGAAAATATTATTGCAATTCATAAAAAATAAATGTGGAAAATTATGGAGGGATTTAATAATCGTTCCAATAGAAAAATAAGTCTCATTAAATGTTTCCATAGATTACTTTATGGCAACGGTTCTGGAAACAATTGCAATATGTGGGTCTATTGCAACGAATTTCACACAACGACAATGGATTTATTACCTAGTCGTAGCAATAATACCCAATTCTTTTTGCAACGGTTCAAACTGTTGCAATAGACCCTCTATAGTAACGGTTGCGTAAGTGTTGCTAGATTTTCCATTGTCGTAGGGACTATTTCTAGAAGTGAAAAGTTTTACAAAAATTCTAATTCGATGATAGAAGGCATAAGAAAGGATCTACTTGTTCACCATTCTCAGCATAGTTTAATGTAACACTTCGAAAGTCTAAGATGTGTTCTAGATCCTAACAGAGGTTTCGAAAGGTTTATACACTATTTTAAGGTAAATATTAATGAATATAAGTCATGTAGGAAGTTTAAACATCAAAACATCAAGGAACGTCCATGTCGTTCGGAAACTAGTTCAACGGGGTGCTAGTGTGCCTTAGCCAATTTGACTAAGTTTAGGAGTCGAAAAATGATGAAAATTGGTGGGAGTGTGTCTAACATGTTTTAGAGTTAGTTCATAGTCGAAACGTCTAGGTACGACTTATGTACTGTGGTTTCACGATACTTTCAATGTTTTTTCCTTAAGATTGGTGTGTGTTTACAGACTTTTTGTAGTAATCTTAACGTGTTTTTATCTTTGTTTTGAAAGAAAGGTTTCCAAAACCAAAATGAAGAAGGCACCTGAGATTTAGTGTAGAGGTGACCCATGAAGGCCATCGACGGACCATAGATGGTGATCGTCGACTAGATGTTCAGGCATCTCAAGAAACTCGGGGAAATCTGACAAAGTGTGGTGCTATGGAAAATCGAGGGTCATGATAAATCTTTGATTTGATCAGAGAATGTCCTAGTACCTGAAGTTTAACAAAGTCTAAGTATGGAACGACGGAAGGCATCTACAGATCATAGACTTATCAAAGGATCGTGATGTTGGTCCGTCGATTGAATCAGATAAGATGCCAGTTGAAGGATGAAAAAAGATGTTAAGTCTGGACTTACAGAGGCAGTTGACGGTCCGTCATTGAACGAAGGACCTTCGGTGTGGGTCATCGATTAAAGCAACATTTTTGGAATTCTTTCCTTATGTGAATTCCTTTTAAGTTAGGACAATATTTGTTATAAATATGATGTTGAACCTCCTTTTTGGGGTTTGATTCTATTACTACTATTCTTAGTTATTTTTTGGAAATTGGGGTTTTGCAATATTAGAATTAATTCAAATTTCAAGATTGGTTTTTAAGTGAATTATTGATATTCCAAGTTGAATTTCGTGATTTTCTTCGAATTTGTCAAAATAATTTCATGATTTATTGTTTATCCAATATGAATTGCGTTTTCTATGCATGGGTATCTAAATCCACAACTAGGGTTGTAGGAATCATGGGTGATTGATAAATTAAACACAGCTTAATAACAATTCTCAAATAGGTTATTGTATGCATTGATAATTCTTTCACTTAGAAGTCTTTTTAACGAGTCCACGCGTTAGAACTCGTCTTACTAATATTTGTCTGACAAGGGAGGTAGTTAATAGAAAAAGAATTATCAACATAGATTTAGTGGGATACTATCTAATAGGCTAGTTTTTATTGGTGCTAAGTAATAATTATGTCATACATTGAATATGATGCTTAATATAAAGTTAAGGTAAGGGTTAGTAAATTATACACACATAGACGGATCAATGTACGGGGTGAAATTCTCTAAATGTCGTACCTAGGATTTAGAGATACCTAACTTATCACTTTGCATGTGAAACACTAGGGAAGAATTATTATATCTAGGAGTACGGCGTTATTAACCTATGGGGAACACTTACACCCTAGATTCTCTCACAAGATGATAAACACCAATGATTTACTCATGTTACTTGTTTTACTTAGCAATATTAAAAGACTTTTATTTTACAAAATTCCCTTTTTATTACAAGTTTTTGGAAAGGAATTGACTAAATAGAAGTAATCGTATATTGAAGTTATTTATATACAATTTTATTCATGGGATTGACCCCAACATAATCCACTTATACAACTTTATGGAGGTTTAATTTGATCATATCAAATTTTGGGGTCGTTGCTGAGAAAGTCGGTTTTAGATTAACTTTAAATACATTATTGAATTTTAGTCAATAATTTTCTAATTTTACTTTTTTCTTTTGTTTTTGTTTCTCTCAGGTCTACTTCTAGTGTATGCTAAGTACACGGAGCCGAGAAGAACCAATGCTTCCATTCGATCTTGAACTTAACCAGACACTCTAAAAAATAAATAATCAGCAGAACCCAGCTAATCTAGGTGATGGGATCATTCGTCAGCCTCCACCACCGGTTTATGCTCACAATCAAGTGGTTGTGGAAAATCCATTTGATGATGCTTTAAGTACGCAACCTCCCATCCTACGCCCTTAAGAGTTCTATCAGGGCAACGTCAATATCACTGAATCTGACGCGCCTATGTCCTACCTCCTCTACCGCAGGGGCACATATTCGTGGTAACTAGTAGTGTGATGTAGAGGCTCACCTCAAGGGGTTTGTTTTTAGGTCTACCATATGAGGATCCCCATGCTCACATATCCAAAATGAGGTCGGTGTGCAAGAGTTGTTTAGGAAGGACAGACTTGGACATGAACGTCATCGGTTTGAGAGTTTTCCTCTATCATTGACGGGAGAGGATTGGAGTACAGAAAAGTTGGATATTGGGAGAAACACCTTTGCAGTGCAAGCTACACAAAATCCGTCCACATATGAGATTCATGTAGAGATGACTCAAATGAGAACTGAGCTTGGGTTGTGCATTGAAACATGTCACTGGAGATGCGGAGAAGGTAAATGTGGTGAATTACTTAACTAAATAACAACAGCCAATGGATGACTCCTATTATGAAGAGGATACTTATGCAGTGAATAATCAGACAGAGGGCTTCTGAATGAATGCCGAAGACTCCAATCAGGAGAGTTGGCATCGAGGTCAAGGAAATCAAGGTCGAAACTGTGGGAATTACAACAGAGAGGGCCAGTATGTTCTAGATGGAAACTATAATTGTGACAATAACTTTAATCAGGATAACTATGGTAACAGAATTGATCGAAGTGGGCCCTATGTTCCACCTCAAAATCGCGAAGTTACTCCTAGGAATGGTGGAAGTAGTATGGCACGAGTTGAAGATATGTTGCAGAAGATGATGATGAGGTTTGATGCTAGTGATAAGCACGCCTAGGAATTGAGAGATGATTTTGATAATATCGGGCAAATGGTGGACATGCATGCAATCTCAATCAAGAATCTTGATTTACAAATGGCCCAATTTTCTACTATTGTGAACCCACGACAACTGGGCACTCTATCTAGTGATATACTGTGGTTTCACGGTATTTTTAATGTTTTTTCCTTATGTTTAGTGTGTGTCCAAAAGCCTGTTTGTATTGGTTTTTATATGAGTTTCTCCTTATTTGCAGGAATTCTGTTCAAAGATGAACGCGGATGTTTTTGAGCGTAGAAATGCAGAAGAGACCACCTAAGGAGCTTATGACAGTCCGTGGAGCCTGTGACGGTCCGTAGGTAGCATATTAGTGAAGATTCTAAAGGAAGATGGGGAAGTATGACTTCGAGTGTGACTACGGAAGTCCACAACGGACCGTCATATCCATTATTGTCCGTCTTGCTCGTTTATCGCAATGATTGGAGAGTAGTCCGAGTACCCAAACTCCATGAAGTTTACGTATTATGTAATATAGACCCTCGACGAACCGTCATGCTTGCAACGGTCCATCATACCTGTCCGTTGAGGGTAACGAAGAAAGCAGCAGAAGAACTTGTGAAGTAAGGGACGACGGAGGGCATGATGGCCCGTCGTGACCATGACGATCCATCACGAGGTCCGTCGATTCGGAGGAATTTTGACAGATTTTCAGTAATTAGAATCCTTCTTTTATTAGGTTTTTTTATTTTTAATATAATTAGTTTGAAAAACCTCATTTTTGGGGTTAGACTCTTTGATGTTAGATAGTTAAACTTTGGATAATCTTTAGTTCTCTTGTTCAAGTATTGATGGATTAGTTTCAGTAATTGTTACACTTTTATTGGAATTGATTGTTGGTGCTTTTTTTTTATTAATCAAGTGAATTTCTGGATTTTATTCTTTCTCATCAAAGTAAGTGCATGAATTCTTATATTAAATATATAAATAGTGTGATTATGACTATGGGTAACTAAACTCTATAGCTAGGGTTGTGGGAATCATGGGTGAATAATGAGGTAAAATCTAACTAAAATAGCAATTCTAGATTGATGTCTTGCATGTATTGATAATTATTTCGTTTAGAAGTGTTTTGAATGAATGGCCAACGTTAGAACTCCCCTTAATACTCCTTGCCGGAACAAGGAGGTAAATAATAGGAAAAGAATTATAAACATAGATTTAGTGTACACTATCTTATTGGCGAGTGTCGATTGGTACAAGGTAATAACTTAGTCAAATATCAAATACAATGCTTAATATGAGGTTAAGGTAAGGGTTAGTATAAAACCACACGTAGCCGGACCAAGGTGCGGACTGAAACTTTCTAGATGTCGGACCAAGGATTTAGAGATACATAACTTATCACTTTACATGCAAGATACTAGGAAAGAATTGTTATAGTAAGAATTATCAAGTTAGGAACCTGTGGGGAACACTAAAGCCCTAGTTACTTTTATTAATTTATTAAGATCCAAGATTTGAATCTGTTAGTTATTTACTTTAGTTTAATTAATTATTTTAATTAATTTAGAAATAAAAAAAAACCTTTACTGACTTTTGTTTTCTAAGAAAATAACTGACTAAACAATAGTAATAATAGAATAAAGTTAACTCTGAACTATTTTTGTCATGGAAACGATCCCAACCTCATTAGTAGGGTTCTTTACATGATATGACCGTTTTACTTCTTATTTGAGAAGTAAATTTGAGCGTATCAAATTTAGGCGCCGCTGCCGGGGAGAGTAGCTTTTAGATTAACTTAAACATATTACTAAAATTTAGTTTAGTCAATATTTTCTTAATTTTACTTTTTTTATTGTTTTTGATTCTTGCAGAACTATCTTCCTTGTATGTCAAATACACAGAGAGGAAGAGAACCCTTGTTTCCCTACGATCATGAATTAGACTGTACACTATGCAATAGGAATTGAAACCTGGGTATTAACGATGATGATCCAAACAAGAACATCCCAGCTCAAGTTGATGTTCATGGTCAGTTATTACCCTATCATCCTGGTGAAAACCAACAAAGGGGACAAAATCCCACTCCACGCCCTCAAGAATATGCCATACGTTATGATAATATTGCAGACTCTGATGGGCCACTTGTTTTGCCCCTTCTACAACAAGGCCACACCTTTGTGGGAACTAGTAGTCTAATTCAAATGCTAACTGCTAGAGATTTCTTTTCAGGCTACCTTTTGAGGACCCACATGCCCATATAGCTAAGGTAAGGGCAGTGTGTAAAAGCTGTGTAAGGAGGCCTGATTTGGATTTGTATGTAATATGGCTAAGAGTATTTCCTCTATCACTGATGGGAGAGGCTGCTATTCGGTTCACTAAGCTCCCTTATAACTCAATTTTCACTTGGAACCAATTATGGGACGTTTTATTAGCACATTACTACCCGGTCTCCAAGAAACTAAATGACAAGGTAGAGTGAACAACTTTGTTGAACTACCAAGATAGTCAATTAGCATTTCTTGGGATAGATTCACTTTATTTTTGAGAAGTGTCCCGAATCACCGCATAGATTATGAGTCACTGAGGGAATATTTCTATCGAGGACAGGATAATAATAATAAACCGGTATTGGATACTATAGCGGGTGGTTCTAATGGGGAGTGTCTTTATGACGAGATTGCCAAAAAGTTAGAGAAAATCTCCCGGAATAATAAATCTTGGAGTACTAGGAAGTCAAATACTGGAAGAAATACCTTCGCAGTGCAATCCACTCACAACCCAGCCACAGATGAGATTCGTGAAGAGATGGCTCAGATGAGAAATGATCTTGGGCTGGTATTAAAATATGTCACTGGGGGTGTAAATTCAGTAAAGTACTTGTCTAAACCACAACCACCAAAGAATGAAGGTTATTATGAGGAGGATTCTTATGCCCGTAAATAAGCAGACCGGGGGTTTCCGGAGTGCCCAAGGCTCAAATCAAGAGAATTGGTAACCATAATCGTGAGGATCATTATGTCCGAGATAAAAATTACAACCGCGATAACAACTTCAACAAGGGTAGCTATAGAAACATAAATGATAGGAGTGGGCCCTATGTTCCTCCTCAAAATTTTGAAGTTACTTCTAGAGATGGTAGAGGTAGTATGGCGCGAGTTGAGGATATGTTGCACAAAATGATGAGGAGGTTCGATGCTATTGATGAGCACATTAAAGAGTTAAGGAGTGATTTAGCATGTATTGGGCATAAATTCGATACATATGCAATATCGATTAAGCAGCTTGAGTTGCAAATGGCTCAATTATCTGCGACGAGTGAAAACACGGAAACCGGGCACACTTCCTAGCAACAATGTCCAAAATCCAAAAAATGATGGACGTTGTATGGAAATCACAACTCGCGGTGGTAAGCAACCCATTGACCCACCTATGCCGTCTAATGAGGAAAACGTTATAAAAGAGAATGATAAAGTGGTAGAGGTTAGTGGTGAAGTAGAAGATAACACTGGAAAACATACTGAATTGCATAAAAAGGTAACTCCCATGCCTAGACCACTCCCCCCATTTCCTCAAAAATTAGTAAAAAAAACCGAGAATGGTAGATATCAGTGTTTTATAACAATGTTGAAACAGCTATCTATCAGTGTTACTTTGGTCGAAGCGCTAGAACAAATGCCCGGTTATGCCATGTTTATGAAATATCTTGTTACAAGGAAAAGATTGGTCACTTTTGAGGATGATGATAGAATGAAACATTGTAGTGCTACTGCTACAAGATCTCTAGTACAAAATAAATAAGATCCGGTTGCGTTCTCTATTCCTTGTATAGTCGGGTTATAACATTTTGCGAAAGCATTAAGTGATCTGGGGCAATCATAAATCTCATGCCCCTATTGATTTACAAGAAGTTGGATTTGGGTAATCCAAAGGCCATTGCGATGCGACTACTAATGGCCGATCGAACAGTAAAAAGGCCTATAGGGATACTCCATGATGTTCTAGTAAAAGTGGAGTCGTTCATATTTTCGGCAGATTTTGTTATTCTTGATTGTGAAGTAGATTTTGAAGTGCCTATTATTCTTGGGATACCATTCCTTTCTACGGGTAGAGCCTTAGTTGATATAGAAAAAGGGCAGATGAAATTTTTGTTGAACAATGAAGTAGTGACCTTCAATATTTGTAGGTCCATGAGGCAGAGTGGTGAGGTCCAATCGGTATCCGCTATATCCTACAAAGAAAAGATGAAGAAGTACCATGACCTAAAAATTGAAAAACTAGAGTTTATGGTAGGGGATTTGGTAATCTTATACAATTCTAGGTTGCACTTTTTTCCGGGCAAGCTCAAGTCCAAATGGACTGGCACTTACTTGATCACTTAACTATTCCCTCATGTAGCAGTTGAGTTGGAAACCAAGGAGGGTGTGCGGGTTAAGGTGAATGGACAACAAATGAAAGCCTATTTCGGGCATGTTGAATCATCAAATAAAGTAATTGAGGCATACCATCTAGATGATGTCTAAGTAATCAAGTGTTTTAAGTCATGTTGCGATGTTAAACCAGGCGCTGGTTGGAAGGCAACCCAATACTAATAGTTTTCTTTCTAGTAATGGTAGCATTTTTTACTAATGGGTTTTAAGTTTGCAGGCACATCACCAGGAAATTCTGCAGAAAATCACTCCACAACATTCACTGATGGATACATCGACGGACCGTCACGCACGCGGCGGACCATCGCATGAATTCGTCGGACCATGTACGTCTTTCTTTTATTTTAAAAATTAGGGCACACGTGAAAGAACCCATGACGAACCGTCGCATATGCAAAGGACCGTTGTCGGGTATTCGTTGCGTTATTAACCAGCTTACCGACCCGACCCGACTGGGGAATTTTAAAATTTTCAATCTTCAAAACCCCCCACCCCTTCATTTGAACGATTTCTTTTCCTCTTTCTGCCATTCACTCCGTTTCAAACTTCAAACTTCCTACCTATCTTTCAACTGATCACTTCCCCGAATCCCCAATTCCGGAAATCTTCTTTCTACTAGTCGGAGTCTGCTGTTGTGGTTCTGCTCTTGATAACCAAGTGCCTCGCTTGCTTGTTTTTCTCCTCTTCAAAAGTATATGTCTTTGATCTATATCAATTTACATTGCATTTTTTGTTTTTCAATTAGTATTAGCCTATTTCTTTTTGGTGGGTATTGATTCTTTGATCCAATTTTGTCATACCTAGGTTGAGAATCCTTGAATTGCCTTGTCAAAACTCGAGAAATTGGTGCTCTAGCATTGCTAGTTTGCTAGGTACTTGGGTTATAAACATGTAGGTTAACACTAAGTATTCCGTTTGAGTCACAGGGGATTATTGTGGCATCCTCAGTTCTGTCATTGAATGACAGAACGAGACCTTGATGACGGACCGTCATAGGGTCTATTCCAACACCCCACTATTCATTTTTTTAAGTGTCCTCTGACGGACATCTAACACAGACCGTCATTAACACGACGCTCTGTCCTGCAGAACCGTCATGGTTGTCAGAGACCCTTGTCCTAAGGGTGTCCATTTTTTTCAAGTGTCCTGTGACAGAAATCTACGACGGACCTTCATACCTACGATGGTCCGTCCTGCCCAACTGTTCTGGTTGTCAGAGACCCTCCTAAAGGTATCCAATTTTTTCAAAGTGTCCTCTGACGGATATCTACGATGGACCGTCATACTCACGATGGTCTGTCATGCACAACTGTCATGGTTGTAAGATACCCTTGTCTTAAGGGTCTCCAACTTTTTCTAAGTGTCCTCTAACGGACATTTAAGAGGGACTGTCATTCACACAACGGTCCGTCCTGCATAAACGACATGGTTGTCAGAGACCCTTGTTCTAAGGGTCTCCATTTTTTAAAGTGTCCTCTAACGGACATCTATAACGAACTTTCATACCCTGGACGGTCCGTCCTTCACAACCGTCATGACGGTCAGAGACCCCTATCCTAATGGTCTCCATACTTTTTCTAAGTTCCCCATGACATACATCGACAACGGACCGTCATAATCACGACGGTCCAGTCTTCTTATCCGTAACAACTGTCAGAGACTTTCCTTAAGGGGTGTCCACATACACATCAATGAAGTAAGACATGACGGACCCCATGAGGGTCCGTTATACTCACGACAAGCCATCACCTGGTCCATCGTAGTTCACTATTACTATAGAGATGTCCTTAAATCTTTGGTCTTATGTTTATTTTATGTCTTTTTGCTTGTATTGTTTGCTCCTTCTAGTACTAATAATGATTCTTTACAGGTATTATCTCTAATGGAACCGAAACTAGATCAAGTTTATGCATGTGGGCACTCAAAGTCTGTCACCCCTGTTTGCTCGACTGGTTATAGGCTCTGATTATGAGCATGATCCCGAGTACGTGTCCCCAGGCACTGCCACTCGAACACGAGCTGCATGTGCAACCAAAGCTACACCCAAAAAGGTGGTGTCCGGCGTAGTCACTTCATCCCAGTCTAATGAGGAGCGCAAACTGACCGACAAACCTTCAGGGTCAACTACCCAAGAAGAAGGAGTGTATGGTTCCTTAGGAGTTTCGTGGTCGGAGTAAGCCTCCGGGTCTGCAGAAGTCCCTGCACCCGCCACAGCTGCACACTCTGCCTCGTGTTATGAGGCTGACAGTCATGATTCCACTCCAGGCTCACCGACTGGTGCTCTCACCCCGGTTGTCGACCAGCCTAACTAGTGGTTTGTCAACGGGCAATACCAAGTGAATTCAGATGCCATGTTTCTAAATGATAAAGGCGTCATGACACGGTCCCTTACACTGGAGAGGTGGGTCCTTACAGGCAGTCTCCCCACCATGCCAGATATCCACAATCTCTTCACTAGACACCGTCTAAAGTGGACAGCTCATTTTTTGGGCCGCTACTTTAAGGAGTTGGCCCGAGAGTTTTACGCCTCTTATGTGGCTACTCTCTGTTCATAGATTGATAGGCGGGCTTCCTCCGCCAAACAGGCCCCACTTGAGCACGTTCGAGTACGTGGCATACAGGTCAACATCTCCCTGAACGCTATCGGCTGGTATCTGTACGGCGAGGATGTTAATGCCAACAGGACCCCTCTTACCGCCGAGTTCGACTACCGGTGGAACTTTTTTAAAGATGGCCAATTTTTTCATGAGCCATCTCTGAGAGAGACCACCAAGAGGTTGATGGCCCTGCACTTAAATATTGATTGAGAGGAATCTGACTGGGTAACGGAGCAAAAAGGAGCCATCAGGAAGTCTAACTTGACCTTCACGGCTATGTTTTTATGGTTGATTATCCGCCACTACTTCTCCCCCACGGCTGCTGATAATATAGTTACATGGGATCACCAGTTCAGATGGCAGCGATGATAGCCGGGTTTGATGTGGACATCGCTTGGCTTCTACAGGCAGTCATGAACGAGAAAGATTTCAAGGTCACCACTACTTACCCTTTTCCATGCATGATATTTTCCTTTTACAGGTCCGTAGGTGTGCCCATCTGGCACATTTATCAGCTCAAGACTCAGTTGGGCACTGTTGATATCGGCCTCATCAGGGATGAGGCCAATGAGTTTGCTCCACACGGAGAGCCCCATCCAGAGGTTCCTTCACTTGGTGAGAATCAAGCTGACATTGTAGGGCATGCTTGAATGGCTACGCAGGCTGCTTCTGAAACTACTGACACTACACCGGTCGAGTCTATCCTGGGTAGTAGCACTGCCCTTAGCTCCTCTCGCTTAACCCCTGTCCTCGATCTGGTATCGCTTGCTAGGGTTCAGAAACTAGAGGCTCAGATGGCCACACTTCTGCATCACATCCAGCCTTGGATGTAGAGGTCTATTGCTGAGGCAGAGGAGTGCTTGGAACGAAAGAAGGCCCAGCACACAAAGCGGAAGATCACTGAGATTCATTTTTACTTAGATGGTTTTGATTTAAGGGTGCTAGCCCGGCCAGCCCCTGAGGTTGACGTGTTGACCCTTCAGGATGCGGTTGAGAGTCTGCGAGCTGATACTGATATCATCCTAGAGGATAGGGTGCTTGGGTCTTAGGCCCCTTCTGCAGATCCTGCTGAGGACATAGTGTTGGCGGCTTTATTCGCCACTTCTAATATTCCACCACCTCGCCCTCAAGATCATGCCAACAGGCGCAAGGGTCGAGAGGAGAATGAGTCTAGGGCAAGGAAAAAGTAGCTCCTTGAGATGGAGGTTACGAGGAGAGACTTGATTGCTGATGAGGAGGTGTGTCAAATCAGGGCTGTAGAGTTAGCTACTGGGGCATCTAGCTCCAGATATGTGGAGACAGCGGTAGGTAGTACTGATAGTGTTGTTTCTGATGAGGACACTAGTGAGGGTGTCCATACTACATATGTCGTGGGTTCCGGGGAACTGGACCCACCAACTTGCTGATCGTTAGCGCTTTGCGCCCAAGTTTTGCTTCACCTACCACTCTCATATTTCAGTTTTTTTATGAATTGGGGACAATCGCATATATTTTTGTTAGGGGTGGGGTAAATGGAAAGTGAGTGCTAGGGTGAAGTCAGAGTAGCCCAATTCACGATCCTCTTTTGGGGTATTCTTGTCTGTGTTCCTTTTCCCCAAGAGACTGATTATTTTTATGGTTGAACCGGCATGTCTATATATTTTGTACATAGTATAACTCTGAAGCATGATGGCTAAAACAAAAATGATATCCTTATGTAATGAAAATGATGCAAGGCTAGGCATTGTAATTGATATCTGTGTAGCTCTAAGCATGACATAGAGATACACCACTGCATCACCCTAAGTCTAAGACTCGAACTAGCTGTCTGATAATCTGGTAGAGTAATGAGATGTCAAGTTAGTGTGAGGAAAATTTGAATAGTCCACTATTTGTATTGAGCTAGAACTTGCGTGGTTAGTCCTGCTAAAAGTAAGTTGTAATAGAAAATTAAGAAAGGATCATAGTCCCTTATTAAATATAGCCAATTTTTAGCATAAATAATAAAAAATTAATGAAATAAATCCCTCTTTGATTCAAATGATTTGAGATTTAAATAGACCTTTCTTTTTCACCCCAACTAATCTTTTCTGGGAATAATGTGTTGGCTCTGGTCCCTATTTGACACGTGCACCTCAGATTATGTCAAAAGCTTAAGTTGAGGGTGGCTAATGTAGTAAACAACCTTTTCGTGTCCATGACCCAACTTTGGGTATTGTGATTTTTGATTCATGGCAAAGCCATGAGTTGAGGTGGCTATTATGAGGAATGCTCTGGAAAGTGGGGTTGAATGAACAAAAGAGAAAGAACAAAAGTAAATTGACTCAAGAACTAGTTGAAATAAAAGCGAAATAAAAAAATATATATATATAATAAGTACAATAAAGAAAAGAAAAGAGTCACTTACACAAATGAAGAAAGAAGGGAAAATAGAAAGGTGAAAGAATATGAGAAATTGTGTGAAATAAAACTATAAAAAGTGGTATGTTTAGCCAATATGTCAAGGAGGGCAAAAAGTCACTAAATTATACCTAAATATACCCTACCTGACCCTGAGCCTATGTTACAAGCTAAGAAAGTCATATTGTGATCCTAAGAGTTGTATGGCGAACATAAAGAAGTAAAAATAAGGGCAAACTTATGGAAATATGTATGAATGAGCTGTGAATTTGTTATGAGAGTGAGTGTTGAAAAGTAATCCTTATACTTAAACTGAAATCATTGTTTGAAAAATGAGGATGTTGTTTTGAATTGAGGACACTAGTTGCAATACCGGAAATATTAGCACCTCTGTGATAAATTGAAGAGGATAGGTGTCAGTGCATGGTGAGTCTGTGTCATGGTTTGGTTCCTCATAATTAAAGCCTAATAGTGATAAAATGCATAAACATTATGAGACTGATCGGGATTGATAGACAAATGATTGTGAAAGCTAAAATATGGATAGTATTGTACAAAGATTTTGTAGTGAGTCATAGTGCGTCGCTTGAGGAAAATCAATGAATTTAAGTTCAGGGTGTTGATATACCGTGGTTTAACGATATTTTTAATGTTTTTTCCTAAAGTTTAGTGTGTACAAAAGCCTTTTTGTGTTGATTTTTATGTAAGTTTCTCCTTATATGCAGGAAATCTGTCCAAAGATGAACGCAGAAGTTTTTGAGCGAAGAAATGTAGAAGATACCAACTACAGAGCTTATGACGATCCGTTGAGACTGTGAAGGTCCGTAGGTATCAACGTAGTGATGTTGCTGAAGGAAGATGGGGAAGTATGACTTAGTGTGGGATTACGATGTCCATGTCCGTCCTGCTAGTTCGTTGCAATGATCAGAGAGTAGTCCCAGTACCTAAATTCCAACAAGTTTACGTATTATGTAATGAAGACCCTCGACGGACCGTCGTGCTTGGAACAGTTCGTCATACCTGTCCGTTGAGGGTAATGAAGAAAGCAGCAGAAGAATTTGTGAAGTATGGGACGATGGAAGCCATGACAGCCCATCGTGACCACAACGGTCCGTCACGAGATCCGTCGACTCGGACTCGTTAGGAAAGATTTTTTGTATTAGAATCCTTCTTTTATTAGGTTTTTGTTTTTATTATAAATAGTTCAAAAAACCTCATTTTTTGGGTTAGACTCTTTGAGGTAAGACTCTTTGATATTAGACTTTTTGATAGGAGACTTTTTGATAGTTAAACTTTTGGATAATCTTTAGTTCTCTTGTTCAAGTATTAAAGGATTAATTTCAGTAATTGTTACACTTTTTCTAGAATTCATTGTTGGTGCTTTTGTTGATTAATCAAGTGAATTTTGGATTTTATTCTTTCTCATCAAAGTAAGTGCATAAATTCTTGTATTAAATATATGAATATTGTGATTATGACTATGGGTAACTAAAATCCATTACTATGGTTGTGGGATCCCTGGGTGAATAATGAGGTAAAATCTAACTAAAATACAAATTCTAGAATGGTGTCTTGCATGTATTGATAATTCTTTCATCTAGAAGTCTTTTTAACGGATGGCCAACGTTAGAACTCACCTTAATGCTACTTGTCGTACCAAGGAGGTAGATAATAGGAATAGAATTATCAGCATAGATTTAGTGTTCACTGTCTAATAGGCTAGTGTCGATTGGTACAAGGTAATAACTTAGTCAAATATCGAATACAATGCTTAATACCATATAAAGGTAAGGGTTAGTTTAGTTCTAAATAATTTTCATTAATTTTGAAATAAAAAAAACCCTTTATTGTATTTTTTTATCTAAGGAAATAATTGACTAAATAATAATAATAACAGAATAAAGTTATGTCTGAACTATTTTCCTTGTGGGAACGATCCCAACCTCATAAGTTGGGTTCTTTACTTGATACAACCGCTTTACTTCTAAAAATGATGGACATTGCATGGAAGTCACTACTCGAGGAGGTAAGCTAACCATTGATCCACCTATATAATCTATGGTAGAAGATGAGATGAGAAAATATAAAGAGGTAGTGGAAACTAGTGGTGAATCGGTGTACAAAGTGGTGAAAGAAGTAGAGGAACCCTAAAAAGTAAGCCCGATTCACAGACCAACACCACGAATCCCTCAAAGATTGGTGAAGAAGATTGAGGATGGTAAATACCATCATTTTATCACTATGTTGAAACAGCTTTCCATCAATGTCCTTTTGATAGAAGCTTTGGAGTAAATGTTGGTTATGCTAAGTTCATGAAGGATATGGTTAGAAAGAAGAGATTGGTAAGTTTTGAGGACGATAACGGAATGCAGCATTGTAGTGCTAATGCTATAAGGTCTCTTGTGTAGAAGAAGGAAGATCAAGAAGATTTCACTATTCCATATACCATCGGCTTATACATTTTGCTAAAGCACTATGTGATCTAGGTGCAAGCATAAATCTCATGCCTCTCGCCATTTATAAGAAATTGGGTTTGGGTAACCAAAAGCCCACTACACTGCCATTACTGATGAACGATTGAACAGTGAATTGGACCATTGGGGTACTCCTTGATGTGCTCGTGAAGGTGGAGTCTTTTATACTTCCGATTTATTTAGTGATTCTTGACTATGAGGTGGACTTTGAGGTGCCTATTATTCTTGGGAGGCCATGTGGGCGATGAAGAAACTAAAGATAGATTGGAGTGAAGCAGTGGAATAGAGACTTAAACGGTTTGAATGATCTTGATTTGTTTAGCATAAAGCATAAAAAAGTCCATCCATCTACAAAGAGAAGATGAAGAATTATGATAACCCAAAGATTGAAAAGAGAGAATTTGTGGTTGGGGACTTTCTGTTTCTATTAAAATCTAGGCTACGCTTGTTTCTGTGCAAACTTAAGTCCAAGTGGTCGGGGCCTTTCCTGATCATTAAAGTGTTCCCACATAGAGCGGTTGACTTGGAGAATAAGGAGGGTGCAAAGTTCATTGTCAAATGGCAAAGGATCAAGATCTTCCTAGGACATGCGGAGAGTGTCCATGAAGGGGTTGAGGCTTATCTCCTTAATGAAGTATGAGTAATCAAGGATCTTTCGTCGTGTCAAAACATTAAATCAAGTTCTTCTTGAGAGGAAACCCAAGGTGTATCCTCCAGCCAACAATAGATTTTTCTTTTCTTTGTAGGAATAGCTGCATTTTCTTGATTATTTTTTATTTTTCTCATCCTCGTGAATTTTTTAGTGTGTTGGCTAGAGATTAGTTTAGGGCCTATGTCTCAATAGTGTGCAGAAAATAAAAAACAAAAAAATAATAGCTTAATGGGTGTTCAATGTTCACGGACCAAAACCATGAATTCTGCAGAAGATGGTCTGGTGCACAGATCTACAGACCCAATCGACGGGCCTTCCTTCAATCTATGGAACATCAACGGTGTTCATAGATCCAAGGTATTTCTTGAAATTTTTCAAAGTCTGTGTGCAATAAACGATCCGTCACTGACTTATGGACCGTCACCGAGGTGTCGTCAACCCAAAGAACCAGTGATCCGACATAACCTTGTCGGCTATATTAAAAGAAAATTGTTCATTAACCCCTTACAATCTTTTAAAATTCTTTCCCAACTGTTTCCATCCCTTTATTTCCTTAATTTCCTAAAATTTCTCAATAACTCCCGCTTCATTTTTCATCAGAATCTCCAAAACTCCCAAAACCCTATCCTTCCAAGTATCTACTTCTTTCTCTTGATTTCTCTGATCAATGAACAAAGGCGGGCACATAAGTTGTTAAAAAAATTACTAACCTAATCACTCCACTACGATTATCAGGTATTTAGATGCCCTTTTCTTATTGAATTCTTGTTCATTTGCTATAGATACGAAAATTGGATTGTGGGACTTGAATTAGGGATGAAATTGTATGTGTTTGCTTGTTAAATAATTGGTAATGCATCCCTTAGAGTGATAGAAAAAGAATAGGTGGTGGTGTAATCTGTGTAAACTATGATTGTTGAGATGGATTTTAAGACCTCTACTACTTACCCATTTACCTGTTTGATCTTCCAATTATGCAGGGATGCTGGAACGCCCATTTTGATTAGTGATACCCTCTGTACTCTGACCGGCAGCTGATCGGAAATGGCCTAGAATTGAGTTGCAGCCGATGAGTGAGAATTTAGCAGATACGATAGAGTTAGCCAAGGAGATGATCCTGCCAATTCATAGCCTACTGACACCACCCCAGCAGAGTTCGCCCATGGCACTAGTATAGCACCATGTTCGTCCTGATCTACTTCACCGTCTAAAACACTGGTCCAGATAGCTAGGGTCTTGATGTTAGAGGCAAAAATGTCCACCTTCATGCATTTTATCATGCCTTGGACGCATAAATCCATTGACGAAGATGAGGGCCGATTGAGAATAGGATGGCCTAGTAATGGAGCGAAAGATTAAGGCAGTTCACGAGGTCCTTTATGCATTTGTGATCCGGGTTCTTGCACGCCCAGCCCCCACCATTGACTTGATTACTCTTTATGAGGCTATGGGGATTTAGCGGGTGGATGTTAACGGTATCCTGGATATGATGGGATATGAGCCCGATACTGTACCCATTGAGCTAGCGGAGGACACAGTGCATGTTGCAATAATCACTGCCCCCACTGCACCGCCTTCTGATTCACATGAGTGTGTGAAGAGGCACTATTCCAGCTGCACCATTGAGGGAGAAGAAGCCCGTGCAAGGAATAAGGGGAAGACGGACCTTGACGCTGCGACGAGATCCTCGTTGATTGATGAGGAGACCCATCAGGTAGGGACACAAGAGTTGGTTGTCGGGGTATCTAGTTCCCGACTAGAGGCAATTGAGAGGCGCACCTATGAGGGTGCAGAGATTTTTGTGTGCACCACTGAGGGTGTCCCTACTACAGAGGTTGCGGGTTCTGGGAAATTGGACCCGCTTTCTTGTTGATTTTAGGCACTATGCGCTTCAAGTTTGCTTCACCTTCCACCTTGTCTTTAGACTTTCTATCCATTGGGGACAATTTCATGCATTTTGTTGGAGGTGGAGTAAATAGTAAGTTAGTGTTAGGGTAAACTCTTAGTATCCCAACTCACTATACTCTCTTAGTGGTTTTATTGCCTGTGTTCTTTTTCCCAAGAGACTAATTACTTTACTGTTGAACCGACATGTGTAGTAACTTGTACAAATTATGAATGTAAAATATGAAACATGTAGGATAAATATGAATGATATCCCGTTCTATGAAAATGCTTGCATTAATAGGTTAAATAAGTTGAATGTGTTTGCTCTAATTATGTCATATAGATGTACCCACTACATGACCCTCAATGTAACACTTAAACTAGGTGTCCGACAATCTGATAGATTAACAAGGTGTCAAGAGAGTGTGAGGAAATTTGATTGATCCACTATTGGTAGCTAGATAGAACTTGCCCGGTTAGTCCTGCAAAAAGAATCTGTGTTAGTTAAATAGGAAAGGATCATAGAGCTTATTAAAAATTAGAAAAAGTCTAGCCTAAACTAAAGGTAACCAAATGAAAATATTATCGGTTTTTTATCCGAATATGTTGAGCTTATAATAGACCTTTTTTTTATTCACCAACTCACCTTCCCTGGGTATAATGTGTCGGCCGTAGTCCCTCCTTGGAAATTTTCACCTCAACTTAGGCCAAAACCAGAAGTTGAGGGTGGATAATGCACAAACTGACCTCATCTTTGCCTTGACCCAACTTTGGGTATTGTGTACCTCAACTCATGGCAAAGCAATAAGTTGAATGTGGCTATTATGAGTTATGACCCAAAAAATGAGTATGAAAATATTAATCTGGAAAAGAAAAGAAAAAGTGATCGAGAAAAGTGACTCAATCAATAAAATATGATAATAAAAAGAGAGAAAAGAAAGAAAAAGAGTTGAACAAAAAGAAGTAAAAGTACCATCCACAATGAACAAAGGAGAAAGCAAGGCAAACATGACCAGAAAAAAAAAGTAGGGAATCATAGATAATTAAAGAGGTAGGACGCTTAGCCATAATGTCAAGGAGGGAAAAAATTCACTAAAATGTATCCATATGTACCATACTTTACCTAAGACTCTGTTACAAGCCAAGAAAGTCCTATCAAGATCCTAAGAGTTTAATGTGCTAAACTTAACCAATGAAAATAAGGGAAAGCCTATGGCTAGAAGTACTAACTAAGTATGAATTTTTTTGAGCGTGGGTGTTGAAAAATGATCCTTATACTCAAGTTAAAATCATTGTGTGAAAACAAAGGATATATTTAGAAGTGACGGCAGTATGCAATGTAAGAAAGTTAGTACCTTGGCGAGAGGCAAAAGAGTAGAGGTGTCATTGCATGGTGAGTTGATGTCATGGTCCAATCCACATGAGTTAGCCTATCAATCCTAAGAGTAGAAGCATGCACTAAAGCAACGAAAAAGTTGGGATGATAGCCAAGTGATTTTGAAGGCATAAAAGAGGATACTTTTGTACAAAGTGTTGCGTTGAGTCATTCTGCGTCTCTACAGGACAAACACCAAATTTAAGTTGAGGGTGTTAATGTACCCTGGTTTGACAGTACTCTCAATGCTTTTTCTTAAGATTGGTGTGTGTCTAGAGCCTTTTTGTAGTAATTTTAACATGTTTTATCTTTGTTTTGCAGGAGAGGATTCCAAAACCAAATCGCAAAAGGCAACTGACATTTAGTGTAGAGGTGACCCACGAAGTCCATCAACGGACTGTCGCCCCATCGACGTACCGTAGATGGTGACCATCGACTAGAAGTTCAGGCATATGGAGAACTTAGGGAAATTTGACAAAGTGTGGTACTATGGAAGGATCAAGGGTCGGTCGATTGATCCACGTACCATCCTGATAAATCGTAGATCTAATAAGAGAATACCGAACTACCCGAGTTGATGAAATTCTATTTATGAAACGACTGAAGGCATCGACGGATCACAGACGCATCGACGGACTGTGTTGTTGGTCCGTCAATTAAATGAGAGAAGATGTTAGTTGAAGGATGAAAAAAAGATGCTAAGTCTTGACTTACGGAGGCGACGATCCGTCGTTTCATCGACGGACTGTCTGTGGAGGTCGTCGATTGTAGCCCTTTTTTGGACTTTTTTCCTCATGTGAATTCCTTTTAAGTTAGGACAATATTTTTTATAAATAGGGTGTAAAGCCTCATTTTTGGGGTTTGATTCTATTAGTACTATTCTTTGTTTGTTTTTGGAGATTGAGTTTTTACAACTTTAGCAATGATTCCAATTTCCAGATTTGGTTTTCAATTGATTATTGTTCTTTCAAGTTTAATTTCAGGATTTTCTTCGAATTCGTCAAATTAAGTTCATGATTATTATTTTTCCGATATAAATTTTGTTCTTCTATTAATGGGTGACTAAATCCAAAACTAAGGTTGTGGAAACCATGTGCGATAACAAAATAACCCCAGTTAAATAACAATTCTCAAATAGGTTATTGCATGCATTGATAATTCTTTCACTTAGAAGTCTTTTTAATGAGTGCAAGCGTTAGAACATGCCTTATTACTATTGTAGTTAATAGGAAAAGAATTATAAAAATAGATTTTGTAGTATACTATCTAATAGGCTAGTTTTTATTGTTGCGAAGTAATAACTAAGACATACATCGAATATGATATTTAAAATATGAAGTAAAGGTAAGTGTTAGTAACTTAGACACACGTAGCCAGACCAAGGTACGGGGTGAACTTCTCCAAATATAGGACTAAGGATTAAGAGATACCTAAATTATCACTTTACATGCAAAACACTAGGGAATAATTTTTATCGCTAGAAATACGACGATAATAACTTATGGGGAACACTTACACCCTAGTTTCTATCACAATATGATAAAAACCAAAGATATACACTTGTTACTTGTTTTACTTAACAATATTAAAAGACTTGTTTCACAAAATCCTCCCTTTTATTACCTGTTTTTTTAAAGGACTTGACTGAAATGAAGTAATTGTAAATTTAATTTAATTCTAAACCATTTTCCTCGTGGGATCGACCCCAACCTAATAGTTGGGTTCATTACTTGGTACGACAGCTTATACTTATTTAGGGAGGTGTAATTTGAGAGTATCAACGACCCCCTAAGGACCAACAAAAGACCCTTGAGGAGGACCCTTGCATTTGGGTCGAAGACTGCCCAAGGCAATGCGCACCAAGCACTTGTCATCAACGAACCTTGTTCCAATCGACGTGGGATCTATTGTCTCCATCGATGGATGGTTAAAGTATTTGGACAAGGCCTTTTTACAAGTCTACGAACTCAAAGAAGGACCAAATGGATGGTTGGTTCCATGGTACGTCAACTTACACACGAAGCATCGATGGGGTATCATTTATGAGTGGACTATTTTGTTGCTCGTTTTAAGTTAGGCTGAGTTAATTAAATAGGTCGTTATTAAGTATTTAGGGGTTAGAGAACAAAAATTAAGTTGTTTAATGAACTATATAAAGACCCTAAGATAATTAAACTAACCTAAGAACTCATGATTCCCAAACCCAAACTCTCTTCCTTCTCTCTTCTTTCTTTCTCCCAAGTTGAAGAACTCCATAGGACACAGGGTCAAGGAGGGTTACAGGGCTTGTATCACAAAATTTTCTCCATCAATATTCATCAAACATTAAGGTATGATATTCCTTTAACCATTAGGACAAATTTCTCCAAAGGGTTCCATCAAATTGATTTCAACTATATAAAATTCAATTGGGTCTTTTCAAATCTCGAAATTTATCTTGCGAATTTATTTTTTGTGATTTATTTTGGATATTATGAATATATTAACATCTATTATAACTCAATTATGTTATTTGTTGAAGTATTGGTCTAGTTTGTAGAATATAACCTTTTTCCCTTAACTCTAGGTTGTGATCTTTATATAAATTGTGTAGTGTTGGTTCAATTGGCTTAGTTATTGGTTGAATTACTATAATATGATGTTACTATACCAATTATGAATAGATTAATACGAATTTTAGTCCTACCATTGTAGTTCTTGAGTAATTTATTATGATGGTGACGTAAACTATGAATTTGATCTAAGCCTCTAATTTTAGAGTATGAACTAGTGATGAATTGTGGTATAATGACTCAATTCATCTTTTTATTGTGTTTTTTAGTATTATATGATACTGTTATACAATTGTTATGTTAAGTTGGAGGTTCATTGTAAGAACTTGATGAAGGCATTGTTAAGAGGATTAAGTAAGTCTTGTGATCCCTATTCTTTACTTTTGTTATGGTTACATGTGCTTAAGTAATAATATTTTCATTGAAGTAGACCTTATATTAAGATCGATAGGTTTGTATGATGATTAATTGAAATGTCTTAACTATGGTTTTGTGATGTGTATTCTACGATGTAAATATTATAAGGATGGTAATACTTACCAATGTGCCTTATTATGATGTTACTATACAAAAGTGCTAACCTCACATATATGAATGGAAATGAAAGGACTATACGCATGGATTCTTATTGAGCTATGATGATGATGATGAATATACTAGAACCTATGACCCACATTAAGTTAGATGATAAATAAAAATAATAAACATATTTCAAAAGGGACTCTATCTTAGCACCGAGTGAAATAGAGTGAGGAGTATCCCTTCCCTAATATGGAAGGTAGGATCCTAATTTACTCATGAGATTGGAGACTATAATGCATGTAGCATAAAGAGGATCCCAACAATATCTGCTAGTTCTTGAACTATTTTGCCCCCATAGAAATAGTAGCAAGTTGATCCACATAGTTGCTATGTTCATGTTTTGGTACTACCTTGGAACGTAGTCCGCCTTCCTTTGGTATAGGATTCCATGACACAAGATTCCACATTATCTCATGTGGTGTATGTAGGTTAAGGCAAGATCTTCATAAAAGGTAAAATGAACTAAAGGAATGAACTATAACTAGGATAACCTAAGAGGTTTATCTTAGTCTAGGTAGGGATATGGGACTCTACCCAAAAATTGCACTAGATAGCCTTGAGGAAAGTCTTAAAAGGATGTTTTTATATATGTATATACTTATAATTGTACATGATATGCATATGATGATCTTGCACATTGATGATACAATATGACAATTGGTTTCATTTATGAATATGTGTTTGGTCCATGGTTAAAGTATGATGATATGTATTCTTAATGATATACTATGAGAAGTTAGATATTTACTTTGACTCTTGTTTGGTTACTTTATTGAGTAAGGTTATTGTGCTTTGGCTTGGTCATTGCACTTATTGACTTAATGAGGGTTAATGTGTAATTGTATTGCTTTGGTTATGTTGTAATGAACTCTTATCCATGCTTGTTGCTATTATAACTTGAAAATAGAGTTGCTTCAACTATTTTTTCAATTATGTGATATGGATATGGGGTTGACAAGACTTAATATTGTTGATCTTGTGATATACATGCTTTTGACTAAGTGAATATGTCTTATTCATTTGTATGATCTTCTTTGATGTAAATAAATCTTTTAAATACATTAATGAATTCTCCTTTTTTCAACATGATTTTATGATATGTGTGCATATTGTCTCATACTTAGTACAAGTGGTGTACTAACCCCATTTCTCCCCTTTTTCCCCCAATATTTATGTTCAGATAATACAAGGGCTTTTGAGACGACTTTGAAGGAAGACTTAAAATACTCACTCATCCAAATTTGGTGGGTCCCTCACATTCCAAGGGAAATGCAACTATCAAGCTTATTATGTTGTTCTAGTTTTAAGACTTCCATGTTCTTTGCTTTTCGTTTGAGTATTAAGCATTGTATAGCTTATACGTGGCTCCTATTATATTTATGTATGAGATAGACCCAAATTGTTATACTCTTGTTAGATGGTTATGAGATGAGACACTCATTTGAGACTATGTTATATCCTGTATATCTATGTGCAATAAAAGTCGAATACTGTGTAATTTTCCTATACGAAGGGTTTATGTATAGTCGATATAATTATAATGTGTATGTAGCGTTTTATGTAATGTTTTTAGAATTTCCATATTTTTGACCTATGACTGTAATGATGTAATCTAAGATGATAGTCTTAGTCCTGAAAGAGGATGACCATGCCGGTTACGTCTAGGGGTTGCTCCGCAGATATAACAAGCATGGTGTTAGTGCATGAGGTTGAATATATTTAGAGTAGATGTCCCACTTAATGACATCTATGTAGATTCATATTCATAATTGTGTAGTGTGCCACACTTCTGAATAGGAAACTATGTGATGTTTAGGAAATTATATGTGCTCTTAGTATCTAATACTATTATTGTGATTATAGGAAATGAATACTCCAAGAACCCGACACGAAGACTTGATGAAGAGAATTCCAATGCGGGAACTCCTCCCCGAGGCAATCAAGTCCATCCTCTTGAAGAAAATGTTAATAATGACCAACATCCGGTCAATCCTCTTCCTTTGACAGATGGTAACATAAGGACTGCCTTTATCCAATAGGACCAAGCCAATACTACTCAAGAAAAAACCTTCACTACTCAATCTCAATCCATGATGGCCCAAGATAGTTGGGAGGTTTTACCTCAAGCAAACAAATATGTCGGTACTATGGCCTCCCGTTTGAGGGATTTCACTAAGATAAATCCCCCTACTTTCTATGGGTCAAAGGTTGAAGAACTCCAAGAGTTCATTGATGAAATATACAAGATACTCTATGCTATGGGTTTTACTACTAGTGATAAGGACGAGTTAGCTACTTACCAACTCAAAGATGTGGCCCAAAGTTGGTACGTCAAATGCTGAGACAATAGGCCTTTAAGGGGTGGACTGGTGACATGTGAGATTTTTAGGAATACTTTTCTTGATATATTCTTTCTAGGGGTAGAGATAAGCTAAAGTGGTGGAGTTTATCAACCTTCTTCAAGAAGGCATGACTGTACTTATATACTCCTTAAAATTAACTAAACTATCAAAATATGCTACTTCTTTTGTTTCCGATCCTAGAGATGAAACGAACCGCTTTGTGATGGGAGTGTCGGATGACTTGTAAGAATAATGTCATTAGGATATGATACATGAAAATATGAAGATTTCTCATCTCGTGGTTCATGCTCAACAAGTGGAAGAGGCAAGGGATAAGATAAAGAACAGATATATCAAGAGGGCAAGGTCTTTTGATGGTGGTTCATCAAAGGGCAGGCTTGACATTCAAGACAAGGATGAATTCAAGAAGTGGTTTTCCAACAAAGTCCCTTGCAAGTTCCCTAAGGCTCGTGATGATACGGAGTCTAAACCTAAGCTTAAAAAGGAAAGGCCTACTACTTCACCATCCAAGAAGCTGACTTGTGGAAAGTGTGACTAGAAGCATTATGGTGATTACCTTAAGGGAACAATTAACTATTTTGGTTATGGTAAAAGTGGGCATAAAGTTTGAGATTGTCCAAATTTTATGGGTGAAGACAAAGAGAGTGGGAAAGCAAGTGGTTTTAATTAAACTTTGAAGAAGAATCACTTTTTTGCTCTCAACTCTAGAGGTAAGCAACAAATTTCACCCGATGTGGTTTCCGGTATGTTAAAGTCTTCTCTATAGATGTATATGATTTACTTGATGTGGATGCTACACTATCTTTTGTTATTCCTCTAGTAGCTAAAAACTTTAACATTTTGACTGATATCTTTAATGAACCTTTTATGGTGTCTATCCAGGTGGGTCAGTCGGTAGTTGCAAAAATAGTATATGGAAATTTTCCTATAATGTTGACCAATAGGGTTACTCATGTTGAATTGGTAGAACTTTATATGTTTGATTTTCATTATATATTTTGTATGGATTGGCTGCATGCTCGCTTTGCCTCCATATATTGTAGAACAGGGTGGTGAAGTTTAATTTTCCAAATGAGCTTGCTTTTTAGTGGGAGGAAAATCCTATTCCTAGAGGTCGTTTCATTTCTTGTTTGAAAGCTTGTAGGATGATCTCTAAAAGGGTGTTTATACCATATAGTAAGATTCAAAGATTTAGACTCCGAAATCCTTCCAATTGGGTCGGTCCCTGTAGTAAGAGTATTTGCGGAGGTCTTTCCTAATGATATTCCCGATATTTTTGCAGAATGAGAAATTTAACTTTGTATCGACTCTCTACCCGATACTAATCCCATTTCAATCCCTCCTTATCGGATGGCTCTGGTAGAATTGAAAGAGTTGAAGGCTCAAGTCAAATATTTACTAGACAAGCTATATTAGACCTATTATTTCTACATGAGGTTCTCTTGTTTTGTCTGTAAATAAAAAGGATGGTTCCCATGCATTGATTATCACCAACTTAATAAAGTCACTATTAAGAACAAGTATTCTCTTTCTCGGATTGACAACTTGTTTGATCAACTCCAAAGGGCAAGCTACTTTTCTAATATTTACTTGACATCAAGGTATCACCAACTTCGGGTGAGAGGCGAGCATATGCAAAAAATGGCATTTCAGACTTTATATGGTGACTATGAGTTTTTAGTATTGTCTTTTGGTCTCACTAATGCCCTGGCAGTGTTTGTGGATCTCACAAATAGGGTGTTTCGAAGTTACCTAGATTCATTTATGATTATCTTCATTGACGACATCTTGGTATATTTGAAATATGAGGGTGAACACATGGATCATTAGAGGGTGGTCTTACAAGTGATTAAGGGGAACTAATTATTTGTAAAGTATAGCAAATGTGAGTTTTTGTTGAGTTCATTGGTGTTCCTTGGTCATATCAACTCTAGTGAGGGAGTTGAGGTTGGTCCAAAGAAAACAGAGGCGGTTAAAAAATTGCCCTAGACCATTGACTCCAACTGACATTAGGAATTTCTTGTGTATGAGGGGTTATCATCGGTGGTTTGTAGATTGTTTTGCGTCCATTATATCTCCATTTACTACTTTGACCCAAAAGAGAGAAATTTGAGTGGTCGGAGGCATGTGAGAGAAGCTTCCAAGTCTTGAAAAATAGACTTACTTCCACTATGGTGTTGACTCTACCGGAGGCCACTAAGGTCTTTGTTATATTTTGTGATGAATCCTGAGCTAGTTTAGGGTATGTGCTTATGCAACATGGGAAACTATTAGCCTATGCTTGTAGACAACTTAAGGTTCATGAGGGGAACTATACAACTAATGATCTTGAGTTAGCGACTATGGTATTTGCCTTAAAAATATGGAGGCATTACTTGTATGGTGTTCATGTTTATGTATATATCGATTATAAGAGTGTTCAATATATTTTTACTCATAAAGAGTTGAATCTCTGAATAAGAAGGTCGTTGGAATTGTTGAAAGATTACGATATGAGTGTTCTATATCACCCCGGCATTTCCAATGTGGTTGTGGATGCTATACGTCGTATAATCACGGGTAGTGTGTCTTATATAGAGGAAGCCAAGAAAGACCTAGTGAAATATGCTTGTAGGTTGGCTAGATTGGGTGTAATGTTAGATGATTCTCCAAACGGTGGTTTTATGGTCCATCATAACTCCGATTGATCTTTGGTAGTTGAGGTGTAGTTGAAACAACACCTTGATCAACCATTGATGTAGTTGAAGGAATTTGTTCTCGGCAATCTTAATGAGTCGTTATACTTCGGTGGATGGTGTCTTGAGGTATCAAGGAAGGTTGTATGTTCCCAATGTAGATGTTTTTTTGAGGAGTCGAATTCTGAGGAAGCTCATGGGTTCTGTTACTCCATTCATCCGTGTTCGACAATGATGTTCCATGACCTTAGGTAAGTGTTTTGGTGGGAAGGTTTGAAAAAGGACATAGCGGAATTTGTTAATAAGTGTCCAAATTGTACACAGGTGAAAGACGAACGCAGAAAGCAGAGTGGTTTGCTTCAAGAAATCAAAATTCCTACTTGGAAGTGGGAACACGTCTATATGGATTTCGTGGTCGGTTTGCCTCAGACAGAAAAGCAATATGACTCAATATGGGTAGTTGTGGATAAGTTGACCAAATCCGCTCAACTTATTCCCATCAAGTATACTTACTCGGCGGAGTTTAAGAAAAGATCTTCATAAATGAGATTATGTGTCTCCATGGTATTCCATTATCAATCATATTTTGATAGGGGTGCACAATTCACATCTAGGTTTTTGAGATCATTCCAAGAAGGGTTGGGTACTATGGTAAAGTTAATCACTGATTTTCATCCCCAAATTGATGGTCAAGCGGAGGGTATTATTAAAACCCTTGAGGATATGCTTAGAGATTGTATCATTGATCTCAAGGGAAATTAGGATAAGCATTTGCCTTTTGTGGAGTATGATTACGATAATAGTAAACAATAATCGATATCTATGGCTCCTTATGAAGCCTTGTATGGTAGGAGATTTAGATCTTCAACTGGATTGTTTGAAGTGGGTGACTCTTCACTTTTGGGTCCCGATTTGATTTATAAGAATTTGGAGAAGGTTCATATCATAAGGAATCGCTTGAAAACTTCCTATAAATGGCAAAATTCTTATGTCGACCATTGGAGAAGGGAATTAGAGTCTAAAGAAGGTGATAAAGTGTATCTAAAAATTTCACCTATGAAATGGGTGGTTAGGTTTTGCAAGAAGGGGAACTTGATTCCTCATTATGGGATCCCTATGAAATCTTCCAAAAGATTGGTAAGGTGGCATATATGTCACAACCCAAAACGAGCCGTGAGTGGCACTCACACTTACTCTCCTAGGTGAGCGTACCAACAAATCCAAACCCCAACATTTACCAATATTTCAACCATAGTGAACAAAATATAATGCGGAAGACTCAAAACTCATAAACGAAAATCAATTAAATAACTTATAAAACTCAATACTTATTGTTCCCAAAATCTGGAAGTAATCACATCAAGAACATCTATCCTCAAATTACTAAGTCTAAGAGTATTTAAGAACTAAAATAAGTAGAAAGATGGTCCATGTCCGAACTTCAAAGACATCAAGAAGTGAAGAAGAGAATCCAGCCCGAACTAGGAATAATAGCTAACCCTGAAATCTGACGTGCTGAAGACTGGCTAGAGTTGAGGACAAGTCGAAATCAATGGTGCACTTGCTGCACCCCACAAAACAACACGAAGGAAATAAAAGTAGGGGTCAGTACAAGGAACACGTACTGAGTAGGTATCATCGGCCAACTCAAAATAGAAAGCAATATATACTGAATAATAATATAAAATCAACCACAATACTTAACAGGTGACAATCAACAAGTACAAGAACCATTGGCAACAACACCACGCACACCTACGAGGACTCAAGCCTCCACACCATACACATTTGGGAAATAGGTTCTTCGAAATTGAGTGTATTAACATAAATCAAGATTACTTCTCTTTAATCTTATCGTGTCGGAATGTGACACTCCGATCCCCTAATGCTACGTGTCGGAACGTGACACTCCGATCCATTATTACTACCGTGTCAGAACGTGACACTCCGATCCATTATTCCTACCATGTCGGAACGTGACACTCCGATCCATTATTCCTACCGTGTTGGAACGTGACACTCCGATCCATTATTCCTACCGTGTCGGAACGTGACACTCCGATCCCTTAATGCTACGTGTAGGAACGTGACATACCAATCCAATATTACCTCATTATTTTAATTTTCATCAAGTCTTCTTTATGTCAAGGCGTCATCTTAATAGAGAGGATTTAAGGCTGAAGATTCGACAGTCTCATCATTCTAATCCACCACAATTACACAATCACAACATACAAACACAAAATCAAGCATATAGAAGACTTTACAATACTACCCAATACATATCAATCGCTATTTAGATTTATCTATCACATAGAAATAAACCCATACCTACCTCCACGAAGAATCGTGATCGAGCAAGCTATCTACCTAATGCCTTTTGCTTTCCTCTTCGTTCTCTCTTTCTCGCTCGTTCTCCCTCTCTACTTCTTTTTATTTTTCTTCTCCAGATTCTTTTTATTTTACCCTAATTATCATATAATTCATTATGATAAAAGTAACCCATTATTTATTTTAAAGTTATCTCCTTTAACGCCCAAGTAAATAAATTATTAAACTTACCCCACTAATTTCATAAGGTTTGTCATGAATAGTCCAAAACACCCCTTTAAAACCTTTAGCAGAAATCCGACCCAGTTGGGGTCACGCAACCTAGGACGGCCCGTCGTGTCTATGTAGGTCCGTCCTGCAGGTCCGTCACAAAGTTCAGAGAGTTAAATTCAGTAAAGGGGTTTGTGACGGTCCGTCGTATCTACGACGGTCCGTGCTGTAGTTCCCTCGCGGGGTTCAGAGAGTCATTCCCAGTACCCAAATTTTTAGAGTTGAAGTGTTTTGGAACGGAGGCCCTCGACGGTCCGTCGTGACCATGACGGTACGTCGCCTGATCCGTCGACCCAGTCAGTTATTTTCATCATAATTCTACTGCTCAAACCGACTAAACAGGTTGTTACAATAGATACCAATTTACCCATCGTTCGTCCCCGAACGATCACAGATAGAAAAACAAGGGAGAGAAAGAGTACCTGAATCTGTAAAAAGATGTGGATATCTTTCTTGCCTATCAGCCTCATTCTCCCAAATGGACACTTCAACTGGCCGATTCTTCCACTGAACATTGATGGATGCAATCTTCTTTGATCTCAACTTGCGGACTTCTTTATCTAAAATAGCAACAGGCTCCTCTTCATAAGACAAATTCTCATCCAGAAGGACTGAATCCCAACGAATAATGTAGTTTCCATCCCCATGGTATTTTTTCTGCATAGACACATGAAATACCGGGTGCACTCCTGAGAGTCCTGGAGGCAATGCCAATTCATAAGACACCTCCCCCACGCTCTTCAGAACTTCAAATTGACCAATATACCTTCGGCTAAGGTTACCTCGCTTACCAAACCGCATTACCCCTTTCATGGGCGAAACCTTCAGCAAGACTTGCTCACCCTCCATAAAATCCAAGTCCCTAACCTTTCGATCTGCATATTCTTTCTGCCTGTTTTGAGCTCCTAGAAGCTTCTCCTGAATGAATTTTACTTTATCTAACGATTCCCTCAAAAGATCGGTACCCCATGGTCTCACCTCAAATGCATCAAACCACCAAATGGGAGACCTACATCTCCTCCCATACAGTGCCTCAAATGGGGCCATATCAATACTTGAGTGATGATAGCTATATTGTATGAAAACTCTGCTAAGGGCAAGAAGTTATCCCAATGACCACCAAAATCTATTACACATGCACGAAGCATATCCTCCAACACCTGAATCATTCGCTCAGACTGACCATCGGTCTGAGGGTGAAATGTGCGTACTAAGATCCAACCTAGTACCTAATTCAGCATGCAATGTTCTCCAAACAAGAAGTAAATTGCGTACCCCTATCTGATATGATGGAAAGTGGGACTCCATGCAATCGAACAATTTCTGAGATATAGAGTTTGGCTAACTTCTCTGCATTGTAAGTCACCTTGACCGGAATGAAGTGAGCAGACTTAGTTAATCTGTTAACAATTACCCAAATGGAATCAAACTTACCCAATGTCTTTGGAAGACCAACCACAAAATCCATTGCAATTCTTTCCCATTTCAATTCAGGAATGGGCATTTTCTGAAGTGTTCCTCCGGGCCTCTGTGTGCTCATACTTTACCTGCTGACAATTCGGGCATTGGGCAACAAAATCAACAATGTCACGCTTCATCCTACTCCACCAAAAATGTTGCTTTAGGTCACGATACATCTTGGTTGCACCAGGATGTATAGAATACCTTGAACTATGAGCCTCTGTAAGAATAGTGTGAATCAAATTATCAACCCGGGGCACACACACCCTTCCCTTAATTCTCAAAACTCCTTCCTCATCAATTATTGCCTCTTTAGCCTCTCCTCGTAATACCATATCTCGAATTCGGCTCAGCTTCTCATCAGTAAACTGTTTTCCCTTAATCTTGTCAAGAAAAGAAGATCTTGCCTCCACACAGGCCAAAAATCCTCCTTTCTCTAGTACTTCCAGCCTCATAAAGTCATTAGCCAACGTCTGAACCTCTCTAGCCAATGGGCGTCTAGAAACCTGTAAGTGGGCTAAGCTACCCATGCTCCCTGCTTTTCTACTTAAAGCATCTGCCACAACATTAGCTTTTCCTGGGTTATACAATATAGTAATATCATAGTCCTTCAATAGTTCCATCAACCTCCTCTACCTCAAATTCAATTCGTTATGAGTAAAGATGTATTGTAAACTACGATGATCTGTATAAACTTCACACTTGACCCCATATAGATAATGTCTCCATTGCTTTAATGCAAATACTACTGCAACCTACTCCAAATCATGGGTCGGATAGTTACGTTCATGCACTTTTAATTGCCTCGAAGCATAAGCAATTACATTTCTCTCCTGCATTAGCACTGCACACAAACCAGAATAAGATGCATCAAAATAGACAATGAAATTCTTACCTTCCACTGGCAAGGTAAGGATTGGTTTAGTAGTCAACAAAGTCTTGAGTCTCTGAAAAGTTTCTTCACATTCATCCGACCATACAAAGGGAACATTCTGCTTAGTCAAATTTGTTAGCTGCGAAGAAATAGAGGAAAATCCCTTGACAAATCGACGGTAGTAGCTAGCTAAACCAACAAAGCTCCTTACCTCTGTAACATTAGTAGGTCTTGCCCAACTCTTCACCGTTTCAATCTTAGAAGGATCCACCATCACCCCATCCTTAGAAACCACGTGCCCCAAGAAGGACACTGAATCTAGCCAAAACTCACACTTAGAGAATTTAGCATAAAGCCTTTTCCCCCTCAACACTTCCAATACAATTCTCAAATGCTCTTCATGTTCTTTCCTGCTCTTTGAGTATATCAGTATATCATCAATGAATACAATGACAAAGAGATCCAGATATGGCTTAAAAATCCCGTTCATCAGGCTCATGAAAGCAGCAGGGGCATTCGTAAGCCCAAAAGACATTACTAAGAATTCGTAATGCCCATACCTGGTTCGAAAAGCAGTCTTTGGCACATCTGTTGCCCGTATTTTCAATTGATGATAACCTTGTAACTGATCGAACAAATCATCAATTCGAGGAATAGGATACTTATTCTTAATAGTTACCTTATTCAGCTGCCTGTAGTCTCTGCACATCCGAAGGCTTCCATCCTTCTTTTTCACAAATAAAACAGGAGCGCCCCATGGGGATACACTTGGTCTAATAAAATCTTTACCTAAAAACTCCTGAAGTTGGGCCTTTAACTCCCTTAACTAAGCTGGAGCCATTCTATAAGGGTGGATGGAAATGGGTCGAGTACCCGGCTCCAGATCAATACAAAAATCAATATCCCTATCCGATGGCATACCAGGAAGGTCTGCAGGAAACACATCCAGAAACTCACAGACTATCGAAACGGACTCAATCGAAGATACTTTGGAAGTATCATCCCTGAGATGTGCCAAGAAGGCTAAACAACCTTTACTAACCATCCTCTTAGCGCGAAGAAAAGAGATAATACGGACTGGGGTGGAAATATAGTCACCCTCCCACACTAGTGGATCTGTCTCAGGCTTGGCCAATGTCACATTTTTAGCATTACAATCTAAGATTGCAAAATTTGGAGAAGCCAAGTCATACCCAGAATTACATCAAAATCAACCATTTCTAAGATAATCAAATCTACATAGGTATTTCTCCCTACAAAAGTCACAAGGCAAGACATATACACCTTCTCAACTATCACAGATTCACCCACAGGAGTAGAGACACTAATAGGCATGTCAAACAAATCGCAATGTAAATCAAGACCAGTAGCAAATGAGGAAGATACATATGAAAATGTGGATCCAGGATCAAATAATACCGAATCCATGCAATCAAAGACCAAAAGATTACCTGTGATAATAGCATCAGATGTCTCTGCTTCAGACCTCCCGGGGAAAGCATAACAATGGGCCCTATCACCTGTCTGTCCATTGCCCCTATCATGTTGCGCTGCAGCAGTTCCAGCTTGCCCGCCACCCCGGTTGATTGGGTGACCACCATTACCTTGGCCACCACGTCCTCCAGAATGGCGGCCTCTCCCATGACCACCTCTACCTCTAACTATTGGGGGTCTGTAACTCTGTTTTGGACAATACCTCCTAATATGTCCAGTCTCCCCACATCCATAACAATTCCTGGAGTCAAGCATAGGTCTTTGTGAAGGTGACGAAGTCTGGGGATAACCTCCAAACTCAGAAAAAGGTTGACTGGGATGCGATGGACCCCCATCTAAAGCCTGCAGGGCAGACTGAATAGGGCAGTTTTAGTAACCTCCTGAACTCTGCCCTCTGGAATAAGAACCGCTAAACTTACCTCCCTTACGAAACTTCTTAAATGTCGACACTATGGCGAAGTCATCTGGCTTCACCCCCCCTACTTCTATCACAAAATCAACCACTTCCTGAAAGGATTTTGCTACAGCAGCTACCTGTAAGGCTGAAATCTGCAAATCTGACCTCAAACCTTTCACGAAGCGGCGAATCCGCTCTTTTGGACTGAAGCAAAGCTTAGTGGCATACCTGGTTAGTTCACGAAATTTGGCCTCATAAGCAGCAACAGTCATCCTGCCTTGCTCTATGCTTAGGAACTCATCTCTCCTCTTGTCCCTCAAAGTCTGGGGTATATACTTCTCCATAAATAAGCTAGAAAATGATGCCCAAGTCATAGGTGGTGCCTGTGCTGGTTGACACTCAACATACGACCGCCACCACCTTTTGGCATCCCCCTGAAACTGATAGGTCACAAACTCAACACCGAATCGTTCTACTATGTCCATCTTATGTAGCAGCTCATGACAATCAACCAGAAAATCATAGGCATCCTCAGATTCAGCACCCTTGAAGACTGGAGGTTTCAACTTTAAGAATTTAGTGAAAAGTTCATGCTGATCACTCGTCATTATAGACCCTGTAGTCAATCGAGGAAACGTGCCTACTTCCAATGAGGCATCCATGCGGGGAGCCACAGCGGCTGCATGTTGTACTCCGTGAACCTGAGGTGTTGACGTAGAAAACACTGGAGGTGTCTGGCACTGATCAGATAACTCGCTAAGATAGGTAAGAACCTGGTTAATCATTTCTGTGGTAGGTTGGGGTGGTAGTTCCTCATCTTGATCCTGCTCATTTTACCCTTCTTCACCCCCTCTTACTACATCATCAGTCATTGGAGGAGTCACCGCCCTATCACTAGTTGGACCAGGTGTTCGTCCTCTACCTCTAGAGGGTGTCCTCCTATGACCTCTACCATGGCCTCTTGCCACTTCTCCTCCTAGAGCTACGGTCCTAATGGTTGGCTCAAACGCACCCTGTCCTTCTGGTGCTGGTGTTGACACAGTTGTTGCTCTAGCTCTAACCATCTGCGAGATATAGTGAGGATGTCAGATACGAATTTCTATCACCTAGATACCAATTGGACCCAAGTAATAGCACGAAAGGAAGAAAGAATGGAGTTTTCCTAAAGTCCTATAGCCTCTCAAAGAAAAGTAATGGCGTCCCCCTACCGTTCCTCATAACTCTACTAGACTCGTTCTTGTGTGATGAGACCAACGAACCTAAACCTCTGATACCAAGTTTGTCATGACCCAAAACGAGCCGCGAGTGGCACTCACACTTACTCTCCTAGGTAAACGAACCAACAAATCCAAACCCCAACATTTACCAATATTTCAACCATAGTGAACAAAATATAATGCGGAAGACTCAAAACTCATTAACGAAAATCAATTAAATAACTTATAAAACTCAATACTTATTGTTCCCAAAATCTGGAAGTCATCACATCAAGAACATCTATCCTCAAATTACTAAGTCTAAGAGTATTTAAGAACTAAAATAAGTAGAAAGATGGTCCATGTCTGAACTTCAAAGACATCAAGATATGAAGAAGAGAAACCAACTTGAGCTAGGAATAATAGCTCACCCTGAAATCTGACGTGCTGAAGACTGGCTAGAGTTGAGGACGAGTCGAAGTCAATGATGCACTTGCTGCACTCCACAAAACAACAAGAAGGAAATAAAAGTAGGGGTCAGTACAAGGAACACGTACTGAGTAGGTATCATCGGCCAACTCAAAATAGAAAGCAATATATACTGAATAATAATATAAAATCAACCACAATACTTAACAGGTGACAATCAACAAGTACAAGAACCATTGGCAACAACACCACGCACACCTATGAGGACTCAAGCCTCAACACTGTACTCATTTGGGAAATAGTTTTTTCGAAATTGAGTATATTAACATAATTCAAGATTACTTCTCTTTATTCTTATCGTGTCGGAATGTGACACTCCGATCCCCTAATGCTACGTGTCGGAATGTGACACTCCGATCCATTATTACTACCGTGTCGGAACGTGACACTCCGATCCATTATTCCTACAGTGTCGGAACGTGACACTCCGATCCATTATTCCTACCGTGTCGGAACGTGACACTCCGATCCATTATTCCTACCATGTCAGAACGTGACACTCCGATCCCTTAATGCTATGTTTCAGAACGTGACACTCCGATCCAATATTACCTCATTATTTTATTTTTCATCAAGTCTTCTTTATGTCAAGGCGTCATCTTAATAGAGAGGATTTAAGGTTGAAGATTCGATAGTCTCATCATTCTAATCCACCACAATTAAACAATCACAACATACAAACACAAAATCAAGCATATAGAAGACTTTACAATACTACCCAATACATATCAATCGCTATTTAGACTTTATCTATCACATAGATATAAACCATAATCTACCTCCACCTAAGAATCGTGATCAAGCAAGCTATCTCCCCAATGCCTTTTGCTTTCCTCTTTGTTCTCTCTTTCTCGCTCGTTTTCCCTCTCTGCTTCTTTTTATTTTTCTTGTCCAGATTCTTTTTCTTTTACCCTAATTATCATATAATTCATTATGATAAAAGTAACCCATTATTTATTTTAAAGTTATCTCCTTTAACCCCCAAGTAAATAAATTATTAAAGTTACCCCACTAATTTCATAAGGTTTGTCATGAATAGTCCAAAACACCCCTTTAAAACATTTAGCAGAAATCCGACCCAGTTGGGGTTACGCAACCTGTGACGGCCCGTCGTGTCTATGACGGTCCGTCCTGCAGGTCCGTCACAAAGTTCAGAGAGTTAAATTCAGTAAAGGGGTTTGTGACAGTCCGTCGTATCTACGACGGTCCATGCTGCAGTTCCGTCGCGGGGTTCAGAGATTCACTCCCAGTACCCTGATTTTTAGAGTTGAAGTGTTTTGGAACGGAGGCCCTCGACGGTCCGTCGTGACCATGACAGTACGTCACCTGATCCTTCGACCCAGTCAGTTATTTTCAAAATAATTCTATTGCTCGAACCGACTAAATAGGTTGTTACAATATAAGTTGAGGTTTCCTAGCGAATTGGCTTCGGTTCATCCGGTTTTCCATATTTCTAAGCTTAAGAAGCCTATCGGTGATCCCGAGTCTATTCTTCCTATTGAGGATCTTACTGTGAAGGATAACCTCTTGTATGAGAAGGTTCTAGTCATAATCCTTGGTAGACAAGTAAAGAAGTTAAGGAACAAAGAGGTGGCTTCCATAGAGGTGTTGTGGAAGAATCATCTAGTTGAGGGTGCAACATGGGAGACTGAGGACAATATGAAGTCCTGTTACCCTCATTTATTTGATAACTAAAGTTAGTTATTCCGGTTTATAATGAAAGTAATGACTAAATTTGAAGTTTCTTTAATTTTTGGTGAAGTTTTGCAAAATATGCATTTATGGTGTCATTACAGTGAAGTTAGAATAAAGTGTACTTTTAAGCTATGTTGTGTACTCTTATATGGTGAGTTTTACGAGATAATATTGACCATGTTGGTAAGTTGAGTTTTTGCATAATTGACTCATATATGATGTTAAGCTCTGGTTGTTGTGAGAAAGAAATTCCTCGTAATGTTATTTTGAGCCTTTTGTGTGGTACTTGAAGTTTTTGATTTGATATGTGTAGATGTCATGATTGATGTTGTAACTCTTGTTGGAATGTATAGTTTATTGATTGGGGTGCTAGTCTTAAGTCTATTCCTATCTTTCAAAGGATTTTAGTGTCATTCGGGGACGAATGTTCCTAAGGGGGAATAATTTGACACTTCGAAAGTCTAAGACATGTTTTAGAGC
Organism: Solanum habrochaites; assembly: GCA_027704765.1. Lineage (NCBI taxonomy): Eukaryota > Viridiplantae > Streptophyta > Magnoliopsida > Solanales > Solanaceae > Solanum > Solanum habrochaites. The sequence goes on from JAKWJA010002496.1 coordinate 18,734,011, forward strand.
TTAACATAGGTGTCAAAAGTTTTAGACAATGTTTTAAGGTCAATTTTATATAATTCATTTAGGATGTTTAGAAATAAAACGTCAAGAAACGTCCACGACGTCCGGATACTAGTTCAATAGGGTGTTAGTATGCCTTAGCCTATTTGATTAAGTTTAGGAGTCGGAAAATGATGAAAATTGGTGGAACTGTGTCTAACATGTGCTATATTTATTTCATAGTAGAAATGTCCGGGTGCAAACCCCCAAAGACCAACGAATGGCCCTTGAGGAGGACCCTTGCATTTGGGTTGAAGACTGCCCAAGGCAGTGTGCACCAATGACTTATAATCAATGGATCGTGTTCCAATCTATGGGGCGTCGATTGCCTCCAGATGGACACATAGAATATTTGGCCAAGACCTGTATTTACAAGTCTCTAAACTCAACAACGGACCAACAGGATGATTGGTCCCATGGTCTATCGATTGACACACGATGTGTCGACGAAGTCTCATTTGGTGAGTGGACTGTTTTGCTGCTCGTTTTAATTTAGGTTGATTTAATTAAATATGTGGTTAATTAAGCAGTTAGGGGTTTATATAAACCTTATTAAGTTGTTTAATGACCTAGATAAAGACCCTAAGCTAATTAAACAAACATAAGCCCTCATAATTCCCAAACCAAACTCTCTTTCTTCTCTCTTCTTTCTCTCTCCCAAGTTGAAGAACCCCATAGGAGACAAGGTCAAGGAGGGATCTTGGGATGCTATCACCAAATTTTATCCATCAATCTTCACCAAACATTAAGGTATGAGATTCCTTTCACCTTTAGGACTTCTTTATCAAAAACGTTCCATCAAATTGATTTCAAAAATATGAAACTCTAGTGGGTCTTTTCCAATCTCGAAATTGATCTTTTGAATTGATTTGTTTATGATTTCTATTGGATATGCTGAATATATTAACATGTATCATAACTCAATTATATTATTTCTTGATGGATTGGTCTAGTTTGTAGAAGATTACCTTTTTCCCTTAACCCTAGGTTGTGATTTTGATGTATATTGTGTAGTATTGGTTTAATTAACTTGGTTATTGGTTGAATTAATATACTATGATGTTATTGTACCAAATTGGAATATATTAATATGGATTCTAGGCTTACCATGCTGGTTCTTGAGTAATTGACATAAATTGTGAAGTAAACTATAAACTTGATATAACCTCTAATTCTCGGTTATTAATTAGTGATGAATTGTGGTATAATGATTAAATTTTTATTGTTATTGTGTTGTTTAATATTATATGATACTATTATACAATTTTTTTTGTAATTTGGAGATTGATGGTAAGACCTTGATGAAGGCACTGTCAAAAGGATTGAGTAAGTCGTGTGATTCCTAATTTTTACTTTTGTTATGGTTACTTGTGCTTAAGTGATGATGTTTTATTGAAGTACACCTTATATTATGATTAATATTGTTGGTATGATGTTTAATGAAATTTCTTTACTATAGTTTTGCGAGGGTTTGATTAAGATGTAAATGTTATAAGAATTGGATACTTACCAATGTGCCCTATTATGATATGAATAAGTAAATATGGTAACCTCACTTATATGAGTTGTAATGAAAGAACTATGCTCATCAAATTCTTATTGATCTATGATGATGATGATTATATAAGGGATAGACCCTATGACCTACATTAAGCTATGATGATTAATAAAGTCATTAAAGACATTTCAAAAGGGACACTAGCTTAGCACCGAGTGAAATAGAGTGAGGAGTGTCCCTTCCCACATAGGGAAGGTAGGATAACTAATGTACTCATGAGATTGGATACTGCAATGCAGCATAAAGAGGGTCCCGACTATATCTCCTAGTTCTTGAACTATGTTACCCCCATAGGAATACTAGCTAGTGGATTCACGTAGTTGCTTTGTTCATGTCTTGGTACTACCTTGAAAAGTAGTTCGCCTTCCTTCAGTGTAGGGTTCCATGAAACTGTATTCCACATTAGATCATGTGGTCTACGTCAGTTAAGGCAAGATATTTGCAAAAGGTAAAATGAACTAAAGGAATAAACTCTAACTAGGATAACCTAAGGGGTTTAGCTTAGTCTACGTAGGGGTATGAGACTCTACCTAAGCATTGCACTAGTTAGCCTTGAGGGAAGTATTAGGAGTACATTTTTATATATGTATATGCTTATAATTGTACATGATATGTATATGATGATCTTTCATAGTAATGATACTATATGATGATTGGTTTCATTTATGAATATGTGTTTGGTTTTCATTGTTAAAGTATGATGATATAGATTCTTAATGATATACTATGAGAATTCGGATGTTGGTTATGATTCTTGTTGGGTCACTTGATCGAGTAAGGTTATGGGGCTTTAACTTGGTCATTGTACTTGTACTTAATGAGGGTTCATGAGTAAATTGTCTTGCTTTGGTTATGTTGTAATGAATTCTTATCCATGCTTGTTGCTATTATAACTTGATAATAGAGTTGCTTTGACTATATGTTCAATAATGTCATATGCATGTTGGGTAGACTAGCCTTAGTATTATTTGTCTTGTTATGTACATGTTATTGACTTAATGTATGTCTTATTAAATGATATGGTCTTCTTGAATGTGCATAAATCTTTTACAAATTAAATTACGTACCTTAATGAATTGTCCTTTTTTAGCATGTTTCATGGTATGTGTGCATATGGTCTCATACTAAGTACAAGTGGTATACTAACCCCATTTTCTCCGTTTTCCCCAACATTTTAGGTTCCGGTCGTTTAAGGGCTTTTGGGATGACTTTGAAGGAAGACGTGGAATTCTCACACATCCATGTTGGGTAGTTCCTCACTTTCGGAGGAAATAGCTACTATCAAGCTTATGATGTTGTTCAAATTTTAAGACTTCTATGTTCTTTCCTTTTCATTTGAGTACTAAACATTGTATAGCCTATATGTTGCTCCTATTCTATTGATGTATGGGCTAGTCCCAAATTGTTATACTCTTGTTAGATGGTTATGAGATGAGACACTCATTTGAGAATATGGTGTATGCTATATAACTATGTTCAATAAAGGTAGATGACTATGTAATCTTCCTATACAAAGGGTCTATGTATACTCGATATAAATATTATGTTTATTTGAAGGTCTATGTAAACCACAATGTAGAAGTAATGAAAAGGTTTTTAAAATTTCCGTATTTTGGCCTATGAATGTAATTATGTAAGCTAGCAGGCTAGTCTTATTCCTCAAATAGGACGTCGAAAACTAGTTACATGCAAGGGGTTCTCCCCAGATGTGACATTTGGATTATATAAAATGTTTGAAATTGGTCTGTACCTGTGATGACCCAACCAACCGGGATGTGCAGGCACTGACCGTAACACCAAAGTATGACAACCCTCATATTCTGGTAGAGAAAACATGTAGAAATTAAAGATGACGGAAAACAAGTTAAGGAGATTTCAAAAATAACACTTTTTAGGTATACTCTTTGTTAAACTTGTAAAGTAATTTAACAACCTCAAGGATCTAGTCTTACATATACAAGAGCTACTAAGAGTAACGCTTGGACCATAAGCACTAAAAAACACAACTTCCGCCGTTTGAACAAAAGAATGAAGCTACTCAATTTCTTCGTCTCCACCGAATGAAACATCATCAATCCTGCATCCAATCAATGTCAAAAAGACATAGCAACAGTATAATAAGTACAACCACATGTACTGGTAGGCACCATTGTTCAACCAAATGCCTACCTCATAATATAATAAAAGAACAATAGGATCATGCAAGTACCACTTGTTTCTCCACTCGTACACTTTGTTAGGACACATTGACTTAGCCTATACTCAGATCACTAACCACTTTCTTCTAACAACTTCTAACACTTCTAATTCTATTAATCATATCCTACACAGGCTTATCTCATTGAAAAATCTTAAACACCGCTAACATCCTTTCCTACTAATCGATCATGTCATAACCTTAAATTGTTGTAATCTAACCTACCCCAAAGCAATTTATTTTTTCCTTGACTCAATCCGTGACCCTATTCCATTCTCTTTGGGGTAATTACCAAGAACACCTCGCCATATTACTTCTTCTGTATAAGTATACCTCATACGATATCTACACATCACCCCATGCTCACATACTGACACATATTTTCACCCACCCTGTCATCATAAGATAAGAACACAATCATCAAAAGTGTATACACATCACAATACCGAAATTTAACATGTTTTTTGCTACAAACTTATCAGATGTATTTGGTCCTCTCACGGAACTCAAACTCAAATTGTTAGTGCACTAGCATAAACCTGATCCCAGTTAGCTTGCTAGGTGTGACAATTTGGTCCCATAGTTATGCCGAAATGTGGCAACCCCATTCATTATTTATGTCAGAATGTGGACATTCAATGTATGTTAAATTGTCGGAACGTGGAAATCTGATCCCTAATCACAATCACAAGTACATAATCAAAATCATACATTTACATCACGGATTCATATCAATGTTATTCATCTATGTCAATTAAAACGAGTGTGATCAACATTGTAACGTCTATATAAACAAGTATCACAATGAAGCAAGAATTTGTATACATAACACAATCATGGAATCAGAAAAATCACCTACCAATTTATCTCACTTCTTATTACTCAAGAGACAAAGTTCATCCCTAACACTTCCTTACGGTTCATCATGCCTTAATGTCATATTCTGGATGCACGGTCGTTGATGTCTCTTTAGGTTAGGAAGAAGAAATTCTCCAGCAACTTCTATCATTCCTTCTGCATCGTGGGAATTATGTCGTGTTAAGTTATTATACCTTGTGACATTAGAACCTCTTGTGCATGTTGAGACTAGATCCCTGGGAGTGTTAATTTCCTTTACAATTTTAAACTCAAGTTGTTTAATCCATTTAATTATAAAATCTTTTAAATATATTTTATTCTCAGTTGTTCTTATCTTCCATGTTGTTTTTAATCGTTAGGAATCAAAGGTTCTCCTTTTTAGGGGATAGTGTGTAGGTGCTCGTACGACCTAGTGCACATTCAATGTATGTTAAATTGTTTGAAAATGGAAATCTAATCTCTAATCACAATCACAAGTACATAATCAAAATAATACATTTACATCACGGATTCATATCTATGTTATTCATCTATGTCAATTAAAACGAGTGTGATCAACATTGTAACGTTTATATGCACAAGTATCACAATGAAGCAAGAATATGTATACATCACACAATCATGGAATCACAACAACAACCTACCAATTTATCTAAATTCTTATCACTCAAGAGACAAAGTTCATCCCTAATACTTCCTTACGATTCATCATGCCTTAATGTCATATTCTGGATGCACGGTCGTTGATGTCTCTTTAGGTTAGGAAGAAGAAATTCTCCAGCAACTTCTATCATTCCTTCTGCATCGTGGGAATTATGTCGTGTTAAGTTATTATATCTTTTAATATTAGAATGTCTTGTTCATGTTGAGACTAGATCCCTGAGAGTGCTAATTTCCTTTACAATTTTAAACTCAAGTTGTTTAATCCATTTAATTATAAAATCTTTTGAAATATATTTTATTCTCAGTTTTTTCCTCCACATTATTTTTAAACGTTAGTGTGTAGGTGCCCGTATGACCTAGTTGGTTGAATCGTGAGAAACTTATTTTATAACTTGTGCAAATCCATTCCAAACATTTTAGATAATCCAAACTATGTTGAGAACGGTCAACAAGTGGATCCTTCCTGAAAACTTCTTGCATCGAATTTAAATTTTTATAAGCTATTTTTATTCACGCACACACACACGTAGATGCTCATGCGCACGGAAACGCGCACCCACACAACACGCATACACACGTACGCGTACAATCTTTTGTTAATATGTTAATATTTTTTTATATTTAATTTCCATGCAACATAGAAACAAGTGAGGAACGGACTAAGATGATTAGAAATTTAACAATTCATTGTGCAAAATATTGTTCGATCAAAATAAGTATTGTCAAAAAAATAATTTTTTAATAAGATCAAGCAAACAATAAAAGTGTGTTAGCAAGAGACAAAAATGAATTAATTTATAACTCTCATGTGGTTGTATTTTGTGGATATTTTATTTGTTGTCTAAAAGTTTCTATCATGATAAATTATTGTATATTTTTACACTTCATTGAATTATTTCATCATAAAAACTCTTAGATTATAATTACTGATAAATATTTTTGAAAAAATAATTATATATTGATAATGTAAATTGTCTAAGAAGTGTCTTTTTGAAAATTAAGAACCACTAAAAGTGTAAATTATTATTATTTCTACGAATAACTAATGCATTTTTTTCTCATTTCTAGGCTAGTGTTAATCTTGTTCCTGAACTTTATTTATGATGGGCCAAAATTTACCTTCCGAGGTATCAACTTTTTTTTTAATCAAAATAGTTTATAATATAACGCTTTAAAGTAACTATTAGTCAAATAATTGAAAGTTACCATTAAAAAACTCAATATCCTAATACTTCATTGCTAATGTTACTTTTATGGTTCCTCTCTTAGCAGAGCTTGGGCCATCATTCATTCAAAAGGATTTGTGAGAGATCGTAGTACAAGAGTACAATGTTACTTAAGAAAATTACTATTATACAACCAAATTAGAACGACGAAAGAAACATAAAGGGTTTGTTCTTTGTATTGTGCAACATACGTTTTATGTTAAATTAATACATGCAAGCTATAAGTGAGGAAGAATATTAAGATTAACACATGTATTCTCTTTGCATTCAGGAGTATACATCAAAGACAAATTCATATTACACTCGTTTAAAAGTTAGTTTATGCAAGTAATTTTGTAAGCAAAAATAATTATTATAAAATGAGAATATTTACTTTTTGTAATTGTTATCAATATCCAAAGTTGATCATCATGTTCAACGTACTTATATACTCTTTATTTTTAATTTTATGTAATATTATTTTCTTTATCATTTTTGACAAAATTTGAGGAACTGTATATATAGATACTTATGCTATGATTTATATTTTAGGTGTTGAAATGTTAAATTTGTGGTGTAGACCAATTTCCAACATTTTATATAATCCAAATTATATTGAAAATGTAACGACCTGTTTAGTCTTTTTAAGCAGCAGATTTTTATTTCTGGAAAACTGGCAGAGGAGACGGACCCCACGACGGACCGTCATGGTCACGACGGGCCGTCGAAGGTCTCGTTTCAAAACACTTAGACATTCTGAAATTGGGTACTGAAAATCGACTCTCTGAACTTCGTGACGGAATGGCAGGACGGGCCGTCACAAGCGTGACGGACCGTCACAGACTCTTTGGTGGAAATTGAGTCTCTGAACCTTGCGACGACCTGCAGGACGGACCGTCGCAGGCACGACGGCCCGTCACAGTTTGCGTAATCCCAGTCTGGGTCGGATTTCTTTACACGTTTTAAGGGACGTTTTGGACTATTCCTACTTTAATTATAAAGTTAGAGGGTTAAGGTTAATAAGTCTAATTACTTAGGGGTTAAAAGAGGTAACCTTAAGTTAATTAGTGGGTCATTATTTCCATCTTTCATTCTTAATTATATACTAATTAGGGTAAAAGAAGGAGGGTTTGAATAAGAAAAAGAAAAAGAACAGAAAGAGAGGGAAATCGAGCAAGAGAGAGAGAAAACGAAGAGACAACAAGGATTTGAGGAATTTGCTTGCTTGATCACTAATCTTCGGTGGAGGTAGGTTATGGTTTTTATGTTACTCGTAGTAATCTCTTAATAGCGAATGATATGTGTTGGGTAGTATTATAAAATCTTCTATATGCTTAATTGTGTGTATGCATGATGTGATTTTATATATATGATTGTGATGAAACAAGCATGATGAATCTATTGGATCCCAAATCATGATAAAAACCTAATCTCTTGTTAAATGATGATGCCTTGGTATAAAGAAGGCTTGATTTACTAATAGAATGAGATTAGTGGGGTGGGTGTCACGAACCGACACGTAGAATTAGTGGGACGGGTGTCACGAACCGACACGTAGATTTAGGGGATCGGGTGTCACGAACCGACACGTAGATTTAGGGGATCGGGTGTCACGAACCGACACGTAGATTTAGGGGATCGGGTGTCACGAACCGACAGGTAGATTTAGGAGATCGGGTGTCACGAACCGACACGTAGATTTAGGGGATCGGAGTGTCACGTTCCGACACATAGTAGTAGGGGATCGGAGTGTCACGTACCGACACAAGAGGAATAAAGACTAACGAGGGATCGGAGTGTCACGTACCGACACAAGAGAATTATAGATAATGAATCTTGAAAGATGCTAATATACTCAATCTAAAGAACATGTTTCCCAAAGAGTATGGTGTGGAGGCTTGAGTCCTCATGGATATGATCGGTGATATTATAAATGATGTTTATACTTGTTGCTATCACCTGTTAAGAATATTAGTTAATTTTATGATGTTATCTGAGATATATTCCTTTCTATTTTGAGTTGGCCGATGATACCTACTCAGTACTTGTGTTTGTACTGACCCCCTACTTTTATGTTTTCTTCTTGTTTATTTGTGGAGTGCAGCAAACGTGCTATCATCTTCGACTCAACAGTAACTCTAGCCAGTCTTCATTACTTCGGATATCAGGGTGAGCTAATGCTTCTAGCTTGGACTGGATCTTCTTCCTCATGTCTTGATGCCTTGAAGTTCCGGCATGGACTAGCTTTTGTTATTTTAGCTTTTTAGAATACTCTTAGTTTAGTAATTTGATCATAGATGTTCTTGTGGTGATGACTTCCAGATTTTGGGGATAATAACAGATGTTGAATTTTAGAAGTTATTGAATTGGTTTTTATTAATGAGTTTAAGTCTTCCGCATTACTTTCTGTTGATATTACATTGAAATGTTAAGGTTTAGATTGGTTGGTTCGCTCACATAGAAGGATAAGTGTGGGTGCCAGTCGCTATCCGATTTGGGTCGTGACAGAAAATGGTTAACAATCGGATCCATTCTTATGCCTTCTGGCATCGAATTCAACTTTTTGTAAGTCATTTTATTAACGCACAAACGTAGATGTGCACACACATGCACACAAAAGGCAAGACAAAAGCACGCACGCGCGCACGGAAATTTACTTATATGTGAATATTTCTTATATTTAATTTCCAGGCAACCGTAGAAAGATTAAGTGAGAAATGAACTGAGATGACTAGAAATTTGAAGATTTGTTGTGAAAGATATTGTTCCATAAAAATAAGTATTGTCAAAAATTATTTTTGTAATAAGATTAGACACAAAATAAACATATGTCATCAAGAGACAAAAATAAATTAATTTACACTTGTCATATGGTTGTTACTTGTGGATATTTTATTTCTTATTTAAAAGTTTTTTTTATGATAAATTTTCTTCAATATATATAATTCAGTGAATTATTTTATTATATAAGCATATGGTTGATAATTATTGATAAATAACGTTTAAAAAGTATTGTATATTTATGTAAAAAGTGTCTTTAAAAATTTGTTACAACGTTAGTTGAATAAATATTAATTCTATGAATAACTAATAAGTGTTATTTTTATTTTTATCTAGGTCTTTATTTAATCTGAATCCCAAACTCTCATTTACGTTGGGTAAAATTAACCTTATGAGGTATTATCTCCTTTTTTTTTTTTGAATTTATTTTGTTTATAATATAATGTTATCAAGGTACAATTAGGTAACTAATATAACTTCACTAAATAAAAACTACATTACTCTAATTCATCATTGCTAATATTATTTTAATGGTTCTTCTACTAGTAAGGCTAAAATCCAAACTCTAATAGGTCCGACATATAAAGTTATCAAGTTACAATTAGGTAACTAATATAACTTCACTATATAAAAACTACATTACTCTAATTCATCATTGCTAATATTATTTTTATGGTTCTTCTACTAGAAGGTCTAAAATCAAAACTCTAATAAGGCCGACATTCCTTCAAGATGATCTATGAGAACTCGCAGTACAATGGTCCAATGTTATGTAAGAAAAATATTATTATACGAACAAATTAGAACGACGGAAGAACCATAAATGGGTTTCATAGTTGTATTTGACAACTTACGCTTCATGCTAAATAAATACATGCAAACTATAATCGAGAAAAAATGCAAAGATTAGCACATGTATTCTCTTAGCGTTCAAGAATATACATCTAAGCCTACGTTATAGTACACTCGTTTGAACATTAGTTTATGCAAGTATTATTTTAAGCAAACAAAATTATTATAATGTGAGAATATTATGTTTTTGTAACTGTTCAAGCCCAGTAACATTTTTTATTTATTTATTTATTTATTTATTTATTTTACTTAATCAAAAAAATGCAGAGTATAGTCATTGAGACAAATCCTTCATATCAAAATGCTCCACAAAATACCTCTACAATAAAAGCTCCATGTGCAACGTACTTGTGTACTTTTTCTGTTTCATTTTATATATATATTATTTTCATATTAATTGGTGCCACAATTTGAAGGAGTGGATCGATGGGTTCTTAGACTGTGTTTTATTTTTTATGTGGTGAATTTTGAAATTGATGGTGCAGACCAATTCCCAACATTTTATATAATGCAAACTATGTTGGGAATGGTCAACAAGTGGATCCGCTGTTACACATTCTAGCATCGAGTTAGAATTTTTTTAAGCTATTTTCCTTAAAGCGCACACACACACAACATAAGCACACATGCATGCACGCACACACTCTTTTGCCAATATGTTAATAATTTTTATATTTAATTTTCAGGAAATCCTAGAAACAACAAGTGAGAAGCGAATTGAGCTGATTAGAAATTTAAAGATTCATGGTGTGAAATATTGTTCGATCAAAATAAGTATTTTAAAAAAATTGTTATTGCAATAAGACCAAAAATAACTTAATTTACAATTCTCATGTGCTTATGACTTGTGATATTTTATATGTTGTTTAAAACATTTCATCATGATAAATTATTGTACATATTTATACTTCATTGGATTATTTAGTCATATAAATACTTGGATTACAATTATTGATAGATATTTTTGAAAAAAGAATTATATATTGATAATGCATATTGTACAAAAAGTGTTTTTTTGAAAATTAAGAATCACTTGAGATGTCAATCAATATTATTTCTACGAATAACTAATTGATGTTTTTTTCTCTCTTTAGGCTTGTGCTTAATCTTTTTCCTGAAGCACTTGAGCTGGCAATACAATTTATTTTTTTAATCAATATTTTTTATAATACAATGTTTTAAAGTAACTATCAAGCGACTTATCTAAAGTTACATTTTAGGAACTCTATTGGCTAATTCATCATTGCTAGTGTTAGTTTTATGGTTCCTCTTTTAGGAGAGCTACAATGTAGACTCTGATAGGGTCGTCATTCCTTCAAGAGGATTCATGAGAGCTCATTGTACAAGGGTACAATGTTACTTAGGAATATTATTATTATACAAACAAATTAGAATGACGAAAGAGCCATAAAGGTTTGTTAGTTGTATTGGAAACTTACATATTATGTTAAATAAATCCATGCAAGCTATAACCAAAGAAGAATGTCAAGATTAACACGTATTCTCTTTGCGTTTAGTAGTATACATCTAAGACAACTTTTATTACACTTGTTTAAAAGTTAGTTTATGCAAGTAATTTTTTAAGTAAATATAATTATTATAATGTGAGAATATAACTTTTTGTAATTGTTCTCAATATCCAAATATTCCGCCAATTACCTCCCCATCAGGATCGTCATGTTAAACCTACTTATATACTTTTTCTGTTTCATTTTATATAATATTGTGTTCTTTGTCATTTGTGCCAAAATTTGAGGATATGGATATACGTGTATTATACTAAGTTTTATTTTTTATGTGATAAAATGTAAATTTGTGTTGTAGACCAATTTCCAAAAAAATTATTGTGTAGACCAATTTCCAACATGTTATATAATCTAAACAATACAAATAATGGTGAACAAGTTGATCCTTTCTTACGCCTTCTGGCGTAGAATTTTTTGTAAGCTATGTTATTCAGCCGCGCACGCACGTACGCATGAATACAAAAAGCAACAAACACGCATGCCTGCACGCACACACATACACTTGCCTATATGTTATTATTTTTTATATTTTATTTCCAGGCAATCGTAGAAATAACAAGTGAGGAACAAATTGAGATGGCTAGAAATTTTAAGATTCATTGTGATAAATATTGCTCCATAAAACCTAGTTTTTTCAAAATAAAATTATAATAAGATTAAGCACAAAATAATATTTTCAAAAGATAAAAATAAACTAATATACATTTGTCATATGTTTGTGACTTGTGAATATTTTATTTTTTGTTTAAAAGTTTCCATCCTGATAAATTTCTTTCCATTTATATAATTCATTGAATTATTTTATCATATAAACATGGTCAGGGCGTAGGCATGATTTTTCTGTAAGGTGTCACCATTTCATGGACAAAAATGATTTAAATTAAATTACTGAAGCTTTTGCTTTAGCCCTACAAAAATTTGAGGGCCCCTTAAAAGTGAATTTTATGAAATAATATTTTTCTTAAATTTAAAATTTTTTGATTAAATTTAAAAATTTAGCTTTAAATTGGATAACATTTCAAAAGTTTAAATTAACCCAGTCACATATTCATATTATTTAATGAAATTTTACACTAACATTATACAATCAATTGTATTGCAAATAAATACGATTAGCATATTTTGATAAATTAAAATCAATCGGCAATGAACTTAAATCAAATTTGTAGGACTAATTGGATGATTGTTCCAAGTCAGTTGAAGCTTGATTTGTCAAGATTGACTTTGAACGTTAATGATTTTTTTTAGAATAATAAATTCGCATTAAATTTAGACTCTCCATTAAATTTTGACTAATATGATGTACTCTGCATAATTAGTAATTGAGAGTAAAATAGATGATTACCGACAATTGTAATCAATTTAAAGAATTCTAAATTGTTTCATTGTAACAAACCAATAGAACAACATAAAATTATTAATATGAAGAAATACAAAAAAAAATTTATGCACATAATAATTTAAAATAAAATGGCTAAAAATACTTATATGATAGGAGAAATTTGAGATTCCAAATAACGATGATTGATGAACAAGAACAGAAACAAAATTGAAGAAACTCGCAAGTTAGAAATATATAAATACAAATATTTAAGTTGTCAATACTGATTTTTTTAGAAAAAGGATAAATATATCCCCAAATTATTATAAATGATACACCAATATTCTCTGTTATGATTCAGGGCTATGTATACTCCTAGCGTTAATATTATAGGTTGTGTATACCTTGAGGTGAATGGAGGCACGTGTCTTTATTTTTATGATTTGAATAAATTTGTTTTGATTTTATCAACAAATTAAAAATCCACCCATATGACCCACACATGACCAATTTTTCTAAAGAAAATTAGGTAAATCATGACGACAAGATTTCCGTCACTTTTCTTTCCTTCATCATTCTTTCACCATTGTTTTTCGTCTGACTATGACGTCGCGTATGCCCTCTAACCCAGTCGTCAACGCTGCCGCCAACGTTGACAAACATTTATCTTTACAAGCAATTGAAAAGTCAATTTTATAATGTTGAAGAGAGATTTGATCTGGGTTGGAGCATTGACTTTGACGGCGATAGCGCATGGGGGATCAAAGGTGGAAAAGAACCAACGGTCTCAAATATTTGTTGACTTTATATATGATCTACCTTGAACAATATTTCCAGCAAATACAATAAAAAAAAGCCGGCAGCGAATCTAATTCGTAATTTCTCATACATTTCTATAATTATATTTATTCTCTAATCTTTCTTGTGTGATCACAAGTTCTCCATAACTTTTATGTTGAAACAACAAGTTCTGATTCGTAGATGTTAGAGATAGATGGATTTGATTACAAACTTGGTGAAGAATAAAAAATTAAAATCACTGCATTATTCAATGAAGTTTTTCGGGCCTTTGGCTGATTTGGGTTATGATTTGGATATGGTCGTATGGGTTTTAAAATTATTGGATTGTCTCATGATTTGGATATGGTCGTATGGGTTTTAAAATTATTGGATTGTCTCATAAAAATTAAAATAAATTTTCTTGAACCATTTACATGATGCCACGTGTCCCACCATTTTCAAGGGTATACACAACCTAAAATATTAACGGTAAGGGTATACATAGACATAAAGTATAATGAATGGTATTGATGTACCACTAATAATAATTCAGGGAATATTTGTCCTTTATTCCTATTTTTATTTACTATAATTCTAATGGATAAAGGACTCAAATTTTGAATTTTATTTCAAGTCTTAAAATAGTAGAATTTAGATTTGAATGAATTAAATTGATCTATAAGTTTCTAAATAAAAGAAACTACTGTTTTGAAATTACAGGAAAAACAGAGGTCGAAATAAAAATAAAACATGTAAAAAAAGTAAAGCAATTCTCTGAGAGTCAAATCCAGGATATACTACATCAAAAGTAGCGCCTTTTCCACTTGAGCTAGTGGTATTCTAATATAAGGAGTATCCCTTTTAATTGTTTTATCCTTTAATTTTTTTGTTTAGTTTTTTATATAGGTATAATGCGTGAAACATTTCAACAAAGCTGTGTGTCGTGACACGGCTTATCTATGCCTGAAATCCTCCCTCACATATGGTTGATAATTATGGAGGGCTTAGTTAGCGCAGTTGAGTGGTATTTTAGCGCTCCTACTGTTAGAATTTGTATAAAAAGTGTCTTTTAAAAACTCAGAATAATTTTAGGTGTCAATCAATTATTTCTACGAATTTTTCTCTCTCTTGTCTAGCATGTGTTTAAGCATGTTCCTGAACTCTCATTTATGCTGGGAATAATTTACCTTCCGAGGTATCTTCTTATTTTTTTTAAATTATTTTTGTTTATAATATAAAGTTATAAAGTTACAATGAAGTGACTAATATAACTTCACAATTTAAAAACTCCATTGCTCTAATAAATCATTGCTAATGTTACTTTTATGGTTCGTCTTCTAGCATGACTAAAATCCATGCAATAACAGAGCCAACCTTCCTTCTAGATGATCTATGAGAGATCGTAGTACATTGATATAATGTTATGTAAAAAAATCACTATTATACGAAACAATTTGAATGTAAAAAGAACCATAAAAAGGTTTGTTAGTTTTATTGGGAAACATACGATTCATGTTAAATAAACAAATGCAAGCTATTATCTAAGAAGAATGCCTTGATTAAGAAACACATTCTCTTTGTGTTCAGGGGCACACATCTAATCTAATTTACAGTACACTAATTTAAATTTTAGTTAATGCAAGTAATTTTTTAGGCAATCATAATTATTATAATGTAAGAATATTAATTTTTGTAATTGTTCAAGGCTGTAACATTTTCTATTTATTTATTTATATTTTATTTAATAAAATGAATGCAGAGAATAGTCATTAAGACAAATCGTCAATATCCAAATGCTCCACAAAGTACCTCCACAATAAAACCTCCATTTGCAACATATTTATATACTTTTTATGTTTCATTTATATAATATTATTTTCATATTAATTTGGGCCAAAATTTTAGGGAGTGGATATATGAATTCTTAGAGTATGTTTTATTTTTTATATGTTGAAATTTGAAATCGATGGTCCTCTAACAACTAGAACTTTCATTAATTGAGAAAGGCTAATCCGCGAGAAATCTAGACCCTATCCCGCTACAACTGTAGAGATGGTGCTGGCACGACGACACTACAGTGACAACCTACCCTACTGCAGCGGGATCGACGAGGCAGAATCTGAATTATGCAAAATCCTTATTTCTCCATCCTTCTAAAAAAAAACATAGGTCGTAAATAACCATAAAAAGCTCCGAAAAATGATTATAAACTTGGGAAATAAGGAGAAAGAGATTTCTAGGATGGGAATTGTTGAATCTTGCGATATCTTGTCAAAATTAACTGTAGCGAATCCGGAAAAGCTAGAAAAGAAATCAAAACTCCGTGCAATTTTCTTGGCGCCCAGGTAGGTTACGTTTTTTTCATTGAGTAATTGTAAATATGCCTTTACCTTGCTGTATTCAAAATCAATTGTAGGAGATATCCATAGACCTTCGTGCATCGAGTAAATTATGTGGAAAATTTCTATGATTCATCACGTTTTAGGTTAGTGCTTTATGTAGAGAATCGATGATTGGTCAATTTTTCTTTTTTGGTTTTTTTAACTAGAATTCCATCATTAAATAAGGGTATTCGGTAGAAGGGAATAAATTTTAGTCAACGCTAGGTTCGACCTAACGAAGAAACAAGTTGATGAATGTTACTAATTTATGATTAAAACCATAATGGCAAACCCTAAGAAAGAATTAGGGTTGATCTTGGTTTGTTGAGTGTTTAGAATTGAGTGAAACTCGAAGGTGATGGTTGTGATTTCATGATTGTGTGATATATGCTTGTTCTTTCTTCATTCTGAACGTTAAATGTTGATCAAACTTGTTGTAATTGAGATAGATGAATGACATAGCCTTGAAATATTGATGTGAATGTACGATATTTACAATGTACGTCTGATTTTGATTGTGGTGTGTGATTGGGGATTGGATTGACACGTTTCATCATAAATACTTCAATGGTTGCCACATTTCGGCACAACTATAGGATCAAAATGCTGCATCCCAGCAAGCTAACTGGGTTCGGGTATCACGTCGGTGCTCTAACAGTTTTAGTTGGGTCCTGTTAAAGCACCAACTACTTGTGATAAGTTTGTAGTATAAAACATGTAATATTTTTGTACAGTGATGTGTGTAAACTTGTGATGATTGTGTTCATAGATAATGACGACAATATGTAGGTGGAACTATATGTCAATATATGATCGTGGAGTGATTTGTAGATATCTTATAGGGTGTAATTGTCGGTAAAATGTTATTTATCAAGGGGATTTCATGGGTGAGTACCCCAAGGAGAAGAGAATAGGGTTAGGGATATCGTCAAGGAGAAATAACATTTGTTGGGGTAGATAAGATGACAATAATTAAGAGTGTGACATGATCGATTGGTAGGAACCGATGTTAGTAGAGCTTAGGATTTTCAAAAAAATTTATCCTATTTTAGGCTATGACTTAATAAAACTAGAGGTATTAGCAGTTGTTAAAAACAATTGTTTGTGATCATTGTATAGCGTAATTCAACGTATTCTAAGACAAGGTAGGAGTGGAGAAAAGATAAACGAGTGGTACTTGCATGATCCTATTGCTTTTTTCTTATATTATGAGGTGAACATCCGGTGGACTGATGATGCCTACTAGTACGGTGGTTGTACTGAAACTACTCTTGCTATGACTTTTTGATATAGTCTAGATGAAGGATTGGTGATGTTTCAGTAGTTGAAGACGAAGAAACAGTCTAGCACCTTCGAATCTTCTGTTCGCATGGTGGCAGTTGTGTTCTTTTAGTTCTTATTGTACAATCATTACTGTTAGTAGATCTTTTACCTGTCAGACTATATCCTTGGGGTTGTTAAATTACATAAAAAGTTTAAAAAAGAGTGTACTTAAAATGTGTATTTATGAAACCTCCTTAACTTGTTTTCTTTCCTCTTTAATATCCGCATGTTTCCTCTGTTGGGATATGAAGATTCTCCTAGATAGTGGTTAAAGTGGGTGCCCGCATGACATGATGGGATGGGTCGTGACAAATTGGTATCAGAGCCTACGTTACCGATCTCTCCGTACAAGAGCAAATATGGACTAGCGACCTGCGGGTTGGTGTATAGAGTCGACATCTAATCCGCAAGAGGCTAAAAAGCATTCTAGGAATTGTTCCACTCTTTCTTGCCTCTCTTGCGAAGTGTTGCTTGTGGTATGACTTGAGTCCAATAGGTATCTCCTACTTCAAATTGGCATATCATCTAGGTAAGTCGGATGACATGACAATGACTGAACGAACACAACTAAGGTCAGTTTGAACAGGGAAGGTTCCAATTGGTATCTGGCCTTATGGTTCACGAGCCATAGATGACCAATAATAGACATTTATGCGATGAACTAACAAATGTAATTAATCTTCCTGAGTGTTGTAATTGGAAAATTGTGTGTCACTTAATGCCTCAATTATTTGGAAATTTGTGCCATGACATTTGAATTTTTACTATAATGTGTATTGTTTGTCGATCAATTTATTAGTGTATGTGGAAATATTTTTGGATGACCTAAATTAATGAATGAATTGTTAGAACTGTGTTAATTCAAATGTCTGGGTGTATCCTTGGGATATGTAGATTATGGGGTCGAGTTACATATATGTTCTAGTACTTGGACCTTACGTATCTTAGTTGGGTAAAGTTTAGAAAAACAATAGAATGGTAAAATCGGGGGTCAAAAAAATCATAGAAGGTGAAAAGTCACACAGAAAAACGTTGGGCAGGTTGTAGTATCGTTTGAGCAACTGCTACGGATATTTCCCGACTGGAGCGGTGCCACTACAGTGGAATTATCCCGCTAAAGAGGGACATAAATTTTTTCTTTAAATGTCAATCCAGAATTGATTTGAACCAATCCTTGCAACTCCCAAACAATTGTTCAATAACAATAGTAACAAAAAGGATTAAGAATTAAAGAATAGGTTGCTTCAGACAGCAAAAGTGTAACGACCTGTTTAGTCGTTTTGAGCAACATATTTTATTCTGAAAAAACTGGCAGAGGTGACGGAGGCCACGACGGACCGTCAAGGGCACGACGGACCGTCGTGGAGGGTGTCGTTTCAAAACACTTAGAAAATCTGAAATTGGGTACTGAAAATCGACTCTCTGAACGTCGTGACGGAGTGGCAGGACGGACCGTCGCAGGCTCGACGGCCCGTCACAGGCCATCCACTTAAAAACAAGTCTCTGTTGCATGCGACAGACAGCAGGACGGACCGTCGCAGGCGCGACGGCCCGTCACGGGCTACGCAATCCTAGTTCGGGTCGGATTTCTTTACACGTTTTAAGGGACGTTTTTGACTATTCCTGCTTTAATTATAAAGTTAGAGGGTTAATGTTAATAAGTCTAATTACTTGGGGGTTAAAAGAGGTAACCTTAAGTTAATTAGTGGGTTATTATTGCCATCTTTCATTCTTAATTATATACTAATTAGGGTAAAAGAAAGAGGGTTTGAATAAGAAAAATAGAAAGAACAAAGACAGAAAGAAAAAGAGAGGAGAACGAGTAGAGAGAGAGGAACGAAGAGGACAACAAGAAATTGAGGAATTTGCTTGCTTGATCACGATTCTTCGGTGGAGGTAGGTTATGGTTTCTTTTACACTATTCGTAGTAAACTCTTAATAGCGAATGATATGTGTTGGGTAGTATTATAGAGTCTTCTTTATGCTTAATTGTGTGTATGCATGATGTGATTTTATATATATGATTGTGATGAAACAAGCATGATGAAGCTATTGAACCCCAAATCTTGATATAACCCTAATCTCTTATTAATGATGATGCCTTGGTATAAAAGAAGGCTTGATGAACTAAATTGATGAGATGATGACGCCTTGGTATAAAAGAAGGCTTGATGAATTAATAGAATGAGATTAGGGGATCGGAGTGTCACGTACCGACACATAGAATTAGTGGGACGGGTGTCACGAACCGACACGTAGATGTAGGGGATCGGAGTGTCACGTACTGACACATAGAATTAGTGGGACGGGTGTCACGAACCGACACGTAGATGTAGGGGATCGAAGTGTCACGTACCGACACATAGAATTAGTGGGACGGGTGTCACGAACCGACACGTAGATGTAGGGGATCGGAGTGTCACGTACCGACACATTGAATTAGGGGATCGGAGTGTCACGTTCCGACATATAGTAGTAGGGGATCGGAGTGTCACGTACCGACACAAGAGGAATAAAGATAATGAATCTTGAAAGATACTAATATACTCAATCTAAAGAACATGTATCCCAAATAAGTATGGTATGGAGGCTTGAGTCCCCATAGATATGATCGGTGATATTATAAATGATGTTTGTACTTGTTGCTATCACATGTTAAGAATATTAGTTGATTTTATGATGTTATCTGAGATATATTGTTTTCTATTTTGAGTTGGCCGATGATACCTACTCAGTACTTGTGGTTGTACTGACCCCCTACTTTTATGTTTTCCTTTTGTTTATTTGTGGAGTGCAGCAAACGTACCGTCATCTTCGACTCAACAGTAGTTCAAGCCAGTCTTCGTCACACCGGATCTTCAGGGTGAGCTAATGCTTCTAGCTTGGACTGGATCTCCTTCCTCATGTTTTGATGCCTTGAAGTTTTCGGCATAGACTGGCTTTTATTTGTTTTAGCTTCTTAGAATACTCTTAGTTTAGTAAATTGATCATAGATGTTCTTGTGGTGATGACTTCCAGATTTTGGGGAATTAATAGATGTTGAATTTTAGAAGTTATTGAATTGTCTTTTATTTATGAGTTTAAGTCTTCCGCATTGCTTTATGTTGATATTAAATTGAAATGATAAGGTTCAGATTGGTTGGTTCGCTCACATAGGAGGGTAAATGTGGGTGCCAGTCGCGGCTCGATTTTGGGTCGTGACAAAAAGACAAGCGTCCACATAATACAAAACTTATTTTTCCCAAACTTTACAACCCAAAAAGGGACGAATTGGAGGATATTCGAAAATCCTCAGACAAAGAGGTGCCCATGTCGTAATATAACTCCTTCGGGGGCACCAGGATGATCTCGGCCTCCCTGAGCTCCGTAAACTAAAGATAGTCCTCCTTCTCTACTACAGGAAATTCCTACCCGGGAGCCACAAAGGTAAAAACAGTCCTCACAGCCTTGCAGAGCCAAATCATCACACGATCCCTTGGAAGGTTCCTCTTTCTCTCCTAACGCAGCTGGGGATAGAGAAACTCTGTAGCCAGGGCAATGCTTTCTGGAACAAGTTTGAAGTCGGCATAGGCGCTACCCATATTATTTCACACCATCTCTAGATCCATCTCGACCCGTGCACCTCAGTGTAAAACCTCATTGTCCGAAGGTGCGGCCGACTTTCTATGCTAACCTTGGTCGTCGTCCTCCTATTTCCCTTAGAAGTAGAACCATTCTGAACCAATAGAAAGTAAACAGGGGGCCATGTGTAATAACTCATTAGTGTAAAATAGTTACACTATTGCCCCGTTGCATAGGGCACTAATAAGACTAGGAAGGAAGACCGCCTTCATGTTTCCTCAGTAGAACATCTTCCACTCGGAGATAATATGAGCTCCCATATTAAACTGAATGCTCTATACAACACATGCCATTACCACAGCCCGAGGAAAGTTAAACGTTGTTGAGGTTGCTCGATGATCGAATCCTCCTAGATACTACATGTAGCCATCTGTTAGAATTCGGTGACAATTCAGCATTAGTGAGGCCCTCTACGGTACCCTGTAAAGCTTGATCCCGTTTCTTAGGATCCACAATAGTGTCCCCCTGCTAATCTAGATCCATCCCCATGAGTATGGTCTCATACTTCAGATTTGGGACCTCTGGCATCTCCAACACCTTATGAATAGCAGTGGTATTAAGGGCAACGTCGACTCCCATAACGCTAATGACTGGTTAAGGATCATCCAGGCGTATAATTAGGAGGAATGTATAGAACTCCCTCACCTAGGTAGAGCAGGCTTTTGGGGGAGCCTGAGTCAACAGGATCCACCCAAACTCGACCAAACACGCATAGAAAGAAGAGCTTTTTCCACAACCCTATGTAATACCAGTCCCTTTCGTAGAAGAACCTTATTGTGTGATAATCATGATTCCTCTCCCGACATGCGACATATGGAAAATGGAAGAAAGGTGCGTTATCTATATTTTTTACCAGACCTGTGAGAGAGGCTATAAAAATAAGATAAGTTAGGACAGTATAGACCAGGATGAGAAGCCTTAAACGAAAAGAGAAATTTTTTTGGGAAAACGGATCCAAGCTGCTGATATGGGCTATCCCATTGTAGCGGCTATCATCCCGCTACAACGATATGATACATGTCGTTATAAAGGGACGCCAACTGCTTCAGCGGCCATCATCTTGGATGAACACCAGACACGAAAATGGCATCTTTTATCTCAAAAACCCCATTTTTATTAGATTTTCAGCAGATCATATATATCAACTACCCTAGAACACAGACTTACTTTTATTTCAACAAAATAACTTCTAAATATGTCAAAAAAATCAGAGTTCTTGGCAAGGTGATCTTAAAACTTTCCCCACCCATTGCCTATCAGTTTTACCTATGTTTTTGTGAAATCCTTGTGTCCAGGATATCATAGAAACGTAGGGGACACAAGGGAATAAATCATGGTACGAGTCTCTAACACAATTAGACAACTAGGTCAATTTCAAAATAACTACCAAAAATTATTCCAATTCGATTTGGTTATTATCCATGCAATCAACTTCATAAAACAATAATGAAATGATAGTGAGAAATGAGAAAACATACCTTAACTCAGAGGTTCGAGGGAGAGTGAACTGGGAGACTTCTGGAGTTTTCAGGGGGTGTAAGGGAAAATGGGATTTTTAACTCGGACGTTCGAGTGAGAGTGAATTGGGAGAGTTTTGGAGTTTTGAGGGGGTGTAAGGGAATAAGGGAGTTTTGCCCCCTTTTCCTTACTTATTGTTTCCCAATATCCCGCTCCAGCAGGAGATCTCCCACTGCCGTGGACTCCGTAAAGTGGCAGAGTTTTCACTCCAGCTGGCAGAACTGGAGGAAAACATGGAGTTTATTCCACCTTTGCGTATTGCTTATTAAGCTATCCCTAGGATGTAAGCCTAGTAAAAAATTTTTAAGTACATTATTATCCCCTCCATTTTGGCGTGTGTCTCCCTCCTTTTCTTTCGAATTTGTTGGATGTCGCAAACATTTGTCATTTCGTGTAAGAGTTGTTTCATGAGCCTGGAGCGTCCTGAAGATAGAGCATGTGATGACCAAACCTTGTTCATTCGGGGAAGAATGAGTTGTAAATTGGTAGCTATTGTAATGATCAGAACCATTATTAAATTAGTAGGGATAAAATCCACGAAAACTCTTGACTTTGTACCGCTACAACGGCAAAGATACCCTTGGCGTGGCGGCGCTGCAGCGGCAACTTACCCCACTACAGTTTGATTGGTGAGGAAGAATATGAGTTACACAAAATTGATATTTTTCCATCCTTGCAAAAATAACCCATAGGTCATAAGTAACTTATGAAACTTCAGAAAAACAATTCTATGGTTTGGAAAGAAGGAGAATGAGCTTTTTATCATGGGGATAGCAGAATCTTTCGAAATCTTGACCAAAGTCATCGTAGTGAATTTGGAAAAGTTTGAAGAGAAATCAACACTCTGAGCAATTTTCTTGGCGCCTAGGTAGCTTAGGTTTTTATGCATTTAGTAGTTGTAAATCAGTGCTTACCTTGTTGTATGTGAAATCAATCGTTGAAGATATCTGTAGACCTTTGTGCACCGAGTAAATTCTATGGAAAATTTACTTAATGCACCGTATTAGGGGTTAGTGCTTGATGTATTGAATTGATGATTTGTCATATTTTCTTGATTGTTTTCTTGAGTAGAACTCCTTCATTAAACAAGGGTATTTGGTAGAAGAGAGTAAATTTTTGTCCATGTTAGGTTTGACCTATTTTAGTAACGAGTTGACGAATGTTAGTAATTTAGGTTTAAAACTATAATAGCAATAGTAGTATCAATATAAAACACAAATACTGGTAGGCATTATTGGTCAACCTGATACCCACTGCATAATATAGGAAAATCAACTAGTAAGAACATGTAAGTAAAATAGTTTGTTCCTAAACATTTACTATTCACGAATATCTTAAATCTTACTAGTACCCTTACCAATAAATTGTGTCTCAATCAACCTACACATTAGGTTCTTGCTCATATCATAACAATTCAAACCCATATAAGGGTCCACAATATGAACATCAAAAATATGACTAACCACTCACGACATACCATTGAGTTTACCACTTCATAATTGCACGCCCTAAGCCTATACCCTATGAATGGCTGACACTCCAAAACCGTTATGGGGCTCAAGTGAACCTTTGACTTAACTTAGGTGCTCAGTGGAACACTTAAACGCAAGATATATAAATAATGATTTAACTTAATAAATAATATTATGCCTAAAGAGCAACATGTCTTATAAAAATACAACCGAAATGAATAAAAAGAAAGAACTAATACCATATATCTATGAAAAATCTTAAACAAAGAGATGTCGGGATAGGTCCCCTTATCGTCCTAAAATTGAAATATAGAAATTATATGATAAGTAGAGTCCTCCGAAACGTAAGTAGGATCACCAACTGACTTTGAGTGTTGAACGTGACCAACGAGGCGCTGGATGCGGATCTTGGTTATTTGATAAAGTAGACTATGTATAAGACATCGTAGGCCAACTGGCATCAGTAGATTGAATGTAAGAGTATGGGAGTTGGATTACTAAACGTAATACATTCTTGAAAAGATTCTGAAAATAACATTTACCTCGGATCTTTTCAACTCATGATTAAACCTAAACTATAAATAAAGAAATGAAACACATGTTATATATGAAAAGCTCTATTAAGCAATAAAAGAAACTTATTTTGTTAAAGAAAATTCAATAATAAAGTCAACTTTAATCCTATACAAATAAATATAGATTATGTGGGAGATTTTATAATCGAAATCCACCATTATGAGCCTAAGTGATGATACATCATTTTACCTCACGCTCCCAAGAACCGTCGATACCTTTTCACAGGTATATAACCTAACTCACTATGTGTATACATTATCCTATGCTAAAAAGCACTATGGATTCATTTAAAATGTATAACCCTTTTGTACCCTCGATGGCTACATGATTTACAGAGAATTGAGTTAATATGAAACTGCCACCCTATAATGGATCTCAAAATACTACTCTCAAAAAATTTACTTAGCTCATTTGGTTGTAAAAACAACAATCTTTCTTTGGTTTGAGTTAATTACTCAACGTATTGCTTAAAATCTCTCTTGGAATTAATATTTCCTTTCTTTCTCAAATTTCAAAACATTTTAAAACTCTTTGGGAATACATAGTCCCCATATACTTCCCTAATGAAATTTCTTAAATCTTTACTCTTTACTCAACTTGAATTTTATATCTTAAATCAAATTTAAAACGTTTTTAAAAGACTTTTAAAAATTTATAAACTTTGCTTTGACTCGATTCTTAAATTCTAGACTTAACTATTAACTTCTCTATATTTTCCTTGAATTTGAATATGGATTCAAGGATCATTGGAGGATTTTATTAATATTAGATGTACCTTAGAGTGTTGAAATCAACTAAAAAACATTGGTACCTTTCTATGGGGCAATTACTAGAAGGGGAAAGAATGGGGAGAACTGGCATCCTTTGTGCTCTTAGAGGCGCGGGGCGCCAACCTTGAAAGTTCATAGGGCTTGCTGGGGCACTCTGTCTAGACGTGCTGGTACAATATTGAATGATCCAAGA
Organism: Solanum habrochaites; assembly: GCA_027704765.1. Classification (NCBI taxonomy): domain Eukaryota; kingdom Viridiplantae; phylum Streptophyta; class Magnoliopsida; order Solanales; family Solanaceae; genus Solanum; species Solanum habrochaites. Next base: position 18,759,642 of record JAKWJA010002496.1, read on the forward strand.
AAGAATGCACAATATAATTATATTTAAACCAAAAATCACACTTTCCAATTATTTTTCAGGTAGTAATGAACACACAATCACAATTTTCTACCTATAACACACACGAAGTTTAAATTTTAGTTATTAGTTTATCCCATAGATGGTCATTACTAGCTAATAAATCTCTTTCTAGACCCTAGGGTTAGATAAAAATTGAAACCATTCAATTCCAATTGACTTGTTTTTGTTATTTTGTCGTATAAACTACGTTAGTCCACATTGTAAAGATACTTATTTGAATCGGGATATACCGATTTGACTCAATTTATACAAGAACAGACGCTTCACACGAGAGGATTAAAGGACTAGAATTACATCCTATAATGCTTTCTAGCCTCTTTTATATTAAATATGGACGTCAAAGCACCAATCCACAAAAGTCTAGTTTACATTTTCTATTGTAGGGGAGACCGGTAACCTGTGCTTTAATACTGATTAGTCAAGACCCAACCCATCAGTCAACGCAGGCACCCACTCTAATATCTACACAGGAGAACCCTCATATCCTAATAGAGAAAAACATATGGAAATTAAAAAGACAGCAAAATGTTAAGGAAATGAATTAAATAACACTTTTTAAAACAAATATTTGTTAACTTGCAAATAATTTAGCAACCCAAGGGATCTAATCTAACAAGTACAAGAGCTACTACAAATTATTATTAACCAAAAATAACTAAGAAACAATTTCCACCACGTGGAAGGAAGAGTTGGAGCTGCTGGAGGAATTCTTTGTATTCAACTAGTGAAACATCACCTATCCTGCAGCCAGACTATGTCAAAAGATATAGCAAGAGTAGTATCAGTACAACCACACCTACCGGTAGGCATCATCGCTCAACAAGGCGCCCACCTCATTATATAAGAAAATAATAATAAGATCATACATGTACCAATCGTTTCTCCACCCTTGCCCTTTTCTTACAATACCCTGAACTTGTGACAATCCTCTAAGTACTAACCATTTCTTTTCCCAGTTGCTAACAATTCATGTTTTGGTAAGTCATAAACTTAACATTATTAACCACATTGGATAAACCCAACCACATTCTTTTTCTTCCAATCAATCTTGTCATATTCGTAAAGTATCTCCACCTTATCTACCCCAACCATAAGGTTTCTCCTTGCCTCAATCTGTAGACATTGTCATAATTCTTATTGGAACATTACCCTGATAAACACCTCAACAAGTCACTCCTTCCCGACACGCACCCCTAATAAGGTATTTATACATCACCACTCACTCACATATATACCCATGTTTCCAGTCACTCCAGGTCATTCTTAGAAAAGCACACACTCAATACAAGTAAAACTTTACACAATAAGAAAATATAACATGTTTTTTACTTCAACTTATCACTAGTAGTTGGTAATCTCATAGAACCCAAACTCAAACTGTTAGTGCACAGGTCTTGTATCCGTTCCAAATTAGCCTTTCGGCATGTGGAAATTTGATCCCATACTTATGTTGGAATGTCATAACCTGATCTAATAGTTATACTGGAATGTGCAACCGCAATCAAATAGTAGTGCTGAAATGTGGCAACCCTATTCAAGTTAGCTTGTCGGAATGTGACAATCTGATCGCCTATCACACAACACAATCACAATCAGAAATACTTTATCAATATGATACATTTACACCATGATTTCATGGATGTTTATTCATCTCAATCAAAACAACATGATCAATCTTGTGACATTTATATACATATGAGCATTATAATGAAGCAAGACTATGCATACATCACACGAACGATGAAATCAGAACCATCACATACGAATTTTCCATCCTCTCCTTAATTACAAAAGAGACCTAAACCCAACCCTACATATTTTTCAGGGTTTGTCATTAGAGGTTTTCAACCTAACTTGCTTAATTTATCAACTAACTAATTTGTTGAGTCAAATTTAGCATAGACAGACGTTTATTCTCTTCTACCGGATACCCTTGTTTCATGAAGGAATTCTACTCATGAAATAGTAAGAACATTTTATCTATTATCAATTTGTTACATCAAGAACTAACTCCAGACACGTTGAAAGCCTACAACTTTTTCAATGGAAATTAATCAGTGCACGAAGATCCACAAACATCTATTTTTTGTATTTTCATATAATCCACGATAAGCATGTATTTCTAACTATTAAAAGAATTAAAACCTAATCTACCAGGGGGCCAAGGACAACTCCAAAGACAAGTAATTTTGTACATCTTGACATTATTTTTTTAGTACTTCACTTTTACCAATTCAAAATTAATTTTTCAAACATTCATTTTCGCTTAGCTTATTCTATTAGAAAACAAAAACATAATTATTGTGACCCAAGTGTGTAAAAAATACTATATTTTTAATCTTGAGTGGCAGATCTAGTGATGGAGAGACATATTTTTACGATTCTTCTTATTAAGAAGGAGGAGGAAAATAATATGAGTACATTTTCTGCGATTTTATATTTATGAATTAAAAAAGGAAATAACTTATATTATGGACATCAACTAAGAGAAAAAAATTCAAACCTTATAAATTAATCTCAGTACCCAATATTTTTATAATTTTGATAGGGGAGAAAATTTTGGAACATAAAATTTAAAATCAGAGAGAATTAGAGAGGATTATGAACCCCACAACATCATACCTTCAAATGGAAGATACCATTGAAGGCTTTGAAATGGAAGATGATAAACTCAAGCTTTGAAAATGGCAGAAAAGAGGAAGAAGACAGTGTTTTTCAAGAAAATAGCCAAAAAATTCAAGTTAGAGCTGGGAGCCTTAATTTTAGGCTGATTTCACCTTACACGTGCATTTATAACTCACATTATACCCACAACCGAGCAATTGTACCCATGAAAAATGGAAATAATGTTAGGATACGTCCACAAGTAGGACGAGAAGGAAATTAGAGAGGTCGTGGAGGTAGAGGTAATGCAAATAGGCAGAGAGGTAGTTCTAGTGGATAATAAAGCTCATTGTTATGCCTTCCCAGGCAAAAATGAGGTTGAGGCGTCTGATGCAGCGATCATAGGTACTGTTCTTGTTTGCAATCGAATGGCTAATGTTATATTTTATTTGAGTTCTATGTACTCTTCTGTGTCTTTGATATTCACCTCTAATTTTTAGATGTTCGGTAATAGTCACCCATGTTCATGGTGCGTGCCATATTATGTTTATGTGAATTAAGACTTGTGCCGACTTGGTGATCTTGTGTATGGATGATTTTGACACAATCTTAGGCATGGCTTGGTTGTCCCCCATTATGTAGTTCGTAATCATATTGCTAAGTCTGCGACTAGAAGTTCTAGGAAGGGAAAAATTAGAATGGGAAGGGGTGTACATGCCTAAGAAAGTTAGGATTATATCATCCATCCGGACTACTTAATTAGAAGATCAAGGTTGGTAAGCTTATTTGGATCATTTTATTGATGTTGAGATTGAAGATCCATCCATTGGGTCTATTGCGGTGGTGTTCAAACTTAGTGAATTTTTTCCAAATAATTTGCCTGGCATGCCTAGGGATAAAGGAATAAATTTTTGTATTTACTTAGGCCTGGTACGCGCCACGTTTCTATCCCTCCACATCGCATGGCTCCAGCAGAGTTGACATAGATTAAAGTTCAAATACAATAGCTACTTGATAAGGGTTTTATTCGTCCTAGTGCTTTCCCATGAGGTGATCTGGTGTAGTTTGTTAAGAAGAAAGATCATATCACGAGGATGTGAATATATTACGGCAATTGAATGAGGACACTATACGGAATGGGTACCCTTTCCTAGGTCAAATGATCATTTTGATAAATTACATGGTGCAGCGGTCTTCTTCAAGATTGAATTAAGTTTCGGGTACAATCGATTGAAGATTAGGCATAAATATATACCCAAGATGGCGTTTAAGACTCGTTATGGGCACTATGAATTTTTGGTTATGTCGTTTGGGTGGACTAATGCAGCTGTAGCTTTCATAATCTTGATGAATGAAGTATTCAAGCTCATTTTAACTCTTTTGAGACAGTTTTTGTCAATAACATTTTGGTGTATTTAAAAAGTGACGAAGAGCATGCTAACCAACTTCGTACTGTTTCTTGTATCCTTGGACGACAAATGTTATAGAAAGAATTTTCCAAGTGTGGATTTTGCTTGAAGTTGATTGACTTTTTTGGACATGTGATATTAGAATAAGGGATAAGGGTGGATCCCCATAAGGCAAAAGCAGTAGAGAATTGGGTACGACCTAGCTCGGTGATGAAGTTTAGGAATTTTTCGGGACTAGATAGTTACTATCGTTGTTTTGTTAAGAATTTTCCTTCAATTGTGACGCACCTGACCAATTTGACTATAAATGAGGTATCGCTTGAATGGATTGAAAAATGTGAGGAGAGCATCCAAAAGCTTAGGAATCTTTTGACCATCGCGCCCATTCTTGTATTACTAGTTGAGGGTAAAGACTTTATTATATATTGTGACTCTTTTCATTCTTGATAAGGGGTTGTATTGATGCACGATAAGAATTTCATAGCTTATGCCTCGCATCAATTAAGTGCACTTGAAAGAAATTATCCCACTCATGATTTGGAGTTGGCAACAGTGGTATGTTCTCTTAAGATCTGGCGACATTATTAATATGGATTTAAGTGTGAAGTATTTACTGATCATCGTAGTTTACATCATGTATTCACCCAAATGGATTTGAATTTGAGAGAACCAAGATGAATTGAATTACCAAAGGATTATGATGTGACCAATCAATTAAATCTGGGTAAAACAATTATTGTGGTAGACGCTTTGATTCGAAAAGAGATAAGTAAGGGTACTTTAGCTCAATTGAGTGGAAGTAAGTGACTCTTTGCCGAGGATATTAAGAACTTAGAGTCTAAGTTCGTGTAGTTGGGAATTTCTGAAAGAGGTTAATTGTTAGCTAGCGTTGAAGCTAAGTCCATATCCATAGAGGAAATCAAGGACAAGAAATTTGAAGAAGGGGATTAAGATGAACTTAGAAAAAAGATTGTGTAACGACCTATTTAGTCGATTCGAGCAGTAAGATTAATTTGATAAAAACTGGCTGGGTCGACGGATCAGTCAACGGACCGTCATGGTCACGACGGACCGTCGAGGGGTTTCGTTCCAAAACACTTAAACTTTGAAAATCTAGTTACTGGAATCAACTCTCTGAACGTCCCGACGGAACTGCAGTACGGACCGTCGTAGCCACGACGGACCGTCACAGACCTTTTAGTGAAATTTAGTCTCTGAACTTTGTGACGGACGTGCAGGACGGACCGTCGTAGGTACGACGGGCCGTCATGGGTGGCGTAACCTCGATTGAGTCAGATTTCTGCTGAGAGTTTTAAGGGGCGTTTTGGACTATTCATTCTTATAATTATGAAATCTGTGGGGTAAGTGTAATAATTACTTTTACTTGGGGTTAAAGGAGATAACCTTGAAATAAATGGTGGGTTACTTTTATCATATCTTTAAAATTGATTGTATGATAATTAGGGTAAAAGAAAAGAATCTAGAGAAGAAAAAGAAAGAAAAAGACAGAGAGGGAGAACGAGCGAGAGAGAGAGGAAGAACGAAGAGAAAAGCAAAAGGCATTGGGGAGATAGCTTGCTTGATCACGATTCTTCGGTGGAGGTAGGTTATGGTTTATTCTATTCGTAGTTAACTATTAATAGCGATTGATATGTATTGAGTGGTATTGTAAAGTTTTCTATATACTTAATTGCGTTGTTGCATGATTGTGATTATTTAAATTGTGATGGATTATAATGATGCTACTGTGAGATCTTAACAACCTTAAATTCACTCGATTAATGATGATGCCTTGGTATAAAAGAAGGCTTGATGAACTAAAAGAATGAGGTTAATGGATCGGGTGTTGTGAACCGACAGGTAGTATTAGGGGATCGGGTGTCACGAACCGACACGTAGTATTAATGGATCGGGTGTCACAGACCAACACGTAGTATTAGGGGATCGGGTGTCACGAATCGACACGTAGTATTAATGGATCGGGTGTCACAGACCGACACGTAGTATTTGGGGATCGGGTGTCACGAACCGACACGTGGTAATAGGGGATCGGAGTGTCACGTTCCGACACAAGAGGAATAAAGAGAATGAATCTTGAATTATGGTGATTAACTTAATCTAAAGAACCTAATTCCCAAACGAGTATGGTGTGGAGGCTTGAGTCCTCATAGGTGCGCTTGATGTTGTTGCCCATGGTTCTTGTACTTGTTGTTTCCCTGTTGAGTATTGTAGTTGATTTTATAATATTATTTGATATATATTGATTTCTCTTCTGAGTTGGCCGATGATACCTACTTAGTACGTGTTCCCTGTACCGACCCCTACTTGCATTTTATTCTTGTTATATTGTTGAGTGCACCAAACGTGCCAGCAACTTCTACTCGTCCGCAACTCTAGCCAGTCTTCATCATGTCATAATTCAGGGTGAGCTATTATTCCTAGCTCGGGCTGGATTATCTTTTTCACGTCTTGATGTTTTGAAGTTCGGACATGGACCGTCTCTTTCATTTATTTTAGCTTCTTAATTATTCTTAGACTTAGAAATTTGAGGATATATGTTCTTGATGTGATGACTTTCAGATTTTGGGGATGATAAGTAATTTATTTTAGAAGTTTATTTTATTGGCTATATTAATAAGATTTGAGTCTTCCGCATTATATTTTGTTTATTATGATTGAAATGTTGGGGTTTAGATTTGTTGGTTCGCTAACATAGGAGGATAAGTGTGGGTGCCACTCGCGGTCCGTTTTGGGTCGTGACAAACTTGGTATCAGAGCTTTATGTTCGTTGGTCTCATCACAGAAGAACGATTCTAGTAGAGTCTTGAGGAACTGTAGGGGGGCGCCCTTACATTTCTTTGAGAGGCTATAGGACTTTAGGAAAATTCCATTCTTTTTCCTTTCGTGCTATTACTTGGGTCCAATTGGTATCTAAGTGATACAAATTTGTATCTGACCTCCTCACTCTATTTCGCAGATGGTTAGAACTAGAGAAACAACAGCGCCAACACCAACACCGGCAAGACAGGGTGCGTCTGAGCCAGCCACCGGGGCTGTAGCTCGAAGAGGAGCAGTGACAAGAGGCCGTGGTAGAGGTCGCGGGAGGACGTCCTCTAGAAGTAGAGGACAAACACCTTGTCTAACTAGTACTAGGGCGGTGACTCCTCCACCGACTGATGAGATAGTAAGAGAGAGTGAGGAAGGGGAAAATGAGCAAGTGCAAGACGAGGAATTACCACCCCAACCTACCCCAGAGATGATTAACCAGGTTCTTACTTATCTTAGCGGGTTATATGATCAAGACTAGACGCCTCCAGTGTTTTCTGCACCAGCACCTCAGGTTCTGGGAGTACAACATGCAGCTGTTGTGGCTCCCCATGGATGCCTCATTGGAAATAGGCACATTTTCTCGATTGACTACATGGTCCATAATGACAAGTGATCAACATGAACTTTTCACTAAATTCTTAAAGTTGAAACCTCCGGTATTCAAGGGTGCTGAATCTGAAGATGCCTATGATTTTCTGGTTGATTGTCATGTGCTGCTACATAAGATGGACATAGTAGAACGATTTGGTGTGGAGTTCGTGACCTATCAGTTTCAGGGGGATTCCAAAAGGTGGTGGCGTTCATATATTGAGTGTCAACCATCACAGGCACCACCTATGACTTGGGCATCATTCTCTTGCTTATTTATGGAGAAGTATATACCCCGGACTTTGAGGGATAGGAGGAGAGATGAATTCCTGATCCTAGAGCAAGGAAGGATGTCTGTTGCTGCGTATGAGGCTAAATTTCGTGCACTATCTAGGTATGCTACTCAACTTTGTTTCAGTCCACAAGAGCGGATTCGCCGTTTTGTGAAGGTATTGAGGTCAGATTTGCAGATCCCAGCCTTACAGGTAGCTGCTGCAGCAAAATCCTTTCAGGAAGTGGTTGATTTTGTGATAGAAGTAGAGGGGGTGAAGCCAGACGACTTCACCATGGCGTCTACATCTAAAAAGTTTCGTAAGGGAGGTGAGTTTAGAGGTTCTTACTCCAGAGGGCAGAGTTCAGGATGTTACCAAAACCGCCCTATTCAGTCTTCCCTGCAGGCTGTAGCTGAGGGTCCACCACAGACCGGTCAACAATTCTCTGAGTTTGGAGGTTATCCCCAGACTCCGTCGTTCTCATAGAGACCTATGCTTGACTCCAGAGAGTGTTATGGATGTGGAGAGACTGGACATATTAGGAGATTTTGTCCAAAACCGAGTTACAGACCCCCAATAGTTAGAGGTAGAGGTGGTCATGGGAGAGGCCGCCATTTTGGAGGACGCGGTGGCCAAGGTAATGGTGGTCACCAAATCAATCGAGGTAGCGGGCAAGCTGGAACTGCTGTGCCGCAACATGATAGGGGCAATGGACAGACAGGTGATAGGGCCCATTGTTATGCTTTCCCCGGGAGGTTTGAAGCAGAGGCATCTGATGCTGTTATCACAGGTAATCTTTTGGTCTGTGATTGCATGGCTTCTGTATTATTTGATCCTTGATTCCATCTATTTTTTGGTCTTGATTTATTGTGATTTTCTTACATGCTATTGTGTTCTACTTTTCTTGATCTGTGCATTGACATTGCCTTTCTTGTCTTGCTCTTTTGTGGTGAGTCTGTGACATGTGGGAATGTGTAGAGGGTTGTAGAGGTGTTGTTTTGTCTTGAGCGTAAGCAGGACTCTGTGGATTAGATTATCTAGAAGTGGAGATTTTGTTGATGTTAATCTGGGTATGACTTGGATTTCCCCATATTTTGCATATTAGATTGTAATGCTAAAACTGTGACGTTGGCCAAGCCTGGGACAGATCCGCTAGTGTGGAAGGGTGATTACATTTCCACCCCAGTCCGTATTATCACTTTTCTTCGCGCTAAGAGGATGGTTAGTAAAGGTTGTTTATCCTTCTTGGCACACCTCAGGGATGATACTTCTCAGGTACCTTCGATTGAGTTTGTTTCGGTAGTCCGCGAGTTTCTGGATGTGTTTCCTGCAGACCTTCCTGGTATGCCACCGGATAGGGATATCAATTTTTGCATTGATCTGGAGCCGGGCACTCGGCCCATTTCTATACCCCCTTATATAATGGATCCAGCTGAGTTAAGAGAGTTAAAGGCCCAACTTCAGGAGTTGTTAGGTAAAGGCTTTATTAGACCAAGTGAATCCCCTTGGGGTGCTCCTGTCTTATTTGTGAAGAAGAAGGATGGGAGTTTTCGGATGTGCATAGACTACAGACAACTGAATAAGGTGACTATTAAGAACAAGTATCCTCTTCCTCGCTTTGATGATTTGTTCGATCAGTTACAAGGTGCTTGTACCTTCTCAAAGATTGATTTGAGATCTGGTTATCATCAATTGAAAATACGGGTAGCAAATGTGCCAAAGACTTCCTTTCGAACCAGGTATGGACATTACGAATTCTTAGTAATGTCTTTTGGGCTTACGAATGCCCCTGCTGCTTTCATGAATCTGATGAACGGGATGTTTAAGCCATATCTGGATCTCTTTGTTATTGTATTCATTGATGATATACTGATATACTCAAAGAGCATGAAAGAACATGAGGAACATTTGAGAACTGTATTGGAGTTGTTGAGGGAGAAAAGACTTTATGCCAAATTCTCCAAGTGTGAGTTTTGTCTAGATTCAGTGTCCTTTTTGGGGCATGTGGTTTCTTAGGATGGAGTGTTGGTGGATCCTTTTAGGATTGAAGCAGTGAAGAGTTGGGTAAGACCTACTAATGTTACTGAGGTAAGAAGCTTTGTTGGTTTACCTAGCTACTACCGTCGATTTGTCAAGGGATTTTCCTCTATTGCTTCGCAGCTAACAAACTTGACTAAGCAGAATGTCCCCTTTGTATGGTCGGATGAATGTGAAGAAAGTTTTCAGAAACTCAAGACCTTGTTGACTACTGCACCAATTCTTACCCTGCCAGTGGAAGGTAAGAATTTCACCGTTTATTGTGATGCATCTTATTCTGGTTTGGGTGCAGTGCTAATGCAGGAAAGAAATGTAATTGCTTATGCGTCAAGACAATTAAAAGTGCATGAACGTAACTATCCGACCCATGATTTGGAGTTGGCTGCAGTAGTATTTGCATTAAAGCAATGGAGACATTACCTATATGGGGTCAAGTGTGAAGTCTATACAGATCATCGTAGTTTACCAATATATCTTTACTCAGAAAGATTTGAATTTGAGACAGAGGAGGTGGATGGAACTACTGAAGGACTATGATATCACTATTTTGTATAACCCAGGAAAAGCTAATGTGGTGCCAGATGCTTTAAGTAGAAAAGCAGGGAGCATGGGTAGTTTAGCCCACTTACAGGTTTCTAGACGCCCATTGGCTAGAGAAGTTCAGACTTTGGCTAATGACCTTATGAGGCTGGAAATACTAGAGAAAGGAGGACTTTTTTACTATGTGGAGGCAAGATCCTCTTTTCTTGACAAGATTAAGGAGAAGCAGTTTACTGATAAGAAGCTGAGCCGAATTCGAGATATGGTATGGCGAGGAGAGGCTAAAGAGGCAATACTTGATGAGGAAGGTGTTCTGAGAATTAAGGGAAGGGTATGTGTGCCCCGTGTTGATGATTTGGTTCACACTATTCTTACAGAGGCTCATAGTTCAAGGTACTATATACATCCTGGTGCAACCAAAATGTATCGCGACCTAAAGAAACATTTTTGGTGGAGTAGAATGAAGCGCAACATTGTTGATTTTGTTGCCAAATGCCTGAATTTTCAGCGAGTAAAGTATGAACACCAGAGGCCTGGAGGGACACTTCAGAGAATGCCCATTCCTGAATGGAAATGGGAAAGAATTGCAATGGATGTTGTAGTTGGTCTTCCAAAAACATTGGGAAAGTATGACTCCATTTGGCTAATTGTTGATAGGTTAACTAAGTCTGCTCACTTCATTCCGGTCAAGATGACTTACAATGCAGAGAAGTTAGCCAAACTTTATATCTCATAAATTGTTCGATTGCATGGAGTTCCACTCTCCATCATATCAGATAGAGGTACGCAGTTCACTTCTATGTTTTGGAAAACATTACATGCTGAATTAGGTACTAGGCTGGATCTTAGTACTGCATTTCACCCTCAGACCGATGGTCAGTCTGAGCGAATGATTCAGGTGTTGGAGGATATGCTTCGTGCATGTGTGATAGAATTTGGTGGTCATTGGGATAAATTCTTACCCTTAGCAGAGTTTTCATACAACAATAGCTACCACTCAAGTATTGATATGGCTCCATTTGAGGCACTGTATGGGAGGAGATGTAGGTCCCCCATTGGTTGGTTTGATGCTTTTGAGGTAAGACCTTGGGGTACCGATCTCTTGAGGGAATCGTTAGAGAAGGTAAAATTCATCCAGGATAAGCTTCTAGCAGCTCAGAGCAGGCAGAAGGAATATGCATATCGAAAGGTTAGGAACTTGAGTTTTATGAAGGGCGAACAAGTCTTGCTGAAGGTTTCACCCATGAAAGGGGTGATGCGGTTTTGTAAGCGAGGTAAACTTAGTCCAAGGTATATTAGGACATTTGAAGTTTTGAAGCGCGTGGGGGAAGTGGCTTATGAATTGGCATTGCCTCCAAGACTCTCAGGAGTGCACCCGGTATTTCATGTGTTTATGCTGAAAAAGTACCATGGGGATGGAAACTACATCATTCGTTGGGATTCAGTTCTTATCGACGAGAATTTGTCTTATAAGGAGGAGCCGGTTGCTATTCTGGCTAGAGATGTCCGCAAGTTGAGATCAAAGGAGATTGCATCTATCAAGGTTCAGTGGAAGAATCGGCCAGTCGAAGAGTCTACTTGGGAGAATGAGGCTGATATGCAAGAAAGATATCCACATCTTTTTACAGATTCAGGTACTCCTTCTCTCCCATGTTTTTCTATCCGTGATCGCTCGGGGACGAACGATGGGTAAATTGGTATCTATTGTAACGACCTGTTTAGTCGATTCGAGCAGTAAGATTAATTTGATAAAAACTGGCTGGGTCGACGGATCAGTCGACGGACCGTCATGGTCACGACGGACCGTCGAGGGGTTTCGTTCCAAAACACTTAACCTTTGAAAATCTAGGTACTGGGATCAACTCTCTGAACGTCACGACGGAACTGCAGTACGGACCGTCGTAGCCACGACGGACCATCACAGACCTTTTACTGAAATTGAGTCTCTGAACTTTGTGACGGACGTGCAGGACGGACCGTTGCAGGTACGACGGGCCATCACGGGTGGCGTGACCTCGACTGAGTCGGATTTCTGCTGAGAGTTTTAAGGGTCGTTTTGGACTATTCATGCTTATAATTATGAAATCTGTGGGGTAAGTGTAATAATTTAATTACTTGGGGGGTTAAAGGAGATAACCTTGAAATAAATAGTGGGTTACTTTTATCATCTTTTGAAATTGATTGTATGATAATTAGGGTAAAAGAAAAGAATCTAGAGAAGAAAAAGAAAGAAAAAGACAGAGAGGGAGAACGAGCGAGAGAGAGAGGAAGAACGAAGAGAAAAGCAAAAGGCATTTGGGAGATAGCTTGCTTGATCACGATTCTTCAGTGGAGGTAGGTTATGGTTTATGCTATTCGTAGTACACTCTTAATAGCGATTGATATGTATTGAGTGGTATTGTAAAGTTTTCTACATACTTAATTGCGTTCTTGCATGATTGTGATTATATAAATTGTGATGGATTATAATGATGATACTGTGAGATCTTAACAACCTTAAATTCACTCTATTAATGATGATGCCTTGGTATAAAAGAAGGCTTGATGAACTAAAAGAATGATGTTAATGGATCGGGTGTCGCAAACCGACACGTAGTATTAGGGGATCGGGTGTCACGAATCGACACGTAGTATTAATGGATCGGGTGTCACGGACCGACACGTAGTATTAGGGATCGGGTGTCACGGACCGACACGTAGTAATAGGGGATCGGAGTGTCACGTTCCGACACAAGAGGAATAAAGAGAATGAATCTTGAATTATGGTGATTTACTTAATCTAAAGAACCTAATTCCCAAACGAGTATGGTGTGGAGGCTTGAGTCCTCATAGATGCGCTTGATGTTGTTGCCCATGGTTCTTGTACTTGTTAGTTCTACCTGTTGAGTATTGTAGTTGATTTTATAATATTATTTGATATATATTGATTTCTATTCTGAGTTGGCGATGATACCTACTCAGTACGTGTTCCCTGTACTGACCCCTACTTGCATTTTCTTCTTGTTATATTGTTGAGTGCAGCAAACGTGCCAGCAACTTATACTCGTCCGCAACTCTAGCCAGTCTTCATCACGTCAGAATTCAGGGTGAGCTATTATTCCTAGCTCGGGCTGGATTCTCTTCTTCACATCTTTATGTCTTGAAGTTCGGACATGGACCGTCTCTTTCATTTATTTTAGCTTCTTAATTATTCTTAGACTTAGAAATTTGAGGATAGATGTTCTTGATGTGATGACTTCCAGATTTTGGGGATGATAAGTAATTTATTTTAGAAGTTTATTTAATTGGCTATATTAATAAGATTTGAGTCTTCCGCATTATATTTTGTTTATTATGATTGAAATGTTGGGGTTTAGATTTGTTGGTTCTCTCACATAGGAGGATAAGTGTGGGTGCCTCCCGCGGTCCGTTTTGGGTCGTGAAAGATTACAATAGGTAAGTCTCAACGAACAACTGTAGATTCTAATTGTGCACTCAACTATAAGGATAAAATATGTGTTCCAAGAGTTGATGATTTGATTCCAAAGTTGTTGGGGAGGATCATGGCCTGCACTATTCTATTCATCCAGGTGTGACCAAGATGTATAGAAATCTGAAACGAGTTTATTAGTGGTCTTGAATGAGATATGTTATTGAGAAGTTTGTTGCAAAGTGTCAGAATTGCCAATAAGGGAAGTATGAAAATCGAAGGCCAGCGGAGCTACTTGAAAGGATGTTAATTATGGAATAGATGTGAGGAAAAATAATGATATATTTTCTGGTTTGTTTACCCAAGAATTTTGCAAAATTTTATTGTATTTGGGTTGTAGTTGATTGATTGACTAAGCAAGACCATTTCATTCCTGATTTTAGTAATGATAAAGTGGGCTTTTCGCCCAACTATTTCGTAATTTCTTTTAATGGTTTATTAGGGGTAAAATAAGCCTAAAGTAAGTTATAGTAAATTCAAAATATGCTTATGACTTCGGAGGAAAAAGAAGAGAAGAAGGAGAAAGGTCAAAGGATTTATCAAGAACGCCAAGATCATTGAGGGGATTTCATCGAGGGTGATCCCTATTAAGGTATATGGGATTTTTGTTGTTGGGTTAATTCATCCACATACCAATTTGTTTTATTTCAGCTATCCATTAGTTGATTTCATGTTAGAAGTTAAGTCCTTGAAGAAAAACTTTGAATTCTTTTTAATTAAATTGTTGGCTGTCATTATTGGTTGAATTATTGCCTCTCCAGGTTATTTTGAAGTTGAATTCTATGTTTATTGAGAGTACTAATAGTCGCATGTGTTTGGTGAAAGCACTAGGAAGGTTTAGAGATGAAAAATGAGTCGAAATATCGTCAGGAGCATATAGGTAGAGGCAGGTACAACGTGCCTGCAGTGCGCCTGAAATTTGTCTTAGTCAACTGAGGCATGGAGCGCCCCACCTGTGCGACAGAACCAAGACTCATTCAACTGAGGTAGGCGTAACGCACCACCTTTATGCCCAACCCAACGTTTTTCATCCAGTTCTCGTAGTTTTGTCCTTTTAAGCCCTTCCAAGGTACATTAACACCTTCTAGTGATTCTAATTACTCCAAATTATCTCTAAATACCAACGAATCATTAATGAAGTGAAATCATCACCTTGAATCCATAATTCTATTCAAGGAAAGTTAAGATGAAAGTCAATGAAGTTAAGAAGTCAAGTCTAAAGCTAAGAAGCAAGATAAAATGAAGTTCTTAACGGTTCTCAAGAGTCATATTTAAATATTTAAATGTTGTTTTTAAGACTCAAGTTTCAAGATCAGCAAAGAGTTAAGTTGTTGTTTTCTGCAAAGTTATATGGGACTAAATATTCCCACAGTAACTTCAAAAAAATTTCATATTTAAACAAATAACGAAACTTTGATTTCGAAGGAGCATTAGGGCAATATTTCAGAAAAGAACTATAAATTTCTATAAGAAGCAACAAGGGAAACTAAGATTTCCAAGATTGCCTTTGAGCTAAGTATTTTGAACACTAATCTCAAACACAGAATTAGTGTGATTTTAAACATAAGAGACAATATATTTTAGGAGTAGTTGTAACGACCCGCACCTACACCCTACAAGAAAGGAGCACTCTTGAGTCGTCACACGAGTACTTGACCTCACAAAGGTCTTACACAAGCCTCTTAGTTATCATTCATTTTATAAGATATGAAAAGGTGTTTGACATTAAAATATTTCACAACAATATAAATAAGAACTATTTTATAAAATAATAAGGACTAAGTCTTATCGTCACAAGCAAACTTAAAGACACATCTTAAATATCTTAGGGTCAATACCCTTTACATTGAAAGAAAAATAGAATAAGTCTGATACACGTCTTAAAGAAGAAACTAAAGAAATATAGACTATGTCCTCAAATATATGAGGACATAGCGAGTCTTGAAGAGTCAATTCGCAAGCTTTGCCTCCTAAACATCCACTTGCCTCAAACCTATACTTATAGAATATAGAAAAGTATGGTGTTAGTACAAAATTGTACTAATTATGAAATTATGCAAAAACATGCAAAAGATAACATATTATTTGAAATAAAGCTTTCATGCTATTTTAATGAAATGTTCATGAATATAGTCACAAAACATCAAATTGATCATCATTTAGCACATAAAGTAGAACTTCCATAATTTAAACATAAACTTATACTTTACAGTAAATCCATTTTATATACACTTTGTAGTGAACTCATACATCATAAAGGATTTTCCTATCAAAAGTTATCCTAAGACTCACTAAGGTAAGACATTTAGAAACCGCCCCTACAATATCTTCAATACACACCTAATTAAGTGATTCCTAAGGCTAACAAGGATAATCATGATTAATCTAATTTCACAAGTCAACGTTAATTTCTAAGGTAATAGAAGAACATACATGCATTTAGAAACTTCACATAAAGACCATCTTCCAAGACAACCCCCAAGTTACACTTAGTGCAATGTGAAAGTAGTATCCCATGCTACTCCTCACACCTTAGTGTTCCTTGAGATTTTCCTTAGCCTAGACACATCACATTCATCATTTATGTAACCTTAAAAAATCTTACACACGATCCATCACAATTCATGAATCCTAAACGTAGAATCAACATCCTTCACTTTCATTAGACAAAAATTCACATTTATTCATTTACATCACGTAATGACCCATTCATTCATTTTAACATAAGAAAACACCAAGACTCCCTCCAAATGCCTAATTATGGAATGGATAGATAGTGTCCTATTCCACTACCTACCCTAAGTAGTAAACCCTTTAGAAGACTTAGTTCATTACATTCATTTTTTGGGGATAGCTTTAATCGACATTGACGATGAGAGCTAGACATGAAATCCCAATATAAATCCCTACTGGATGAGGGATCCCTACTTGCCTAAGTTAAGGTAATTCTTGAGCCTTTACATGGATTTTCAATAGATACTCCTACGCGGGCGCATAGTTGAGGGATAAAGATATTTCATCTAAGTAACTCACTCTCTACTAAGGATGAGTACTCATCTTAAGAGGTACATTGGATACAACATCTCTACTCATGAAGTATACCCATTCCATCTTCAAATCCTCTCGGTGCTAAGCATAATTCCCCCATGGAGTCTTAAACATTCATTTATTATAGGTTAGGGGATAGCTATCTAGCACCACATATCAACTCACGAAGGGTACTTATCCCTAGAGGTTACTTTTGAACACCACATCTCAACTCACAAAGGGAATCAAACTCTAGCCTATCTTAGAAAGCTCTTGCGAATAGGGAGGTTTCTACTAAACACTTCATCTCAACTCACGAAGAGTGTTCACCCCAAATTTCCCCTTTTCATTACTATAGTTCTTTAGGAAGAGTAGGGAATGATGTAGGCACTTCATCTGTACTCACGAAAAGTATCCACCCTACAATCCCACATTCACATTCATCAGCTTCACTCGTTCATTCAAAATGTGTGAGTGAATATATGTGAGTACACCATTTATATAATCATCATTTCATAACATTGACTCCTAAACATGCTCATACCTTCATTCATCATATCTCACACACTAGCATGTTTCACATACACATATATACTTCACTTAGGCATAACATCATCAAGATACACATTTCAACTTCCTAAAACAGATCATGCCTAAACATCATACTCATCACTTCACTTCACATTCCATGCCTTCAAGGCCATAATCACATACACACCTTTATACAATTATATTCATATACTTCAAGTAAAAACCACCACCAAAGGTGGACCATAACACTCAAGATTACTTCATTATAGTCGTCGAATGTCTTGGTCGTTCCTTGACGTTTGACATCAAAACTAAAAAAACTCATTTAAAACACTAACTTTCACTATTTTAACATATTATTATTTCATGAAACACTTGCGGAGATCTAGTTCAACCTAGTTCATTATGAGGGTAGTTACATCCTCTCCTACTTAGAAAAACATTTGTCCTCAAATGACTCTTAACACATTCAAGGACATGAAGGGCTCAATTAGTAGCATATAACGCATAATATAATGGAAATAATCATTCAAAGTCAATTCACCAAACTTAAAAGGAATAGAAACTTCATATCAGTAAGTATTTTTTGCAACACATGCAACTTTTGGAACAAATTCCATAATTCAAAGCACACACTTACTTCATCATTCTCATTTCATTTATGGAGGAACTATCTTGTCCAACATTATACATTCCATCATACAATTTCAAATCTCAACATATATAACTTTAAAATCGCACATTGGTACATGAAACAAAACAATCTTGAAGCAATTAAGCAATATCATTAGCTACACATTGAAATGAAAAGATAGTTTAACTACCAATCTACTCATATAACAATGGTATCATCAACATCATGCAAAATATCATATAATCAATGGAACTAATAACATAAGGAGACATGCCACTCATACTCAAATGCAAGGCTCCAAAACATAACCAAACTACTGAGGATTTTTGTCTCAAGCTTGAGTAAGAATAGAAGGAAAATATAAGGGTATTAATTACCTTGCTACTCAACTCACTCTCCCCACATAGGGTAAACCAAACTAAAACAAAACAAGACAACAATAAGGAATTATGACTTACCAGGCCCTTCATTACGAATTAGTTTCATCATTAGCTTGAAGTGCATAGAATTGATTCATCTTTGCAACATTAGGATCCGGACCACTATAAGGAGCTTGGTTGACCTCTTTCCCTCTTGCCTTGAGGTTTCGAAAATCTCTCATCTTATGACCTGTATAACCACACCCAAAAAAACCATCCTAACCTTAAAGACACTTACCCAAGTATTGTTTTCCACAAGTAGCACACCTACACCTCTCAAAAGCATGGCCACCTCCTTGGGAATTTCGGTTGGAAACCCTATCCTTGTTCCCCAAGGAAGAGTCTTAATTATAGAATATCTTCTTAGACTTGGGTTGACTTGTTCATCAAACCTAGGCCTCTTTCCATCCCTATTCATCTTCCTAATCTTAGACTCCTCAATTTGTTGAGCATACGCTACGAGCTTACAAATATCCACAGCATAATGGAGCAACATCGTACGACACTCTTCTTCCACTAAGCTAGACACTCCCATCACAAAATTATTTATTCTACACCTATAGTTAGCTACCATTGTTGGGGCATACATAGAGAGTTGGGTGAATTTTAGAGAATATTATTCTTTCACACTCATCCCTCCCCCCCTAATGAAGGTTCATGAATTCCACCAACTGTTCTCCCACAACTCTATGGGAAAGAATCTATAAAGAAAAGTTGTTTTGAACACTTACCAATCTACCAGACCTTTCCCTAAGGGTATATCATCCCTCTATTGCTCAAACCTCACTAGATCCACTTTATTTAGTTTATAAGAAGCTAGTTCCATTTTCTCTCTAGGAGTCACACACATAGAATTCACCACCTTAAACACCATATCTATGAAACCTTGTGGAGCTTTATCCACCTTAGTTTCGCAAGTAGGAGGGTTCATCCTCTTGAAATCTGGAATTCTAGAAGTGGGAGTAATTGCATTGAGTTGAGGTCCCACTCCTAGGTTAGATTAGGAAACCACATGATTAGTGATGACATGATGTTGAGTTGTCATGAGTTAGGTGAAATCCCTAAAAGCAACCGTTATATCCGCTTTAGTCATATTCCATTGAACATAAGGAGCTTGAGGACCTTGGGGAACTTGAGGCTCTTCTGGCACTTGAGGGAGAACAACCTTATTCACATCCTCTTGGTCAACTATAGGGACTTGCGCAACACATGGAGGGATTCTATCATTAGCTACTCCTTACTCCTTTCTTCTAGTAGGTATCCTCCTCGTATTCATTTCCTATGAACTCAAGAGAAGAGGTTGAGAAAAGACACTTTAGAAGTCAACGCTATGGCACGACACTAGAGTAATGAATAAAGTGAAATTTCTAGCCCCTTATAGCCTCCCTCTCATGTATATGTCATGACGAACACCGTTGAACAAAACTCTACTAGGCGTGGCTTGTAAGACATTGGACCATAAACTATTTCCAAAAATCTGATGTTCTGATACCAAGTTTCTAACGATCCGTAAGTACACCCTAGAAGAAAGGAGCACTCTTATATCATCACACGACGTACTTCACATCGTGGCGGTCTTGCAAAACACTCTTAGGTATCATTCAATACATAAGATATGCAAAGTAGTGCGGAATGAAAACTTTTCCAAATAATATAAATAAGAGCTATTTTATAAATACTAAGGAATAAGTCTCATTGTCACAAGCCAACCTAAAGACACATCTTAAATAACTTAGGGTCACGACCCTTTATATTGAAAGAAATACATAATATGTCTTTTACAAGTCTTAAACAAGAAACTAAAGAAACATTGACTATCTCGTCGACTATATGAGGTCATATGGAGTCTTGAGAGAGTCAACTTCCCAAACTATGCCTCCTAAACTTCAACTTGCCTCCAACCTATATTTATCGATTAAGAAAAGTACGGGGTAGTACAAACATTTTACCAAGTATGGCATTATTCAAGAACATGCAAAAGAGGACATTTTGGTTGAAATAAAGCTATCATGCTATTTGAATAAAACATTCATGAATATAGTCAGAAAACATTAAATAGATCATCATTCAACACATAAAGTAAAACTCCATAATTTCAACATAAACTTATACTTTACAGTAAATCCATTTCATATACACTTTACTGTGAACTCATCAATTTTAAAGGCTATTCCTTTCAAAAGTTATCCTAAGACTAACAAAGGTAAAGCATGAAGAAACTCCACCATAGAATCTCTTCAGTACACACCTAAGTGATTTCTAAGGCTACAAAGGATAGGCATGCTTCATCTCATTTAACAAATTACCCTGTATTCCTAAAGTAGTAGAAGAACATACATGTAGTTAGAAACTTCACATAAAGACCAACCTTCAAGACAACCACCAATTTACACTTAGTGCAATGTGAAAGTAGCATGTCGTTCTACTACTCCCAACTTAGTGTTCCTTGATAATTATCTTAGTCTAGGAACATCATAGTAAAATTATCAACAAACACTAAAACTAATATATTTAAATCATTAAAATGTGTTCATGCAAAGAACCATGCTTAGAGTCAAAGATAGAAGAAGTTGGAGTTTGAAACCCTTTTTGAAACATATTTGGAATGTAACCTTGAATGAAATAAGGTTCAAGGATGAACTACCATACCTATGTGTGAATAAAACCATGAATTTTTGGTGAAGAAAACGTCCTAGACCTTCACTTCTAGACCTTCCTTAAAAGGTAACTTTTTTGCATTTTGAAAGTCTTTCGTGAGGGAGGGGTTTTTATATTTGAATAATTAAGTATAACCTAGGTATAGGTGTATAAACCCGCTTAAAATACCCTAAATAATCTAAAACAATAGTCCATATGTCGTAAAAGTCCTGCCGTGAATTTACTTGAACAACCAAAGCTTGGCAGTTTCTTGACAACTTTTGTAGGCCATCATTGCGTGCAACAACGACCACCCATCGATGGATCGATGTCCCGCTGATTAGGGCTTATGGTTTGGGTCTTCAACTCCTAAAATTTGCAGACTTTTACGTGAAATCGACAAACCAAGTCGACAAGCCATCACTTGGTTGATTAGCCCTTTGTTTGATTTGTTAGTTGGAATAGTTTAGAGCAATTTATGCCTAATAATTGGGGTCTCCATCTAAGCCCCCTCCCCCCATGGATCCTAGGTGGAGTTGTACCCGGACCTTGAACCCTTAATGTGGCAACATCTATGTCTTAGGGTCCTCCCATATAAATTTGTACAACTCCATCAACATACAAAGGCACACAAAACACATGCAAGCACATAGACGTGTAGTCGTCTAACGTCTTTGTCTTCCCTTGATGTTTGACCTCCAAACTTACCAAACTGACATAAAACATTTAAATTCACTATTTTAACACATAAGTAACTCGTTAAACACTTTCAAAGCCCTATGTCAACCTAATTCATCATGATAGGTCACTACAGTAGTATTTAGCACCGATATGGGGAAGAGTTCAGAAGACACACAACCCCTATAAATCATGTAGCCACCATGGATATAAAAGGTTCATACTTTTTAGATGAAACTTTTCAAAATACACTAGTAGATCCATTAGTCATTTCAGTTCTTATACCTTTGGCCGGGTATAGGATGCGCTAACAGCGTGAGGTAGATCGATGTATTATAAAAAAAGCTCTTATGTGATTGTTGTCGGTTAAAGAAAATCCCAAAGAAGTTATTGTATTTTTATATACATCGGTATTTGCATTCCTATATCTATGTCAGAGTTAATAGTATCTTGTATACATTGAGAGTTTTCAACATGTTTCAGATAATGTTTTCTTTATATTACACTTCTTTTAAATAGTATTAAATTTAAATGATAAGTTATTCACGAGTTGAGCAGAGCCAAGGTAAGTGTTTATTCTTACTCGTTTTCCATCTTAAGTGTTGTTTAGAATTCAATCTCGCAAACTTGTATCCAATGAACGAATTTCAGTTGGCGCAATGCTTATCCAGTGAGCTGCTCATAGTAAGTTTGTGAGCCTCCCTTTATTTTAGAGGACATCTTTGTCATTAAGTTTCTCGTTTTAGTTTCAGTTGTTAGGATAATTGGGGATTCTATCCCAACATCCATCTTTATTTTAGAGGCTCATAAACAGATAGAGAATGTTAATTTTGTTTTCTATTTTCTTTTCATTTGTAAACGATAAGACTTGAAGTTCCCATTTTTCCTAAGTATTAAATTTAAAGTTATTTATTGAGTTATCTATTGAGTTTAAGTCTTCTGATGAGTTAGGTAATCCAGGACAAGGGTTCGCTCAAGGCTAGCAATGGTCATTAGGTGTTGGTCATGTCTAGGGTGTAGGCTCAGGGAATGACAAACTTGGAATCAAATCATAAGAATTCAAGAGTCCTAGGGAATTTATGAAGCCATGTCTGTAGAGTCTTATTCATTGTTGTGAAGATCACCAGATCTATTATTAAGAGGATACAACATTTTTGAATTCCTCACTTCTTTCATATTTCTTCTCGTGTGTTAGAATTATCTCTAAAAGCTTCCCTCTGATTCATTCTAACGCATGTTTCAGATCATCATGCCTCCACGAAGGGTAACAAGATTTTGTACAACCAGAAGAAATTTTGAGGAACTAGAGGTACAAAATGCACCAAATGTGCAACCTTAAGGAGAAGTCACTAATGCTAAATTTTGTGAGGTGATTAATATGTTAATTTAGGTGGTGACTAACTAGGTTGGTCAAACAGAGAGGAGATCAATGATAAGAGGATGATACCTCGAGGATTCATAAGTTAATGAGAATGAACCCTCCTAATTTCACAGGTTCTTGTTCTATTGAGGATCCGAAAAACTTTTTGGAAGAGTTGTAGAAGGTTTTTGATGTGATGCATGTGTTTGATACTGAAAAGGTTGAGCTAGTTGCTAATTGACACAATGTCATTGTAAGGACATGGTTTGATCAGTGGAATGAGGGTAGCGGTGAATATACACCACCTGGGAGTTGGACATGTTTTGAAGAGGCCTTTTTGGGGCATTTATTTCCCCTAGAACTAACAGATCCGAGGTACGTGAGTTCCTCACCCTTAGGTAGGATTCACTATTTGTGTTTGATCATGGGTTGAAGTTGACCCAACTGTTTTGCTATGCTCCTGAGATAGTTAATGATATGGGGAGAGGGATGAGCTTGTTTGTTGGCTAGTTAGACCATCTATCAAGCATAGAGGGCCAGGCAACAATTCTTATTGGTGACATAAAGATATCAAGGTTAATTTTCTATGTACAGTAGGTAGAGAAAGATATTCTTAGGGATAGAGAGGAGTTCAATAAAAAAAGGGCTAAGACATAAAATAAATTTAGCAGCAGAAGAGTAATGCCAACCGGTCATATTACCAATAGAAATAGAAAGGTCCTGCTCAATAATTAGCTAGTGCACCTGCGCCCTGAGACAGTGGTAAGAATCATGGTCAGATCTCCCGGTATAAGCCTTTACATTCAAATGTTAGTGTGGTGCATGGAGGTAGTAAGCCTCCTTCTTGCGCCAATTGCTGTCGGAATTACTCTAGTGTGTGTCGTGAGGGCTCCACGGGTTGCTTCAAGTGTTAACAGACCCGAAACTTTATGAGGCACTGTCCAAAGAAAAATCATGGTGGTTTTAATGAGGCAACAAGTCTCACTCTTCATCAGGTGCTCCACAAGACCAGGTTGCACCTAGTGGAATTTCTTTCGGTTCGGGCGGAGGAATAAACTAGTTGTTTGATCTCAAAAATCTTCAAGAACATGAAAATTTGCAAGATGTTGTCACTGGTATCATTCAAGTCGTTCAATTTATTGTTTATGCAAGGCTAGACCCATGAGTGAGTTTTTCTTTTATAACGTCATATGTTTTCATGAACTATGATATAATCCCTAAGCAACTTAGTGAACCATTCAGCGTTTCCACAACTATCGGTGAATCCATTCTAGCAGAAAAATTATATAGCAATTGTCTTGTTTTCGTGAATCACAAAAAGTATCATGGATGATTTAGCTGGGTTAGACATGGTAGACATTGATGTCATTCTTTGTATGCATTGGATTCATGCCAACTATTCTTCAGTTCATTGTAAAACTCGAGTAGTCAAGTTTTAGTTTTAAGATTAGTCAATCTTAGAGTGAAAAAACATTTTAGCATTGCCTAAGGGTTGCTTTATTTTGTATCTTAAGAAGAGAATGTTAGTTTCAATGTGGTTTATCTATCACTTAGTCCGAGTTAATGACTTAAGTGTTGAGGTACCTCCTCTCAAGCCAGTTCCAGTAGTGAAAAAGTTTCCTGATGTCTTTCCAAACGATCTTCCCAGAGTCCCTCCTCAGATATAGATATATTTTTGTATATATCTAATTACAGATAGTCATCTTATATATATTCCACCATATTGAATGGAACCAGTAGAGTTGAATGAGTTTAAAGAAAAATTTAATAATTTGTTAGATTAAAACTTTATTCGACTAAGTATCTCACCTTGGGGAGCTCCGGTCTTATTTATAAGAAAGAAATATGTGTCCTTTATGATGTGTATATATTAACGCCAATTGAATAAGGTTACAATCAAGAATAAATATCCTCTTCCAAGGAATGATGATCCTTTCAGCGAGTTTCAAGGTGCTTCCTACTTCTCGAAAAGAGATCTAAGGTAAGTTTACCATCAGTTGAATGTTAGGGAATCTCTTATTCTAAATACAACCTTTAGAACAAGATATGGCATTTTGAGTTTTTGGTTATGTCTTTTGGACTGACCAATGCACCAGCAACATTCATGGATCTTATGAACAGAGTCTTCAAGCCTTATTTATATAAGTTTGTTATCGTCTTCATTGATGACATAATAATCTATTCATAGAATGAAGAAGCACATGCTAGTTACCTAAGAATATTACTTTAGACTTTGAAAGAAAAGGAGTTGTATACCAAGTTCTCCAGGTGTGAGTTTTGGCTTAAGTGTATGGCATTCTTGGGCCACATAGTTTCCCGTGATGGGATTAGAGTCGATACCCAAAAGATAGAGGTAGTTCAGAGTTTTCCTTGACCCAAGTGTTCAAGTGATATTAGGAAATTCTTGTGTTTGTCTGGAAACTATAGAAGTTTTGTTAAAGGGTTTTTATCTATCTCTTCTCCCTTGACTATGGTGAACGAGAAGGCAGTTAAGTTTAAGTGGTCTGAAGCTTCAGAGAAGAGAATTGAGGATTTGAAAAAGAGGTGGACTACGACTTAATTCTTGACCTTATCAGAGGGTATCGAAGGTTTTGTGGTGTATTAAGATGCATCAAGGGTTTGTCAGGGGTGCGTGTTAATAAGGGAAAAGTGATATCTTATGCCTCCAGAAAGTTCAATGTTCATTAGAAGAACTACCCAACCCATGACTCAGAGTTGGTTGCGGTCGTTTTAGCTTTTAAGATATGGCGTCACTATTTGTATGGCATTCATGTTGATATATTCACTGATCATAAGAGTCTATAATATGTGTTCACTCAAAAAAAGCTTAGTCCTAGACAAATGAGATGGTTAGAACTGCTTAAAGATTATTACATGAGCATTAATTACCACCCAAGTAAGGCTAATTTGGTTGTTGATGCCTTCAGCTTTTTGTCTATAGGTAGTACCACCCATCAAGAAGA
This sequence comes from Solanum habrochaites, assembly GCA_027704765.1. NCBI lineage: Eukaryota > Viridiplantae > Streptophyta > Magnoliopsida > Solanales > Solanaceae > Solanum > Solanum habrochaites. The sequence goes on from JAKWJA010002496.1 coordinate 18,785,699, forward strand.
AGAGAAGGAAGACATAGAAAAAGATATGCACATATTAGCACGCCTGGGAGTCAGCCTTATGAATTCCACCAAAAGAGGGATAGTGGTGACTAATGGGGCTGAATCCTCAATAGTTTCATAGCTTAAATAAAAGCAAGACCAAGGCCCCATTTTGCATGATTTGAAGGCAAATGTTTATAAGAAAAGATTATTGGCTTTTGAACAAGGGGGAGATGGTGTTCTGAAGTAAAAAGTTAGATTTTGTGTACCGAGGGTGGACAGACTCTAATAGAGGATCATAGATGAGGCTCATAGCTCGACATATTCCTTTTATCCGGGTTCCACCAAGATATATTGCGACTTGAGAGAAGTATATTGGTGGGAGTTATGATGATGGATATTGATGGGTTTGTTTCTATGTACCCGAATTGCTAGCAAGTGAAAGTAGAACACCAAAGTCCTGGAAGCTTAGCTCAGAATATAGAACATCCAGAATGGAAGTGGGATATGATTAGTATGGACTTCATAATAGGCATGGCAAGGTCTCACAGGCAACATGATTATATTTTTGTAATTGTCAATAGAATGACAAAATCATCCCACTCTTTGCCGAGAAAGACTACCAAGTGGGACAAGGACTATGCTAAGTTGTACATTCAAGAAGTGGTAATAAATCATGGAGTTCCTGTATCCATTATTTTATATCGAGGTGCACAATTTACTTTTCACTTCTGGAAGTCTTTCAAGAATGATTTGGGTTCGAACGTGAACTTAAGCACTTCTTTTCATCCACAAATAGATGGACAAGAGGAGCATACTATCCAGACCATAGAAGATACGTTGAGGGTCTGTGTGATTGATTTAAAGAGGAACTAGGATGATCACCTACCTCCCATTATGTTCGCTTTCCATAATAGCTACCATTCAAGTGTCCACATGAATCCATATGAAGCTCTTTATGAGAGAAGATGTAGATCTCCTATTGGGTTATTTGATGTTTGTGATGCAGGGTTGATATGACCAGATCTAGTTCACAAAGCCATGGAGAAGATGGATGTCATCAAAGAGAGGTTGAAAACAAAATAGTGTCGTTAAAAGTCTTACACATGTGAGAAGTATACCGTTACAATTTGAAGTGGATGAATAGGTATTCCTGAAAGTTTCACCTACAAAGGGTATTATGAGGTTTGGTAAGAAAGGGAACCATAGTCCCTAATATATTGAACCTTATAAGATATCCATAAGAGTTGGAAACGTAGCTTATGAATAAGAGCTACCATAAGATTTAGCTGCGAATCATCCCATATTTCATGTATCAATGTTGAAGAAGTTCATGGTGATCCATGATTGATCATACCAATTGAAAATGTTGGGATTAAGGATAACTTGTCATATGAGGAGATTCCGATTCAGATTTTAGATTGTCACGTTTGAATGTTTAGAACAAATGAGGTTAAGTTAGTCAATGTCCTTTGGAAGAACAAATTTGCTGAGGAAAAAACTTGAGAATTTTAAGAGGATATGAAGAAGAGATATCCACATCTCTTTGAATCCAGAGAAAATGCATATCAAGGTACTAATTCTCTTCTTATTCCCTTTTAAGTTGTTACTTGTTTTTTTATTGTCGAGAGTTAAACATGAGGTTACCATTCTTGGCTTAGTGAAATAAGTCTCATTCGAAGATGGATGTGCTCAAGGGGAATACATTATATTATCTCGTAACTCGAAATATGTAAGAATAAGCTAAGAAACAAACATTTATCACTTTAGGAAAGAAAAAGGAAAATCTGGAAAAAATTATAAGTATAAAAAGTTAGATTTTTTTGTCATTTTCAAATAGGCATAACTTTTAGCTCAGGATGATTAGAGTTAGTTATTTATATGGTTGTAAATCCCTTTGATAGATATTTCCAAATAAGTCAAGATTGTGCATTTTCGATGTCGTATAAGGGAGTATTGCTTATCGGAAGTTGTGTTTTTGGCTTGAGAAAGGTCCCAATCCGGATTTTAGTAAGGGTAAACTGGTTTTTAATCCAGCTATTTCAAAATTTGTTTTAAAGGTTTATTAGGGTTAAAACAAAGACCAAAGTAAATTTTAGAAAATTTAAGATATATTTGTGGCTTTGGAGAAAAGATAAGAGAAGGAAAAAGGAGAAAGGTCCAAGGATTCATCAAGAACGCCAAGATCTTCGAGGGGATTTCATCAGGGCTGATCTGCATAATGGTATATGGGATTTTTCGTGTTGGTTTAATTCATCCATACACCAATTTGTTTCAATTTAGCAATCCATGAGTTTATTTCATGTTAGAAGTTAAGTTCTTGATGAAAATTTTGAATTGTTGTTAATTGAATTGATTGTTGTAATTGTTTGTTCAATTCATTCTTCTATGAGTTATTTATGAGTTTAATTCGATGGTTATTTAGCGTACTAATAGTCCCGGGGATTTGGTTAAAGAACTTGGAAGGTTTGGAAATTAAAAATGAATTGAAAAATTTGTCAGACGCATCAGGGTAGGGGCAGGTGTGGAGCGCCTGTAGTGCGCTAGAAATCGGCCTCAGTAAACTTAGTCATAGCGCGGCCCTCCAAAAGTGGCCTAAACAAATCCTTAGTCAACAGAGGTTGGTGCGACGCTCCACCAATCAGCGCAACCTGGCATTTTTCGTCTAGTTTTTTTGTAGTTAGTCCATTTAATCCCTTCCAAGGTACATTAACACCTTCCTGTGATTCTATTTACTTAAATTTGATCTCTAAACACCTACGATTCATTAAAGAACAGGGATTATAATGTTGAAGTCATAATTCAATTCAAGGAAAATTAAGATCAAAGTCAAAGAAGTTAAGAAGTCAAGTCAAAAGTTAAGAACTAATTTGAAGTAAAGTACTAAAAAGTTTTCAAGAGTCTTCTTTAAACAATTAAATCTATTTTTAAGACCCAATCTCAAGCTAAGCAAATTGTTGAGTTAAATTCTTTTCTTCAAAGTTATATATGAAATATGTATTCCACTAGAAGTTCAAAATGTTTTAATATTTTAAAAAAATAAGGATACTTTGATTTCCAAGGGTTGATTACAATGCCGAACAATTGGCTAGAATTTATGTAAAGGAGATAGTGAGGTTTTATTGTGTTCCCCTTTCCATCATGTTAGATCGTGATACCTATTTCACTTCCATGTTTTTTGGGGAAGTTGCATGATGAATTGGGTACGCAACTTAATTTGAGTACAACCTTCCATTCCCTAATGGATGGTCAATCATAGAGGACTATAGATGTGTTGGAGAACATGTTAACAACTTGTGTAATTGACTTTGGAGGGCGTTGGAATGAATTCCTACCCCTGTATGATTTCTCCTATAATAATAGCTCTCACTCGAGCATTGATATGACACTATTTGAGGCGTTACATGGGAGGGGATATATATTACCCATATGTTGGTTCGAATCAAGAGATGTAAAACTTTTTGGGATTGATTTAGTCAAGGTCGCTCAAGATAAGGTGCGTAGTATTCAAGCTACACTTATAGAAATATTGAGTAGACAAATGAAGTACGCGGACAACATGGTAAGAGACATGGAAATCCATATATGTGAGAATGTTCTTCTAAAGGTATCACCCATGAAGGGAGTGATGATATTTTCTAAGAGGGTAAGTTAAGTCCTCACTATATTGGTACCTTTGAGATTCTTGAACATGTAAGATCAGTGGTGTATTGATAGGCGTTGCACCCCTAATTTGACCAGTGTACCTCCCATATTTCATGTGTGTATGTTGAAGAGATATAACTGTGATGGTGACTATATTATTAATTGGGACATAATAGTTCAAGACAAGAACCTCCAATATAAGGAGGAACCTAGTGATATTTCTTGATCTTAATGTTCATAAGTTGAGGACCATGGAGATTAATTCTATGAAGGTTCAATGGAAACATCGAGGAAGCAACTTATGAGACCGAGAAGGATATACGAGACAAGTATCTGCAATTGTTAGTCGAATCATGTACTACCTTGTTCCTATTCTATCCTATCTTTCTTTAGTTGGTCACTCAAGGAATAGTGTTGCTTAAATTTGTATATATTGTGACAACCGAGTTTCATCGTCATAGGAATGCCAACAAGTTAAAATTGAATTATTTTCCTAATACTAAGATTTTACCAACCTTATCCAGATTTTGATGAATTAAGAGTCATCAAGGTATAAGGAAATTTGGTAGCAATCGAGTATAGTAAATATTGATTTAAATACAAAATTGGTTAGATTACTCACTAAGGAATTTGAAATACTCTACGAAAGTGAATTTTTATAAGTAAATCATCGAAAATTGATCTTGGCGTTAAGGACACTTTCTGAGCGCATTGGGTTAAGAGTGTGTTGTAAAAAGGGAGAACTGAAATTCCCTTAAGGAACTATATAATCAAAACAACTCAACATCAATTCAAAACATCATCACTAATAAGAAATTTATCAATATTTCACCAAATTAAGGCCCTTATGGAAGTAACTACACCAACATGACAAATACAAGAAGACCCAAGTTCATACTCAACTCAAATCATACTTACATAACCCATTTTCAAGCCAAAAGTTGAAGTATACATAAACAAGAGTTTCATTCGTGTTTTAACATCAAAATCATCAATTAAACCCAAACTAAGTACAGTTAAACCATTAAATCTTAAATACAAAAATACCCCTACTAGAAATTAAAGTTAGAAGGAGTTTGAGTTTAGAAACCCTTTTTTGAAGTTGGCTTCTTGAATGAATAGATATTAAGGAATAGATACAATAATTCACTTAAAGGAAGAAAAAACCAAGATTTTTAAATGAAGATACACTTCCAAACATCCCTCCTATCTTGCTTGGCGTCTAGCTTTCTATGGAGTCTTGAGAGATTTTGTCTTTAGAGAGAGAGAGAGAGAGTTTGAATATTTTTAAAAGAGGGGTATTTTCTAGGTCTAGGGCTTAAAACTATTTTAATATAACCTAAAAGATACTAAATATCCACCTAGGGTCTAAAAATACTTGTTGTATTCACATAAAATACCCCAAGTTGGCAGCAACCTCACAGATTTGCAGGCCTCACCGACGAACCTGCGCTAACGGACTGTCGTTTAACCAACGGACCGTTGGTAGGGTTGGTGGATACTTAGCTTCAAATGGAGAATGGAAAATTGAACTTCACTGGTCCAATCGACGCCCTAGGTCGACGGACTGTTGAGGACCAACGGACCGTCGTTAGGGTCGTTGATGGCCACTGCTGTTTTTTGTAGATTTTGCCCAAGTGTTGGAGCTTTCATCTAGGGCCCCTTGTGGGTCCTAGATGGGGTTGTTCCCGAATTTTAAACCTCTAAACTTGGTCATATAGGTATTAGGAACATCCAATTCAAGTTTCAAGTAAGAGGAACATGTAAAACTCGTCTAAACACAACAAGACACACAAGTACATTCTAAGGCATACCTTCCGAACGTCATGGACGTTCCTGGTCGATAAAACTCCAATCTTCACCACACTGCCTAAGGACACTAAACTAACTAATTTTAACTTAATATAAACTCAAGAAAAAATCACGAGGCTCTAGTTCACCTTAGTTCATTTTAGGGCGTTACACGGTGATCATACAACATAATGTTGTGCCACAAATATGTATATATTTAGCAATTTTGCAGGTTTGGGAAACTTAATAGCTGCACCATGGGTGGATCTAAAGGATTACGGGGAAACAACAATCAATTATATAGTATATATATAACATTTTTTTTAAAAATATTTTGTATATAGAGAGAATTTGAATTCCCTATCAAGGCATAATTCACCCTAAAGTAGTTTTGAATGTTTAGATATATACCATTAATCATATCTACAAATACAATATTTACTATGGAATAATTTTTTATTGTGTTTTAATAAAAAATATTATTCATATATTATATTTGCTTACTTATATAGTAGATGATATAGTGTATAGTGTTTGAGCTTATGCACAAAGAATTATATGAACATTTCTTATATGTTAATGTTTTTTTTCACGATCAAAAATGGAATTTTGTATGTCATCGGTACTATTGTAGCACAAAATTATACATAATTTATTTTCATTATTTTAACGGTATAGTTCCCACATCTTGTGCTAGTGCATTTTGTATGTATTGAACGGGACATAGTCGAGATAGTTGCTTTAGACGGACGGACCAGATCATATTCTTTAAACTTTTAAATATAATTTTACTCTTGATATTGATATAAATTTCATGATTTGTATATATTTATTATCGGATGGGTTTTAAATGTTGATAGCTAATTATAAAAGAACTTATTTAGAAAGAGCTAAATTTAAAAAAAGAACTAATTCAGAAAGAGCTAATTTGTAATTTATTCTAGTTAAGCTTATGTTTTAAGTGTTGGTTCAAGATCAAACACCATAACATTCACTACATAATGATATAGGCAGCTCATAAGATATCAAACGAAATGTCTTTGAATCATCTTTCAATTTCCACCGAATTTGCTAATTTTTGACTTTAGATGAGGAAGATATGCCTATTTGAAATCAGCTTGTCTAGATGAGGTAGATATGCCAATTTCGACACACATTAAGTTGAGGTATTTTGAGATCATAAGAATATATTACAATAAATATCAATATATTAAATAATTCTGAAGGTTTAAGGAACTTGAATGCAATAGGTAGCACTAGAAGTTGATCTGGAGGATTGTGAGGGGATCAACAATCAATTATATTGTATATATGAGACATTTGTTTTAATAATATTTTATGTATGTATAGTGTCACACCCCGAGCGTACAACGTAGACATGGACTGTACTCGAGAACCATTCTAATCCCCAAGCAAACCCTTGGCCTGACTGAGTACTTAGCGAAATACTTACTGAAACATTTTTAATTTGCATAACAAAGAGACAATATCTAAGTAAAATATTTTCTAATGTGTCTGAGAATACTAAATATAAACGGTAAAAGTTTAGCAAAATATCTGAAGACAAACACAGAGAGACTCTCTAAATAGTTTATCTATGAAGCCTCTACTATTTGAGATGAGCATCCGGACAGACCTTATATAAAACAATTAAAGAAAATAAATGACTAAAACCTCTGAAAATAATATGGCTTCACTAGAAGCATTTATGAAGTTGGTAATATCAACGATTCGCCTATTGATGATCTTGAACAAGAATATTTGCATCATAATATGACGATGGCCGAAAGACATCAAGATAATGAATGTTTGAGTATATAATATAGATTAATAAAACATTAAAAGGTCTGAAAGTGAAATATAGCTCAACTGAAATAAAGCAATAAAATGAAATAAAATAATTTAACTTCACAAAAAATGCAGTAATATAAATTTCTAAACTGAACTGGAATATGTATATAATTATAAATACTCTTTACTTTATTGGGGAGTTGGTATAACCGGCAATCATCACTATGAGTCTCGTGATGATACAATGTCCTACCAACATTGCTAGAGCCTCTCTATACCTTGCATGAGTATAGAAAGAAATTGTACTGATGGGTCCAATAAAAAGCCTTCTTGAGGAAGGTGAGGAGTCGCCCCTCTTACGCTATGATAATATCTACAATGGATATGTAGTTTATGAGATTTTAGTTTATTGAACTCTTATTCCATATATGTGCTCAATACTACTCAAAGAATAATATTTTCGTATAATATGATCATAGTTTTTTTAAACTATCTGTTTGAATAGAGAGAGAGACAAAGCTCAAATTTAAGGGTGAAAGCTCAAATATTTTTAAAAATATATCTTCCAAAGTGATGTATGTAATTTAAATCATGAGAGTGTTTTCTAACTTGCATATCACACAAGTATTTGTAATTAATTTTCATAATAACATAATGACTCTAAAATCATTCTTTGTATTAAAAGCGTCATGAAATCATAAGAGTCTTAGGTCAAAAACTAACAAGGATAAAAATGTAAATCTTAATAAGGATATAAATAAAGTACATAACTCAAGAATCTTTAATCTTGAATAATAATTTTAAAGAAAACATGAAATTGGGGTCATGATTATGTAGTGAACTCGAAAGTAGGTTTTATAACCCTAATTATGCAATTTCATTCATGAACAATGATAAATCTTTGATTCGAGGATGAAAGGAATTCCTCATTAAAGTGTTTCATAACTTAATAGCTCTAATTACCGATGAAAGGAATGAGGTTGGTAGAAGAAGGTATACAAAACCTTTCGTGAACCTTGGAGATGAGTTTTTGAGTAGTTGTCCTGAAAAATCTATGAATTTCCTGAGTAGGAGTCATTAAATTGTATTAAGATTATGAAATTTTGAAGTTTTGTGGTTAGATGGTACCTTGGATGATGGATGAATCCTAGAGGAAGATAATTTCTTGAAAAGTTTTCTTTCTGGGGTAATTTTATGAACTATGGAGGTCAATAATGTTTTTGAAGGGTCATTAATGCCTCAGACGCCCACGCCCTGCACGAAAAACCCTCAGGTGTGTAGAAAAATGCGTATCAATGAACTAGGTATCGACTTAGTGCTTCCCAGCACAGAAAATTGCCTTGGCCGTTTGGCTCGTGGCAAGAAATTTTCTAGTAAAAAGGGCATTACTTTTTACTCTAAAATTCAATCGATGCAAACTTACTGGCGTTGGTAAGAAGTATTATATATATATTAAATCTAATACGTTGTGGTTCACCTAGTTCTTTATATATTGAAAGATATTGTCATTTCAATTTGACTCTTGCGTAAACTAATGAGAAAAACATAGCCGATAGAAACGCTTTGAACTCAACTAAGTGTTAGAAGTCCATTATGACCATAAATAAATTAGGATACCCCTGGTAAACTTGGTAACATACCTTAAAATACATGAACAAGTAGTACATCACACAATTAAAACTCATATAATAAAGACGAATGATTCGAATTATAAGAGTAAAGTTATGATGTATTACAATATCTCCTTTTTGGGATTATTCACTCTTGAATTATGGCTAAGATATGTGAAACAACCAGAATAAAATGCATAGGCTTAAATACAACAACAAATACTTAGCAAATAAATAGGCACTAAGTATGAAATAGAGAAACGAGCACTACCTTCAACATCCACATCTAGAGGGTCGAGTAGATGAGGGTAACTTGATTTCCTATTTTCTTTAGCCTCCCATGTAGCCTCATCAACAAAATGAATCCTTCATAAAACTTTGTCCAATTCAACCTAATGGGTCTTCAATTTGCGACCTGACGATCAAGAATCTGGATCGGAATCTCTTCATAAGATAAATTATCTTTCACACAAATACTCTCTGTGGTTACAACTAGGGATGAATTAAACAAACATTTCTTAAGCATGTGTATATGAAATACCATACAAATGACCACTAATAGCGATGGAAGATCCACTTCATAAGATACATTAACAACCCTTTCTGTAATATGGTATGGACAAATATAGCGGGGACTAAGCTTCTATTTCTTACCAAACCTCATAACATCTTTTATGGGTGAAACCTTCTAATACACTCTGTCATAAACTCAAACACCTAAACTCTTCTTCTAACATCTGTATAGGATTTATGAAGACCTGACACTATTTTCAAACTATTTTGAATAGTCCTTATCTTCTCCATGGCTTGACGAATAATGTCTATCCCTATCAACTCAACTTCACAAAATTCAAATAAACCAATATGATATTTGTATCTTCGACAACAAAGGGTCTCATAAGGAGAAATCTTCATGTTGCAGTGATAATTATTATTATAACCAAAATCTATAAGAGGAAAGTGGTAATCCCAATTTCCTTTGAAAGCTATGACACATGCTCTCAACATGTACTCTAAGGTCTCAATTGTGTGCTCCACTTGACCATCTGTCTCAAGAGGAATAAAATACTTAGATTTACTTTAGAACCTTAACCTTTCAAATATGACTGCCAAAAATGAGCGGTAGACTGTGCAATCCTGTCTTAATAAATAGACAAAAGAAGTCTACGAAGTCGAACTATCTCACAGATGTATAGACTAGCATACTCTTCTGCTGAATTTATTCTCTTTACTGGTAAGAAATGGGTTGATTTAGTCATCCTATATACATTCACCCATCTCGGATCATGTTGCTGCGAGATCGCGACAGGCCATTAATAAAGCCATTAATCATCTTCCACTTCCATTCTCGAAGAGCTATGTTCTAAACAATACCAATATGGTAGTTGTTGTTCAACCTTGAAATTTTGCAATTTGGATACTTAGAAAAAAAATATGCAATTAACCTCTTCACACAATTCCACCAATAAACATCCCTTAAGTCATAGTTATTATTTGTAAAACCCTGGTGGATTGAATATCTAGAACTATGAGCCTATGCGACGATCCTCTCTTGGAGCTTATCCACCTCTGCAACACACAATCCACCTTGATTTCTCAACATACCATCCCTCCCTCTAAAAATCCATCACATTCTGTTAATGAACAATTTCCTTCAACTCTAGTAGAATAGGATCCTTATCTTTCTTCTCTTTCATTTCTACCACCAAGGATTATTCATCTTCATTCAATACAAAAACTCAACTTTCAGTAGAGTCTACCTAACAAAATCACAAACGTAAAAGTAAGTGTACTTCCTTTGCTAACTCTTTCTTTTCTTCATTAACGTGACCAATACTTCCCATGTACAACATATTAAGGGCATAATCAACAATATTAATTTTACTGGGTTGTAGAGAATGCACATTTCATAATCCTTAAGTAACTCAAGCCAAACATATTGAAGGATCTTGTGGTTAATAAACACATCAACATTGCATGCCACAAAGATAATGATGTCATATCTTAAGGGAAAATGCCATTGCTGCCAATTTAAGATCATGCGTCGGATAATTCGTCTCAAAGATTTTCATCTACATAGAGGCATAGTCTATAAGCTTGAAAATCTGCATCAGCGCGGACCTACGTTCGACCATAATATATCAGAATATATGACAAAATATTCAACACTTTGGTAGACTCAAAATTCCATATGTCGGTCGAGGATGTGGGTTTTGGACATGTTTTCACTACCTCTAGTTTAGGAGAATGAACTCAACTACCTTCACCAGACACAATGTGACCTAAGAATGCCATAGATTAAATAAAAAAATCATACTTTGTAAACTTGGTAAATAACACCAATTTGTATGAGTTTGGAGGACTAATTTAAGATGACTTATATTAGCCTCCTTGTTTCTAGATTATATCAAGATATCGTTGAGGAATATGATAACAAACATTTGCATATAGGAAATGAATCTAATAAGAAGCATATGGAGATACTACTTAAATAATATTTTCATGACATCCATAAATGATGTAGGAGCATTTCTCAAACCACTTGACATGAGAAAGAACTCATAGTAGTTGTAACGGGTCCTGAATGTTGTCTATGGGATGTCACTTTCTCTCACTTTCAGTTGATGATAGATACATCTAAGGTATATCTTAGAGAAGCATGCGGCTCCCTGCACTTGGTCAAAAAGGTCATCAATTATTGTAAGGGGATATATATTCATGATAGTGAACTTGTTTAATTGGCGGTAATCGATACGTATCCTTACAAAATCATCCTTTTTTCTAGCGAATAAGATTAGAGCACCCCAAAACAATACAATCGGTCTGATGAAGACCTTATCGAGAAGAACTTTTAGTTATTCGTTTAACACTTTTAACTTTATTAGAGCCATTTTTTATGGTGGGATCGAGACGGGTTGTGTATCGGGAAGGACATCCATTCCAAAGTCTTTATCCCTTTTGGGAGGGCCTGTGAGAAGATTATCCAGAAAAACATGTGGGAACTCATTTACGACTAGGATTGATTGAAGAGGTGTTGTCTCACCACTAGAGTCATTAAATCTAACTAAGTCGTAGATATATGATTTAACATTTGAAGGAAACTTCACCCAATTCAGGTGTCAACTATCTCTAGTTAGTAGAATAACCCAACTAAATGAGTTGGGGTCGAATCCCATACGGAGTTGCAGAAGCTTAAGATTTAACTATAAAATATAAATATGCTCAATATCGACATACAAATAGACATTATCGAATCAAAATACAATTTAAATAAAGGGTTAACACAAATTATAAATAATGGTTTTTTTTTAAATATCAGCTACAACAACAACAACAAAAAACACGGGGATAACAGTAATGAGACGGATTCTTAGTGTATGATTTGGTTATAAGCTAATATAGGCAAATGGGCAGTTACAACTATTAGAAAATAGTTGCAAATTAGTGAACAAGCTAGAATTTAGTGGAGATAGATATTCTCTCGAACAATTTACCCATAATCAAGTTTGTTTCGTTTGAACACTAAGCAACATGCAATTAAAAAAATCCGAAACCTTAATCCAATGACTCTCTTGAGCCGAATGTGCGGTAAAGGTTTTAGGATTAACACTCTCAAGCGGAACCCATGAAAACCTAATACTCACAGAAAATCAATCAAGAATCTTTGTTTTAAAACCTCTCTCTAAAGAAAGCAATAAATACGGAGGTAGAACTGCATTTGCAACTAAAAATTCTTAAATTAAAACTCATTTAATGATTGAAATCTCTTCTAAACAACATCTAAACTAACAATTAGCAATACTCATAAGGTAAATTAGCCCATAATCAGATAATCACACCCCAAGGATTGGGGTTTTAGCTATACATTTTAAAAAACTAAAATGATTATCAAATTTTATATCCATCAATTGGGTAGTATTATTTCTTCTATACAACCCACTTACAATTTCTCAAAAAAGGAAAACTTAAATTCTTGAAAGCTAAGGAAAACATAGTCTCAACACTTAGAGTTAAAACTCCTAAATTACAATAATGACTCTTCTAAATAAAATTTTATGCTAAAAATAATGTTAGAAAATGTATTTATAGTTGCAAAAATTATGTCGGGAAGTGCCATTCGGCGCTGTAAATTAGAATTGCTGATCAGTTCGGCATTCCCCGCTTAGTTATTTTCATCATCTTTTAGTTGTAGCATTCACCATTCTCAAGTTCTATAACTTTGGGCGATACAAAAATAAATATCACGCGGCAACATACCAACTGATCGTTTCTCTCGCCAACATGATTTTCTTGAACACAAACATTTGAGGACACAAAATCAATCCAAATAAAGCTCTAAATGAGTCCAAATCTTGAACTCATCAACAACCTAACTTAAACTTTTGCTTTTCATCAAGTAAAATTCAAGTTCCAAAGTTTATAAAGGATGTCTCAAATAGTGCTACATAAGTCTTAATCATGAATGCACAAAACGAGACTCAAATTACTCAAGTAAGGATCAAATGTGCACTCAAAGGTTAAAGTTATAACTCATCATTATAAAAGATTTTCAAGCTCACAATACTTGTTTCAAATGCAAGTTCATGTAAAACAAAGGGACTCATATGCCCTCACACAAAGATTTATTCTATATTCACACAAAATGGTTCGACAACTAATAGATTTGCAACCAACAACTCTTACGCTCACAAATAAGAACATATGAATGACTCCACCAATAGCATTTCAATTATTTTCCAATCAACACTTAATTCAGCTCATTATTATAAAAAAAGGTCGTTTCGAGGCTTGTAACAGGGTTTAGTATAAAGGTAAAGTCATTTAGGCTCACTAGCTTATACCCGTAAAAATGTTGTGTGAAAAACACTTCATTTTCTTTTCTTATTCATTTTGGAAACCCCATTTGTTTTTGCAACTTTATTAAAAACATTTTCATTCCTTTTGCTTTTCCTAATTCTTTTCTTCTCTCTTTTTTTGTATGGAGAGGTTCCATCTTTTTAAAAAACCTATGGGTAGTGGGGAATTCCTTAACATTTCTTGAATTAGCTTTTCTTTTCACCACGTCCTAAACTTAAGCTTTTGGCATGTGTTTTATATTCAAACAAACCAAATCTGATGAGGATTAAGAGTGAAGGAATAAAGAAGGGTCACACTTAGATAATGTTTCTTCCAAGAAAGTGATAACGCTCAAATCGTTTTTAAGCAATGATCACACACAAACAAGGTAGGCCACAAAAAAGGTATTATGTAAAATGGTTTCACTCTTAAAAATAGTTGTCCAATATAATTACAGAAGGTCACATCACTTGTTACACCGGACCAACAGAGAAAAGTCTAGGTTTCCTCAGACATGCTAAATGGTAAGCTCATCATAAAAAGCATTGACACCAATATCATACAAGACTACATTTATTCTCTAGTGTGCAATGTTCATCTTAGTAGACTCAATTCAACAATTGTCTAGTCACAAAGGAATGCAACGAGTTCATATATGGCCTAGAAAACTTCATTTGGCCTCGTCGTAACCGCACGTTCATGTTTGTTCGATGGAGATCACTATTAAAGTGATCGTTACTAATCACAACTGACACTAAAATTTGCACAAGAATAACTACAATTAAATACACAAGAAGTGGAAAATAATTTTTTAAAGGGTCAAAAAAACATTTACATTCAGAATAAAAAAGTACAAGCTCAAACATCCACAAAAACAATGTTAAAAAACAAATTTAAGCATAAAAACCAATTTATATAGAAAACAATATTAACAAGAAGGTACGAAAAAACCCCAAACCAACAAAACGAAAGAAATTTGTCCTCAAATACAATAAAAATACCCAAAAACTATAAAAAGATTACTTAAAGGAAGGTAAAGAAAATTTCATATCGACACAAACAGTGTATATGTCAGGGCATCAATGCCTGATTTAGCACTCTAATCTTGGGCATCAGAGGCCAGAGTCCTATCAATTTTAACCGCTCCCCTAAGTTAAGAAAAAGGTGTGTATTCCAAAGAATCGTGCACAACTGCATATACCATGACCTCTTCAGTCTCTATAAGTCACTAGTAAAAGACCTTCTCAACAAGCCTAAGAATATTCTCTTCAATCTTAGCCTCAAAGTCTGGATCAATTATATCCTATGTCTAATATCATCTCCTATTGTAAGTGGAGGAATATTTGGCTCAATGAAAAGTTCCAGATCTCAATCATCCTTAAAATCATAGACCTGTCGGTGGATTTCGGTTGGTCTGCATCTCTTATCATTGCAGTAGTAGCATCCTTTAAAGTCCTCACCTCATCAATGGACCCTTGTACACAATTCATCATCGTTATCCTAGCCTCAAAGCAATCAATGGCAGCACTTAATGGTGTAACATCATCAACGAGGTTTGTCTGACTCATGCTCGGAATTGTGGACCTCAAGTATACAGGGATGATTATTCGCGGAATGGGCCAGCTGCCCTATCCATAGAAATGCTGCCTAGTAAGTGGGGTGTTGCAACATTACTAGATCTGGAAGGCAAAAGAGGAGTAGAGGAACATAGAGTAATAGAAGGGGAAACACTAGATAAAATGAAGTCCCTAGGGGCCAGAGTAGGCAATACAAAATTTACAGGTAATTTCTGAGGATCAACGACCTGGGAAGAGTCCACCAAGGCAGCCTTATCCCACTCTTCCTTGTATTTTAAGTATTCATCCTTGATCCTCTGGATGTCAGTAGGTGATGTGGGAATTCATTCCTTATTCTTCTTCTCATCTATAAAAAACCGATCCCATCTACATAGCACTTTGATAAACACTAAAAAAGGGGAGAGAAGTTTGGCGTTCCTTGGCCCGCAAAAGAATATCCTTCGCAATAATGATCCCAAAGTTCAGCTGTGTCCCAACAATGATGCCTCCTAGGCAGCCTAGAAAGGTATGAGGGGAATGTACTTTTTTACGAGGGCATGATAGTGTTGCTGATTAAGCCAAGCCAGTACCTCGCTACCACATTGAGGTCCTTCTACTTGATAGGTTTTCCAACCTTGATTCACTTAGGAGTAACCATCCAATATCAGAGGATCTAATAATTTTCTCGTGTATTCTAATGTTGTTTTCCTTATCTTTATTGACATTCATCTAGAATATTCTAGGATTGTATTTATAGCATCATTATCACATTTTTTTACCTTTTTAGCCATAAGAACACATAGTCAAGTGTCTTAAATTTAGATACTAGATTCTTCCCTTGTGGTATGAGGTCTTTGTAGGCACTGCAGAATTATCTGAACTAAATCAGAATGTACAGGCTACGGTTCTTGGTGGAAAGCTTTAATTTTTGGGACCTCACACAACTCATGATCTTTGGGTACCTATCAATAACTCCATATAGCATTTTCCCTCTATGATGGTCCTCAACTGCTATGTCTTTGGTAAATTCATAGACTGTGGGGAGGACCCTACAAAACAGATCTAAGGACCAGTAAAAGAAGGAGTGTATAAGGTTTTAATCCTTGAAGGATCATTCAACCACTTTGAATGCATCTATGTTCTGCGGGTTACTAGCAGCTCATCTTCAGGATGTGAAGTTATAGCCTGGTGCTCCTTATGTTCACCATCACTCTTAGAAGTTGTAAGGTAAGTGGAGTAGATACCATGACTGTTGGAACTAGCCTCCGTGGACGCAGGTATAGGTGCCTTGCCCTTTCCTTTTCCCTTCCCATCTGATTTGGAATGTTTGTGGCCTTAGCATTTGGTATAGATGCATCCTCATTGATTTATCTTCCCTTGGCCGTATTTTGGGGTGGTGTATCTCTATCGACCACTTCAGGTGTAGCCATATCTGCGAAACATAGAAAAAATCTAGAAAGAGTTCAAGAAAATGCATATAAGCAAAGTTATAGACAAACTCGCCAAATCGCTCGGCGAGTCATCGAAACTCTTTGGCTCGCTAATTTGAGCTAAATGAAAGGATTATCTTAAAAATGCAAAGAATACAATTACGATTAGAGAGGCCCAACACAAATCCCTAATATAAGATCATTGCATATTCGTAAAATTGCTAAATAAGAATTTAGAATTTAGAAAACCAACCTTATAAGCAAATATGATAAGTTGTAAAGCTAGAAAGCAATGATATCAAAGCTGAAAATAGAAATGATGACTAATATGGGACTACAATGTAGGAATACTTTGAAATATAGTACAGGCATGAGTTTTGGAAGTTGCAAAGTGAGGACATGCGAATGATTTTAAAAGTTTAATCCTTGGGTCCTTAATAACCATTTAGTTATTTCCACCTCAGCAACATTAGTGTTGATTGCCGACCCACTCGGTGACAAGCCAAATGGGTACTTACCTCACTGAGTTTAACATGACCTCCAACAAATGTAGGGGTCCAAACACAGGCTAGCGATTCACCAATCTGCTCCTGGTTGACTGTGTTTTACAAACTATAAAATTTCAAAATTCATTGAGTCCAAAAAACGTCCATGTCAGGCGCACCGTCTATTTCGGTGAGCTACTGACTGGACTTATACCTTGCCAACCCGTATTTTTTAAACACATTTCAAACTTCAACCTGCCAAGTCAAAATATCATTATTTCAAAATAAAAAAGAAAGCAAATAAGACTTGGGTTGCCTCCAAAGGAGTGCCTTATTTAACGTCGTGGCACGACATTAGTCATCCTTCAAGCTTCACTTTTAGGGTTGGCCATAGTATCACTAGGAAAGCCCATTTTTCTGGGTTAAAATGAGACCAAAAAATTACCCATTTGGATCCCAAACTATTTGATAATGACAGAATAAGAGGTAATCGTATGGCTAACAATCAACATATATTCCTTCCATATCTTACAAATTCTTTTTCGACCCCTCAACATTATTGAGGATTCAACAAAAGCATATCCTCTGTCCGGGCTCCCTGTGAATCATTTGGATTTTGGCACTCATTGGGAGGAACATATCTATCCTACTCCCCCTCTCTCTTCCCAAATGGGGTTATTATCCCTCTACTCTCTATCACAACATTTCAAACCTTCATCTCCATTAATACCTAGGTTACCACCCTACCTCGGATAGTTAAATGATAAGAACCTCGTTGGATGGCTAAGAAATTTACCTCTTAATTGAAGAAAGCCTCAAACCTGGCTTCATTATGCTTACACACTCGACACCTAGAGCATTGACACATCAAGCACCAACTCTTATCAAAATTTTAGACCATATTAAGTTTTTTCATGATCTTTGCCATGTTTCGGTCCTTCTATTGGTCATTCTATCGCGACTCCTTGTTAAATTTAAATGTTAGAGTGAAGACCTTATTTTTGCTAGTGTATCAAGCCCGATTAATAGTGGTCATACCATAAAAATGTTGGGCAACTATAATGTATGATTTTTGCATCAAACCTCCCATTAGAAAGTTTGTTATGTACAACCTTTTTCACCAAATGAAGGCTTCGATAAAAGTTCTACAACAAAATGTTGTCTCACCCTCCATGAATTAGGCAATAAAGCACCAACTTCTTTAATCTTAACCAAGTCTCATGAATTGTCTCACCCCCTCAAACACTTAAAACATTGAATGTTTTATCGATAAGTCATTATCTTCGAATAATAGGAAAATCGCACTTGAAAGTCGGTTACAAGATCTTCCAACAAAGTGACTGAGCCTCGTGGCAATTTAGCCAACCACTTATAGGCTTCTCCCGTCAAACAAATTTGGTACAACCTGAATCGGACAAACTCTTAGAATATATTATTGAAGGGGAATGGCCCGCACATATCAAAAAGTTTCTGAAATGCTCATGGGGATCCTCATGAGCTAACCCACTGAACAACCCTCCCAATTGCAAGTGTTGCAACATGGTACTTAAATATGGAACACAACGTTAACTTCCGCCAAAGCTAAGCACATGGCACCAATTCAACCGTTAAGATGGGGTTCATTAACATTAAACTCATTGACATCTTTGAGGTTTCTGATGTCATCTTGTTGGCCTACAGGGCTACCCTTGCTTCTGTTCACACTCATACTTCTTGTAAAAAAATACAAACAATCAAACCAAACATATTTATGATATATTCTTATTCTATTTCAAATTGATTCTTATGATAAATGGTGGTTATATTTATGTTTAGCTTAATATATGATGAATTCACGAAGTAGCTATATGAAGTCTATATATACTTCAAACGTTTATAAGTTTTAAATTTTCCGCTAAAAATAACCATATGAATGTGATTAATGCAAGATTAGGATTGTTTGCGACCTCGGAGAGGTCAACAATGACGGTTGCGATCCAAATTCCAAAATCAGGGTCGTCACATTTATGATAGACTATTTCTGTTAAATAAGACTCACATATAGGTGTAGAAATACTGAATGGTTAAATATGTTGCTCAGGACAAGTTCCAAACCTCATGTCTCTGTAAGGAGTTACAAAACATAAAATATCCCGTTGTAACAACCTGTATAGTAGAACCATGAAAGTGCAGAAAATCATGAGCTGCAGGTGCCACCTTTAGATGTTACCCATTAATCATAGGGTGATTAACAGTTCATGCAGATTGTCCATGGGAGGACATCTGCAACACACGGTATGTGCTGGTGGTCCGTAGGTTAGACTCGCTATAACCACCTTCAATCATGACTGATGGTTCACCAACATAGACAGTCAGTATATTGACTGTCTTTTGAAGTCGTCCTTCGATGAACCCCACAATATTTAAATAAGGGGTCATTTGGTATTTTCCTATTTTATTGGACTCCTAAACTACGACGTTTAATCGCTAAACTACGTGGTTTTGGTTATTTCAGCCTAGAAACATAATTACTTATGTCAAATCATTTCTCAGAATATAGAAGAATTGAAGCATATATGAGGAAGAAGTAAAAAACCTTAGTTGAAGAATGCAACAAGATTCCATTAGTTCTAACCCTAAAATCTAAGGGTTTGTTTATAGAATTCGTTACCAGGTAAGTGGGATTTCACTAGTGGGTTCCTTTCTCCCATTATGTCCCGATAATTTAGTCAGGTTCTTGATTTCTTTATTATAACTAGACATAAGGTTTCTATAATTGATTCAAATCATCATGATTTAGTTATTTAAATGTTCCAAATCAAATTATCATTTTATTTATTCATTTCTTGTATGAATTTGAGAACCCTAACTATGTAGTTATTTAGTTCTTGAATTGCACATACTAGGTAAAATATTTCAGTATTCAATTATACATGCCTCATATTTTGAATGTGTCATTATCAATATATTTATGTTGCATTCTCAGTTGGATAATACTTTTGAGTTTTTTAGTATATTACAATAATTCAGTCATAATGTAAGACCCCCAAAATTAGTTGGGGCGTCTAGAGCCTCACACGTGCCTATAGTCTAGTTAACATGTTAACTAACTATTTAAAGTATGCATGATTTATTTGAAGTCATATATGGAAGCCAAATGTTCAAGAACGTCAAAAATATTCAAAAGTTAGCCTTTGAGACGTGCATGTGGTACTTGAGTGTGCCTTGTTTCTTTTGGGTTAAACTTGTATGAAAGGTCCTTAACATGTTAAGGTTTATAATTAAGTTTAAAACATACGGGTTCTACTCCTCAACAGCCCTGCAAAAGGCCCTCAAAGAGGACCAAAAGTCTCTTGACATAATACCTTGGCAGTGTCTACGAATGACTCTCAATCTACGTCCATTAGGTTCACCTACGCCCCATCGATTGTGAGATTTAAATTGAGACTTATCCTGAATAAGGTTAAAGGCAGCTGTCAAGACCCTGACTCAAACATGGCCTGCAGTATGGTCCATCAGCGGACCTGCTGGAGTCGATGGGTCCGTCAATGTAGGCTCCAACAACTGACATGCGCGTTGTTTTCATTTAAGGTGTGAATGACAAATTAACCACAGGTGCTAACCTAACCCTAGTTTGTTTATTTGGTTATTTTTTGGTATATGAAATTTGCTAAAATTGTTACAACCCCATTCCCAATCCATGATTCAAAATTATACTTCCCTCTCCTAAAACAATGAGGAATGGTTATTCCCATGGGTTATTCATCAAATTTCAATAGTTTGCTTATACAATGAGGAATGGTGATCCTTCATCTCTATATGACCTTTCATCTAGAGAGTTCCTTTCAATGTTTTCAATGAAAATTCATCATAAAACTTCTCCTTGTTCAATCTAGCCATGGGTTCTTTCTCAAATTGGTTTAAAAAGAATAAGGTTAATGAATTAATGATTAGATACTGATTTGAATGTGGTTTTCAATCCAATTCCATGTTGAAGCCATGATCTCTCTCATACTCGATTCATCCTATGTTTGGGCTTTGTGATCTTGATCTTCTGTAAATCGAATTGTGATTCAGTATTGTTAAAAAGCTTATATATATATCCTAGTATGTTCATTGATGGTGAATTATTTATGAGTGATCCATATGTGTGAAGGTTTGATGGTTTGAATAAGACTAGCATGTAATATACTATCTTGTGATCTTGATGCTAGAATGATTGTTGTGAGATTCAATTATCATGAATGTCTTAGTTACTACCTACATTGTATTGTAATTTTTATTAGGTGAAATGGATCCACTGTTGATATATGCTATCGAATTGGTAAGGATTGATCTAGGTTATTCTAACCTATTGATTGATAATGTAATTTACATTATGTGATCTCAATTCTAGGGTAGATGAAGCATGACTTAGTTTAGATTGTTATCCTTTTAGCTACTAAGATATTTTTATATTGTTGATGTATTATGATTGATGATCAAGAAAAGGGAAATTTGTGAGTGTTCTATATCTCTCTACTTTCTAGTGAAGTGGTGATGTAGTATACTTAGTAGTATGATCTTTTAGTGGCTTATGGATGATTTCGTTTATGTTAACGTATATTAAGCTATTGAACTATAGTTTAATTGTTGATGAAAAAGGTGTATTAATCAATGATAATCAAAGGTTGATGAATTGGTAAGAATGACTCTTCCCCTCTATTATTTTGTAGAATTGTTAGTTGATAAAGCCTTGTATGGCATTGTTTGGTATGGTCCACTTATGGTTGCGGTGTCGATTATATTTCCAATATATATATGTGATGTGATTATGGCCGTGAAGGAAATTGTATTATGAATGTGTAGTGGTGATCATGACCCAATGCGAAGCCTGTGCCTTTTTTTCTTATTCTAGTTATGATCTAGGTTGTATTACTAACGTCATGTGCATGTGAATGGTTATGGTAGGGTTTGGATAGTTTCTTCCATTTATGAGTTATAATGTTTAATAATCCCTTACCTATGTACCCCTATATGAATGTGTGAATAGCTAAGGTGAGCAGGCTTGACAATAATGTGATGTTTTCTTGTCTCCTATGCTATTATGTGTTATGTGGTCTATGCTTGAAGGTGCATTATGGTCCTAAGAGGGTGTCTTCCACAATATGTTTTTTATAGCCATTATTTGATCATGTTGACCAATGTACACACACCTACACATTATGCATGCTTACAAGTAGTGTAGGTTCATGCTGTGTAATGAAAGGTTATTCTCATATGCACTTACGTCTACTATTATGAATGTAAAGTATATGTATCATTGAATCATGTATTGTATTGTTATCTAGTATGACTTGATAGGTGTACTAGTATGGTCAATAGTATGGGACCTTGTCTATGTATTGCACATATGTGCCTTGAAAGGATAGTTCCTAGGTTTTGTTTTCTATGTACATGAATATTAATGCATGGTTATGTTATGAATGTGCATAGAGTATTAATGTGTTTACCTGAAAGGATTTCTCATAAATACACTTATTCAATAATATATGAACATGTGTGTCCCTAATGCGTTATGTGAAAATTTTGCTAACATATATGTGCACGCAAACATGTATGATGATCTAATCAATAGTGGGGCCTTGAAAGGTGTTCTAAAGTGTGCCCTAAACAACATGGTGCTTTAATAGTCTATATCCATTTTAAAGGGCTTGACACATGATATAGGTTGATAAAGTCTCATCTATGATCTATTAGATAAGCATATGAGGAGTTAACTCATCTAAGATTACATTTTATAAAGTAATGATAACAATGGCTTTTCAATCAAGGGATCTTAGGTTAGCATCGATTCAACTTGAAGATGAGGGGTGTACCTTCCCGTTATAGGAAAGTAGGTCACCACAATCCTCATGAGGTGGTTAGCCTCATATCCCAAAGGCCATAGAGTCAAGTTTCCATAAGTGGATAACTACAATTCCTCAATAGGCATAAAAAGGGTTTCCACATATACCTGCAGGTTCCATAAAATATGATTTCCCCATAGGATCAATCAAGTGATATCAATTAGTGTCTGTTAAGTCTATAGATTCCCTAAAGTAAAATGGAAAATGGAAGTAAAGGACTAATACCCTAGCTAGTTTAACCTAAGGGTAGTTTGTTATTGTAGGTTGGGGTATGAGACTTCACCTATGCATTGCACAAGTCTCTATTGAGGGAAAACCTAAGAAGGTGTTCTAATGTATTTTTCTAGGTTTATTTTCATTATGCATGACATTGTAGTATTTTCTACTTGTTGTTATAGTATGCATGGTATGAGTCCAAATGGATCTATATGAAGTGGTACTATCCTTATGTGCATAATGTTTGTCTTATTGACTATATAATTGAAGGTCCTACTTTATATGCATGTAGTTGACTATATTATTATGTTTGATGTGTGAAGTACATGTTATGATGTTTGTGGTCTTATGATGGGTTTACTAAGTATGTGTGAGGTTATGGGGCTTCAGATGTACATTACACTATTATACTTAGATTATGATTGTTAGTAAGGCCTTATGTTAAGGGTAATGTGAAGTATGTGCCTTGTTATATGAAATGGTCCTATGAATGTATGTGTTGACTTCAAAGGTTGTAGGTATGATTTCCTTGTTGCCTTAAGTTGGTAATTGAGTATGAAAAGTGTTATGGGACATTATCTACACCATTGTACCAAGAGTCACTAGAGGGTTTCTTGGAAAATGAAGAAGTTAGAATAATAGGAAGTTCACTGTAAAGGGAACAAGAGTTCATTGTAAATAGAAAATAAATTACTGTAAAATGGTGGTTAATGTGACTTAAATGCAATATGTGATTTTATATGATGTATGACCAGTGAATATGTATGTATTAAGTATGTAAAAGGTATAATGTGAAATATATCAATGTATTATGAAGTTTTCACAAAAAGGCATGATTCGTCGTTCCACGAAAAATGTCCCTTTTAAATGCATGTTTTTGCATGGTTTCCATATTTAGTGCGTTCTTGTACTAACTATATTCTTCTCTACATTTTTACACAAAGTGTAGGTTATGGATGCCTAAAGGATGTCTTTAATGGTTAGAAGCTTTATATGTTATTCCCTAGAACTATGAAAGGAATCCTTAAGTCCAAGGATTTCCTAAGTCCTGGCTACTGTAAAGTTATGAAATAAGTATACTCATGAATTATGTTTTAAGGTTCGTATACCTAATGTATCTAATGACATTGAGTCTAGGATGACAAAAGAGACTAGAGTCATTAACTATGTATATGATATTTATTTATATATTGAAAGTGATGTTCTAGCATATGATGTTGTATTAAAGTTTTAAATTTTCTGCTAAATTTACTTAGGACAATGCGATGAATGATTGCTATGAGCTTGTACAAGACCTCCAAGAGGTCAAGTACGCCATGTTAGTTCTAGGGGGTTCTCCCTAATCATAACACATATATGATAATCACTTAATTTATTAGGAGTAACATACTACAGAGTTTGACTAGGGTCAACCACCCATATACTCCAAACTCGAGCACGTTAGGTTGTAAGTCCTCTATGGGCATCATTTACTGAGCACACCAGTCATTCCTCTATACATGTGACAGGGTATATCTTATCCTCCTGATTGGGCGTATGCATTTGAGTCCACATTTAGTTAATGTGGTTTCATTATCGGTTATTACTAGCTTCCATGGTTTAGTAACATTATATTGCGTTGACCATTTACAATACAATCAATATTAAGTCTCAACATGTTATAAATTTTGTCATTTCATTCAGTTAGTTCGATATTCAATATCAATTTCATGTTCAGATTATATCCTTGCTTTATTTCTTTTTCAAATGTATGATTATTTAAGCTTTAATCTATCTTTAATGCTCAGTACCTTTCAATTACTTACACATACTCTGCACTAAATCTTCGCTTGATGAAGGTCAATGTTCTCATCTTCTACTTCATGCATAGATCAGTTTCTGATCTCTAGCTAAGCAACAATGGTGGGGACTCCTCATTCTTCGAGGACGATAATCATTTTATCGTTTCACTTATTCACTCTTTTAGATTAATTTTTTCTAGATTTAGTTGGGAAATGTCTCAACACTTCTACTTAGTTAGAGGCCACATTCATACATAATTTAGATTCAACTTATCATTTGAGTATGGTATTTCATTTGATATTAAGCTCTGCTCATATTATTTATATTTAATTTAGTGGGTACTTCCCATCATTTTCATATTATCTCATTATTTACCTTCTACATCAGTTTTGTTATCATATTGCGCTTATGTTATTCCATTAGGGTTATTTTTTGTTCACTCTTGATCCTAGGTGTCGTATCTACATCTTGAGGGTAGCTCGAGGCCTGATACACTTGGATCAAGTAAGTTATAAACATCAATATAGAACACTTTAAGCATGCAAGTAACAACATCCAGTCAGTTCATAGTGTTGTTGATGTTGTGGTGCTTCTACTTTATTCAAACGTTGACAGGGCAACACTTACTTCTGCACTTTGTTAGGCTTATATATAGCATCATGGATTTATTTAGAATTTTTTGATTTCAGGTATGAATGAAAATAATTATAAGTACTTTTTAAATTTTATCAAAAATATATTTTTTGGATCATTGTCAAATCGACGGATAAGATTGTATCACTTGTCCATGTTTAGTCCTCTTTTAGAAGGGAATAAATGCTCTAGTTTTTGGACGGAAGGTTTCAAAATGTCCCGAAAGTATGAAAGAGGATACCTGCAAACAATTTATGATAATTCAGGGGTATATCCTTTTCCGTAGAATTTATTTTATATATTGAAGATAGTATAAATTTGGAAGTCTTTTATTATTCTAGGTGCATTATTTTCAAATGAAATTAAGTGTACTGTGGTTTGTTTAATTTATTGAGATTATAGGAGTCTGTAATTTGTTTAAACTTTTATAAAAATGTTTTTCTATTCTATTCTAGAAGGAAGTAAACTAATATTGGGTTTTAAAATAAAATTAAGTGTAGTATTTGTTTCATTTCTTAAGTTTATCGGAGTCTGTAATTTGTATTTTAACTTTTATAAAAATGTTTTTTGATTCTATTGTAGGAGGAAGTATCCTAATATTAGGTTTGTTGTAATCACAACGTCATGCAGAAGCTTACAATTGCAAATTATGACATTAGTAAATCAAATGTCAAATAAAATTTACTAAGAGGCATAGAATTATTATATTCGTTTGGTCAATTGTCCTAAAACTGATATATTAGAAATTATAAAAACTGTTGAGCGAAATCATATATATATATATATATATAATAGAATCATAGGCCCTCCTACGTGGAGCCACCAAAAGCCAATATTCTCTTTATATATTTTTTTTCATTTTCAAAACTAGCCTTCCTCTATAATAAAAAGTTGTGACTTTTATGAGAGTGACTTATAAGAAAAATTGTGATTTTTATGAAAATTTGTACCTTTATGAAGAGTTGCGAGTTTTATGAATTATTGTGACCTTTCTGAAGGGTTGTAGCTCTTCCAAAGAGATGGGACCTTTCGATAAGACACAATAATCATATTTTTACGCCATCCTATGTTGTGTATAAAGAGTGGACTACATTGTGAATTCAGTGGGCTCAACAATATTTTATTCTGATTCATTCTATTGTTGCATATCATAGTATGTTTTTTTTTCAATCATTAGATTATGCTTATATTATTAAATTATGTTTTTGAACATATTGTTTAAACTTTGTTGTTTATGTTTATGCAAAGTTATTGTTATATGTTTTTGTTAGTACAAGTTAAATAAGAATGTTAAATGAATATTACAACAAGTTTTCTCTACTGAAATTGTTCGAGGTATATTAAAAAGCCATTACAAAACTTAAATTTATTCATCAACGACGTTATTCCTTCAGAAACAAGTATATGATTTTCTATTATTCAGAAAAATTCTCAAAGAGTTTGTAACTTTGCATACCCATCTTTTTGGTTTTCATCTTATTGTCTATTTTTAGTAAAGTTTATCTGTGGATATTATGAGTACTTTATGATGTAAGTGTTGGTCAATTTTGTAAGTTATCTCATTTCAAATCATAAGAACTTTTCTGGTTAGAATGATTTGTTAACATCATTGGATATCTCGCATGTTACTCCTTTTTAATATATTTTTTCTCACTGTTTTGTTTTATCCTTACAATTGTATTTGCTATTTATTGTTTGGTACGCATAAAATCTCACTATGACAAAGATCTTCATCCTTTTCATGTTTTTTTTCATTCTCATTTGGCTCTTCGAAATATTATTTATGTAAGTTATGACTATTTTAGTCAAGATTAATTTGAATAATATTAAATAAAACATACTCTAAATAAAAGTAATATCTTAAATTACAAAAGTTATGTCTATAACATATATTTTGTTGTTCTTCATTTCCCAAGTCATTGCTGAGCGTTCAAATAATTTAGGTATAGACTAATTTTTAATTTTTAATGTTCAAAAATGTTTCTTTACAATGTCTATAGAATCAAACATATTAATCTATGTTTACTTTCATAATACAATACTCATATATAGATATTCCTGAAAAAGTCATATAGTTGCATTGATATAGCATCCATAAAGGCATCTGCACTTTAATGAAGAATGAATTTCTATATGGGTCAACAATATTATTTTTCTATTGTACCAAATATATTTTTCTCATTCTATAATTTTTTTAATATAATAACAAAGTAATAATAACAAAAAGTGGGAACTTTGACCTCATAAAAGTAAATTGTCTCTAAACATATATTATTTATGTTATGGCAATATATATTTTTAACGGTCTTAACACATTTATAACTAATACTGATGATAAAAAAAATTCATATAAATATTTTTACACAAGGAGTTATGATGACCATAAAATTATCTAATTCTATATTTTTCATGCATAAAAAGAAAAGAAAAAACTGATGTTCAATAGCTATATATATACATGATTAAATTTTAACAAGACAATTATACTATCAAACACTTAATATGATATTATGTAAAATATTAAAATAATTAAATATCAATATATTTTTAATCATTAATTATATATTTAATTTTTTTGAAATATGTGATAACCTCAAATCATTTAATTTCCCTAGGAATGTTGTACAAACATAAATTTTTTTTTTTTTTTTCATATAACAGTCGACTATTTGTAATGTCGTTCAAAATTTTAGAAAGATTTCTTACAAGTATAAACATCATTTATAATATCACCGATCATATCTATGAGGACTCAAGACTCCACACCATACTCTTTGGGAAACATGTTCTTTAGGTTGAGTATATTAGCATCTTTCAAGATTCATTATCTATATTTCTCTTGTGTCGGTACGTGACACTCCGATCCCCTAAATCTACGTGTCGGTTCGTGACACCCGATCCCCTAAATCTATGTGTCGGAACGTGACACTCCGATCCCCTAAATCTACGTGTCGGTTCGTGACACCCGATCCCCTAAATCTATGTGTCGGTTCGTGACACCCGATCCCCTAAATCTACGTGTCGGTTTGTGACACCCGTCCCACTAATTCTACGTGTCGGTTCGTGACACCCGCCCCACTAATCTCATTCTATTAGTAAATCAAGCCTTCTTTTAAATCAAGGAATCATCATCTCATTACTTTAGTTCATCAAGCCTTCTTTTATACCAAGGCATCATCATTTAACAAGAGATTAGGTTTTTATCAAGATTTGGGATTCAATAGCTTCATCATGCTTGTTTCATCACAATCATATATATAAAATCACATCATGCATACACACAATTAAGCATATAGAAGACTTCATAATACTACCCAACACATATCATTCGCTATTAAGAGTTTACTACGAGTAGTATAAAAACCATAACCTACCTCCACCAAAGATTCGTGATCAAGCAAGCAAATTCCTCAAATCCTTGTTGTCTCTTCGTTTTCTCTCTCTCTTGCTCGATTTCCCTCTATTTCTGTTCTTTTTCTTTTTCTTATTCAAACCCTCTTTCTTTTACCCTAATTAGTATATAATTAAGAATGAAAGATGGCCATAATAACCCACTAATTAACTTAAGGTTACCTCTTTTAACCCCCAAGTAATTAGACTTATTAAACTTAACACTCTAACTTTATAATTAAAGTAGGAATAGTTCAAAACGTCCCTTAAAACGTGTAAAGAAATCTGACCCAGACTGGGATTACGCAACCTATGACGGGCCGTCGTGCCTGCGACGGTCCGTCCTGCAGGTCGTTGCAAGGTTCAGAGACTCAATTTCCACCAAAGAGTCTGTGACGGTCCGTCACGCCTGTGACGGTCCGTCCTGCCATTCCATCACGAAGTTCAGAGAGTCGATTTTCAGGACCCAATTTTAGAATTTCTAAGTGTTTTGAAACGAGACCCTGCGACGGTCCGTCATGACCATGACGGTCCGTCGTGGGGTCCGTCGCCTCAGCCAGTTTTCCAGAAATAAAAATATGCTACTTAAAACGACTAAACAGGTCGTTACATCATGAATACTTAACTCAAATCCAATGTAAAACAACAACAATAATGCAATTTATACAAAGCATTAAGAGAAGTAAATATCATAATAATTTGTTAAAGAAATACAATAAAAAACTTAACTATTATAATATAATAAAGTAATAAGGTTAATGTGGGAGTTTCTCTAACCGATAACCACCACTATGACGCTAAGTGCTGATACATCGTCTTGTCCACGTTTCCAAAATTTTCCTATACTATGTCATCATATACAATCCCTTAAATAGGTGGATCCACTAGTCTATGGTTAAAAGCAATAAGGAATCAACTAAAATGTATGATCTTTTACTACCAATGATGGCAGCATGATTTATGGAAACTCAAGTTATTATGAACTCTCGTCCCCATATTGGTGCTCAATGCTACTCCCAAAATATACTTAAAAAGAGTTTGTAAAAGCAAAACTCTTTCTTTGATTTTTGATAATTACTCAAAATTTAGATTAAAAGATTACTTGGAAATCAGTGTTTCCCATTCTTGTTCAAATGTGAAAACATTTTAAACTCCTAGGAATACTTAGTTACGTATAATCTTTGAATAAATAAACTCAACTCTTTACTCTTTGCTTAAGTGAAAACATAAGTCATAAAACAATGTGAACTTTTTGTGAATGAATTTTGAAACAAATTATGCACTTCTCTTGACTTTGTTCATAACTTCTAAACTTGAATCTTAACATTTGTTGAATTGAAGTATGTATTCATGGTAAATGATATCATGTTGATGGATTATTTCATTATATTTATACGAACCAAGAGTGTTTAAATTAACCAGAAAACATAGTTATATTGATAAAGAAGTCGTACTTAATGATGGGAAGAACTGACAACCTTACCGCTCAGAGAGGCGGGGGGGGGGGGGGACACTAGACCTTAAAATACCGAAGTAATTTGGGGCATACTAGCCAGCATGGTGTGCAAGAGGTTAAAATTCAAAGACCCCTTGTTGGATCTCTGAGAGGGGTGACACCCTAGGGCACTACCCAAATGCTTCCCAACTTTTTTTCTTCGTTTTTCATCTCTAAAGCCTCTAATTTCACTTGGTTCTTTTTCCAAATAAATAGAATCCTTTATACCCTAAATGTATACTATATTCAACTAAAATTTACACCTGAAAAAATGAATTTGATCTCAAGAAGACTTCAATAACACAACCACAATAATCAAAATAAACTTCATTAAGAACTCAAAGTATTTACTTTCAAATCCAATATACTTTACTGAATTGGATCTTCATTGGCGCGTTGGGTGAAATAAACTAACAATATGTAATCTCACATACATCTTAAGGATCATCCCTTGAAAAATTCCACACTCATATCTCCAAGAAATCGACCAATCTTGAATTTTCTTCTCCTATAATTCTTTTTCTCTATTCTCCAATGCCTTTAGTGAATTTCCAATTGAATAAACTGATTTAATTAATATATTATACCCTAATAAACTCCTAAAATAAATTGAAAATAATAGGGAAAGAAAAAAACTACAATAGTCTTCAAAAATCTGAATTAAACTTTCCTTACTTAAACAACCCAACTTCCAATGGACAAAACTCAGTAATATAAACTTGGAATCACGCAAACTTGGCAGTATTATTTCAAACTCATTTGTCATATGTTTAATTCACACGATGTTAATACCCTAATAATTTAACATGAAATAAATAATATTCATTTCTTAATTTTAACACGCTTGTCTTTCGTAATTTTAAAAGATCTCCCAAAATATAAGTTCTCGTGATACTGTACCTTTGCATGAAGTTGACTTATGTAATTCATCTTTCTTTGAAAATCAACAAAGAAGAATAAATCCAAATGAAATCTCCTTTTTTATGATGAAAAACCTCTTGTCTTTGTGCATTCAATTAACTCTAAATGTAGTTTGAAACATAAAATACCATAATGCAATAGGTTTGTCAATAGGTTTTAAAATTTCAAAATTTTTATCTTCCACTTTTTGGTATCAATGAATAACTAATCCAATCCTTTAACATAGTATCTAGAGTTATTAGTTAAACTATTCATGAACAATATACCTATCACCAAGACAATATTTATGATTACAACTTCATGCAACTTAATAATGTATTACAGAAAATAAAAACATGAGTCCTTAAAATAAAGATAGTCATTCTGTTGTACTTCCATATAATGTTCTACATAAGATCAAAGCCATACTGAATGAAGAAAAAACATTTGAGTACTAATAAGAAAAACACTTCATGGGATTAGAATAAAGTCAAAGGCAGTGAGATTGGAAAGCGAAAAGAATTATGGGAAGTGTGGCAATGATTGTATCAACTGACGAATGATTTCTATTTTTTCAACCCTTTATTTATTGAGATCAGCTTGTACAACTTCATATATAGATTGAAGTGCATTTTTTTTTCATAAACAATCTTATTGGTGAAGACATTGCTTCAACCTGTGCATTTGCGTATCACATTTTCTTACAATGCATGTAGATCAACATGGTTCATCTCTTAGAAACAATTTTTTAATCATTTTTCTTTGTTTTAATTGCTTGGAGTATATTATTGAATTACTATTGAGTATTCCTCAAAAAATCACAACAGATATCATGTCCTTTATTTATTTTCATATTTTTTAACAAAATATTCTCACTGGCTTACCATTTATACATACACTCTATCGTCCGTTTCATCTCTAAATGATGCATTCTCCCCTTTTTGAAGTGAGTAAAAGAAACTTTTAATTTTCTTCCGTCATATACCTGAAGCAATCAATATCTATAAATTAATATTGCCTTCTTAATTTCACCTTCACATGCAAAAAAACATATGGATTAGTTGTAGAAACCCAGACAAGTTTGGGTAATTTCTATGATCAAAAGGGTGAATTAGATTTCTTCTCATCCATCTACGCAACAAGTTAGTGGACATGTTTCTATATACATGTTTATATTTAATTTCATTTGCAAATTTATTTTTTTTATAATATAATTAGCAATTCGACACTAGATATTCAGATGACTAATTTGCTAAAATTTAGTATAAATATTCATAGATAATATTTTCTATATGGAAATCTATGTAGTCTTCTGATTATGAACCCTACCACTCAATATGCTAATAATTCTAAAAGAATTTCTCCATCTATTATCTCTTTGAAAGTCTATTTTAAACCTAGACACTTGGATTCGATTTTTCTCATCTTTTATTTCTCGTACAAAAAGTAAATTGTATGATTCGTCAAATATGATTCAATTTCTCTTACTGTCACCTGTGGCTCATTTTCCATTTTCATAATAAAAAACATCAAAAATTCAGATTTTATATTAAGATTCAGTTTACCAAGTTTGTTTACCTGGTCTTATATGGATCTATTATTATTTAGATTCAATTTTGTTGTTTTTACGATCAATATAATCATACTTTATACTTTCAATAGAATTGAACAATTTATCCATATCGAAGGTTAACTCTTGAAATTAAGTAATTATGAGTTTTATTTTAATTAAAAGGTGTAATTTTTTCTTTAAATGGAAGATGCTTACCTTAGATTCTTATTCATCTTCCTCCTCTACCTCTTATGAATCTTCCTTTTCTTCTTCTTCTTGTTATGCTGGTTAATCATATTTTGAATATTCTTGGTCCTCTTCTGATTTTCTTCCTACTATTATTCTTGTCCTTATTTAGAAAACTTTCTTCTTTTGAATCTTTTTCTTCTTCTTCTTTTCATAATATTTTTCTTCTTCTTCTTCTTCTTCATTTACATCTTCTTCTTATGAATCCTCATTCTTCTGGTTCTTGTTGTGTTTCTGTGGTATCATAACATGTTATCACAAAAACAATCTCTCGTCTAAAAAAGTGAACGTTATGTCTAAAGAACTAGTAAGATATTGTTTTGCTTTTTCTTTGAATTTTAGTTAATGATCTTTGCAAACTAGAGATTGTTGGCCTTCATAGTTTTGGAGAAAACTACCTTTCATGGGTGTTAGATGCTGCCATACAACTTGATGCAATGGTTCTTTGAAACTCCCTAAAAGAAGAAAATAAAGAGTTTTGCGGGAAATGATACTTTTGCGACACAATCTTAACGATATTCTTAAAATCAAATATCTCACATTTATGTATCCACTTGTTTTTTGGTGTAAATTATGATCTTAAAATTTCAAGATCGACACGATATGATTTGATGTAGCTATGGATACAATACTTTAAATCTATACAAGAGTATTATTCTGCCATGTGAAACATCACTTCTCCGTTGAATCTATGTGGAGACACATTTAGTGAAATAATTTATATGATGGAAAAGAAGTTCTAGACTTTTTATGCCTCAAATGTTCTCCTGCAGCACCGGTGTCGAGAAAGGTTCAAAAAATTATTCTAAACTTATTTCTCATCT
The DNA here is from genome assembly GCA_027704765.1 of Solanum habrochaites. Taxonomy (NCBI): domain Eukaryota; kingdom Viridiplantae; phylum Streptophyta; class Magnoliopsida; order Solanales; family Solanaceae; genus Solanum; species Solanum habrochaites. The sequence goes on from JAKWJA010002496.1 coordinate 18,819,727, forward strand.
TCTAGTCGCTGAGAAAAATAATTATTTATTAATGTAAAATCATTAGAATCGGCCTACTAGATCTGAACAACTTTTTGAAGTGAATGAGGCACCATTCTATGTGTGGAAAAAGTTGTAGCCCTATTCGTTATCGCGACGTGGACATGGACATGGATGTTTTCTTGATTATGGTCAACAATTAAATTCTATTACTGTTGTTAATAATTCATATTATTAAAATAACCATCAAAAGGAAAAAATTAAAGGCTGAGAAGTGTGAAGCAACTAGGAAGGTTGTTTTCGATATTATGGAAAAGGTCATTATGCGCGTTATTGTTGTACTCCTACATGTTTTTTTTATCTTTACAAAAGATCGCTATTGAAGAAAGAGAATGTTTTTAAAGCTAATTATGTCATTAAAAATCAAGTTGACATCATACACATGGATGTACCAGATATCTTCGCACATCCTTTAGTAATGCGGATCACTATATTGGTGAGGATTCTATGGTCATGGACGAGTGAACACCTTATTTTTTAGTAGTTATTAAATAATATATGTAAAGGTAGTTGCTACACGAGTTTTCTCTTTTTATTAGTAAGCATTCATTAGTTTCGTAATTCATGATTACATTAAATTTGAATTTTTTTTTTGATTTTAAATAGTTAAATAATATTTTTTATGTTTTATTTGCTTGTTGTAAGGAAAAAAACTACATTTTAATAATGTTATTGATTAGATCAACATTTTATTTTTGTTTAGTCACAGAATTTGAGCATATATTTATATTTGGAAAAGGTATGGAGGAAAGGTTATTTTATTAGGCCAAACATTAATCTGTAATGACCGGGTTTCGTCGTTATAGAAAAGCCAACAAGATCAAATTTTGGATCGAAAATCATTTTCATAGAATTTGGATTTTAAAAACATTGTCCTGATCTGGAGGAAATCGGAGTACGTATATTAGAGAAATATGGTAGCAATTAGGTGAAAATTTTATGATTCTAATTACATGAGTATTAAAGTAACTCGTTAACAAACCTGTGTGACAATACGAAATAGATTTTGAGGGAGAAAATGTTCGGGAATCGAACTTAGCGTAAATGTTATATTGAGCTCATCATGGGTTGGAGGTTTGTTGTGAATTGGGTTTTTAGAATTCTTGAGATAGCTCAATGGTTCAAAAATTTAACCCATACAGGGATACTACCGCTCTTGCGCTGCTAGTGTAGCGCGATAGGTGTCGTTGTGGAGGCCAGGATGTGAATTAAAGTCATTAATGAACCCCTAAACTACCGTAATATACACTTTTGAAAATTTTCAACTAAGTAATGAACACCAAGCTAATCCTACTCATTTTCACCATTATTGATGTTACGTGTAAAAATTTCACTTTCGAATGCATTTTTCTATCTGTAGAAGGAAAAAGAGTGAGTTCATAATGATAGGGAAGGGATTTGATACAGAATCGATGGTTGAAACAACCGAAAATTAGTTCGTTGGTGTCATGGGTGTATGTAGGGTTTATAGAATAGTTATATTTTTCCGTAATTAGTGAATGTTTGTTGATTCTCGTGTTATCGTGTTATTTGTAGACTAAGAACAACCGGAACGAATCTGAAAAGAGAGGGATCAAGTTTCTTAGGGTTTCAAGCTTGTTTTGAGGTAATGGATTATTGTTAAAGTATGTTGTGTGATGTATGCATGTTCTTGCTTCCTTATGTTACTTGTATATGCATGAATATTGCATTATTGATCACAATTATACAAATGAGATAGATGAATGATGCGTGCCATAAAATCATGATGTAAATTTATTATCTCAATGATACAACTGCGATGTGTGATTGGGATCATCTGCTATGTTCCTACATAACTAATTTTAATTAGTTGCCACATTGCGACATAACTTGCTTCCATAAATTAATGACCTTAGTTTGTTGTTTAGTTTCGTAGTGTGACTGCCAATGACAATGGTCTGAGTTGTGACATTTTTTGTTTCAGAGCCTAGGTTCGTTGATCTTGATGTACCGAAACAAGTCTAATAGAGTATCGGGTAACATTACGGGGACACTTTTACAATGGTCTGTGTTGTGACATTGTTTCTATATTTTTCTCTTGTATTCTTTGTGATATAACTTGGGTCCAATTGGTATCTAACCTCCTTTACTCTTCTGTCCGCATATGGTTTTTATAAGGATCAACGGTGTTCGTCTAGCACATCCTGTAAAGGCTCTAGCTGAGGAACCTTGTACGAGATATTACGGTCGAGGTAGGGGTTTATGAAGATCTATGGGTAAAGGTCATGGGAGAGTTGCTCCTGCTAGGAATGAGTCACTAATTGACAATATTCCTTTGGATGAAATCCCACAAGTCCATAATGAGGAGATAAAAGAAGATTTGAGGATAATGAACAAGAGTAAGAGGTGTAAGTTGAGACCACACTTGTTCCCTTCATTGATCCGGTGTTAGCTCCACAAATCACTGTGTTCTTAAAAAGGATGTCTGGTCTTGGAGTGCTTCCACCTACTAAAGTTCAAGCAAACACCTTTATTTCTAGAACTACACCCAAGATGGGTGAAAATGTACGGTCAGATGTCTTCTTTTGTCCTTTGTTGGGTTCTTTTATAATCGAAAATGAGCATAACATGTTCACTAAGTTCTTGAAGCTTAAGCCTTTGGGTTTCTTGGGTTCTAAAATTGAAGACGGTTATGAGTATAACACTCTAGAAGTCCATGAATTAGTCTAGAGTTGCACTTGATGAATTAAGGCTTAAAACAGTTATTCTAATCCTATATTAATGAATCCAACCTAATTATGAAGTATTAGAATCAAAAAGTCAAGAAATGACTATGAAGTCCGAAGATTTGCGAGGGTGAGCTAGTGTGCCTTGGTGTGTTTTAAGGGATTTAAAGAGTTGCAATTAAGTAAAATTTATTACAAAGGTTTAGAATACATGTTAGAGTGTGTTTGGGGTTGAAATGCTCGTGTACGACTCTCCAAGGACCACCCTAAGGATACTTGAGAAGGACCCTGTCTTGTTGCAGTGTGCAACAACGAGATGAAACGACGAGTTATTGTTTGGACGACACTCCATCGATTGTGTCATTGGTTGACACTAATCCTAAGAACCAAGAGTCTCCAAAAAGGAGTCTCCAACTAGAACCGTAGATTACTAGCACGGTCCTTGGTCTGGTCGATGTGTCGTCGATTGGTAGTCGTCTATTGGACCCCTGGTGCACTGCCTAATTTCGGTTAAGCTTAGGGAAATTAGATAATTAATTAATAAACTAATTAATGGTTTAGGTATAGTTAATTAATTTAGGGACTATAAAATATTTAAACCTCTGTAAACTAACTAATCATTTCATAATTTCCCAAACCCAATGCACTCTCACTTCACTCTACTTTCTCTCTCTATTTCAAAGACTCTAAATTTAAGGCCAATGTTCAAGGTTCACTAGGTGTCCAAGACTCACGTTTTTCTACATCCTTTTTCAAGGATTTCTAAGGTATGTAAGTTATTCACTCTTGGGATCTGTTTCCCCAATAGGCTTTTACAAATTGGTTTCAAAAGATGTCTAAAACTTGGGTTTTCATCAAATTTCTTGTGTTGCCTTTCAATTTGATTTAATATTTTATTACTTTGGTTTATACTAAAACATTATTATTTTTTATTGGTTAATATTGTAGTTTCTTAGAATTTGACCTATTTTCCATGGAAGATTCATGAATGAACCCTTTTCCCTAGCCCTAGCTATGAATTGCACTTATAGATATTTAGGGTTGTTGGAATTGAATATATTTTTCTTTATTCACTATTATGTGATGATGATGATTGTTATTTTGGTTGAAAGTTGTTAAATTTAGGGTAATATCTTTAAGGGGATTCATGGAAGCCATTGATATGACTTTCCAGATTATGTTTTCTCTACTTCAATTATATTGGTCCATTCTTGATGATAATGTTCAATTTAAGTATGATTATGTGAATATATCAAGAATATGATGATATGATGAATATCATGGAATATTGTGAGTATGTTGAATCTGAGGTCATGATAGAGGGATGATCATGCAAGGTTGAAAGTGATTCTCTTATGTGCCTTATTGTGATATGACTATGATGTGATGATCATGATATTGGACAAAATTGTAATGTATTATGATTAATACACATGATATTTTGTTATATGTGTCAGGGTATTACATATGATACCTTTTCTAGTTTATTTGATTATGTGGAGTTATGGGATGAGCATTGTACTTGTAGGTTTTTGATGAGATTGTGAGTAACAGTCTTGTATATTTTGATGATACGAACTCTTATACATGAAATGTTGATATGACTTTATGATGATATTTTTTTTTGTATGAACATGTCTTTATGTTCTCATGATCATTGACTTGTATATGTTCTTGAGTGTGTATCAAGTCTTTCCAAATGACATAGCATGTTTTTAAAGAAATGGTCCCATTTGTGCATGATTTCAATGATTTTAATTACATATCTTTCCATACTTAGTACATGTGGTAAGTACTAACCCATATTCTTTATATTTCTACAAATATCTAGGTTCGGGCAATTGAGGTGCTTCAAGGCCATTTGCAAGGAAGACTTGGATCTTTTACTAAGTTTTTGGTGAGTCCTCTCCGAGGATGATGCCATTTCTTTATCTTCATTTGTATTTACTATGTCTCAAGACACGTGTTCTTTGCTTATCTTTTACACTATTGTTGTAAGTCTATATGTGGCATATTGTACTAATGTTAAGGGTTATGCAAAAATTTGTAATTCTCTATTAGATGGTTAAATGTGAGAATATTAGAATACTTAAATGAATTGACTATGCTTATTTAGAAGGTTATGTAAACTTCATAGACGGGGACTCTATGTAAACTCCATATGCGATATGTGAAAAGTCTAAGTATACTTCATATGCAAAAGTTTTAAATTTTTCCACTTTTTCTCTACCTATGATTTGCAATGATTTATGCAAAGGGATAGTGTAAGACCTCTTCGAGGATTAATACACCGGTTATGTCTTGGGGATGCTATATGGTCGTTACAAACATTTTATCAGAGCATGTGGTTGAGTAATCTTAGGATTGATGTCCTATTAAGCAACGTCCATGTAGAGTCTTGTCATAATTATGAAGAGCGCCACACTTATGAATTAGATGCTATGAGATGCTTAGTAAATTCTTACATCTTTTGGTATTCTTGAAGTTGTACCTCGTGTTAACTCTATGTGTCCTTTTTTATCCAACCCTTTTATTGTGGTTATAGGCTATGATTTCTAGAAGGGAATCTGGAAGAAGAGTTAAGTAAGAGATTGCTAACGCTGGAGCCCCTTCCCAAGGAAACTAAGCTTCTCCCAAAGGAAATCAATATCCTCCTCCAGATCAAGCTCCTTAAGGTTACCAATCTCCGATAAGTCCTTTGGCCAAGATGCATGGAGAGATAAGGTCAAATTTTCTATCTTTGGCCCAATCTATGACCAATAAAGCTCAGTTCATAACTAATATAGCTCAATCAATGACAACTCAAGCAAATTTGGAAGTTGGACTTAGATTTCACCAAAATGCTAGTACCATGGCTTGTCGCTTAAGGGACCTCACAAGGATCAACCCTCCAATGTTCTTTGGGTCAAAGTTGATTGAAGACCCCCAAGACTTTCTTGATGAGGTCTATAAGATCTTGTATACTATGGTAGTGAGCTCAATTGAGAAGGATGAGGTAGCCTCTTATCAAGTCAAAGATGCGGCTCAAACTTGGTATACTCAATGGAGGGACAATAAGGTTTTGAGAGCGGGTCCCATAAGTTGGGAATTTTTTTTGAAGGGGTTTTCTTAATAGGTTCTTTCCAAGGAATAAAAGTGAGGAAAAAGTGGAAGAGTTCATCAACCTTCGGCAAGGGGTTATGAGTCAGCTTCAATACTCTTTGAAATTCACTATGTTGTCTAAGTATGCATCTTCTTTGGTGTCTAATCCTCGAGATGAAGTGAACCATTTTTTGATAGGTGTGTACGATGTTCTTGTGGAAGAGTGTCATTCCGCGATGCTTCATGAAAACATTGACATTTCTCGTTTGATGGTGCCTGCTCAATAATTTGAGGAGAGTAGGCCTTGGAGAAAGATTAAGGATGTTATAAAGACAAGGGTGTATTATGGAGGTACTTCTTACGACATGTTGGATTTTCAAGACAAGCTTAAGTTCAAAAAGAGAGACTCGAACCAAGTTCCTTTTGAATTCCCCAAGGCTCGTAATGATAGTGTCTAACCCTTGTTTCCAAAGGGGAAGAGGTGGTGATTTACAAAGTGAGAAACCTATATTTGGAAAATGTGGTAAGAAGCATGTGTGTGAATGTATAGTTGGGACAAATATTTTTTTTGGTTGTGGAAAGAGTGGATATAAAGTGAGAAATTGCCCAATGATTAAGGATAAAGGAAAGGAGAATAACCAAGCTCAAGCAAGTGGTCCTAGTTTCGATTCTCCTAAAAAGAACCGCTTGTATGTTGTTCGCTCTAGGGGTGATCAAAATGATTCTCCCAATGTTGTCACCGGTATGTTACAAGTCTTTTACATTGATGTATATTCTTTACCAGATCTCGGTGCCACTTTATCTTTTATAAATCCTTTGTGGCCATGGAGTTTAATGTGTTTCTCGATGTCTTAAGTGAGCCTTTCTCGATTTCTACCCCAGTAGGTGACTCCTTGGTTCTAAAAGAGTGTTTACTAGTTGTCCCATATTATTTTCCAATAGAGTTAGATTGGTCGATTAGGAAGAACTTTATATGGTTAATTTTGATGTCATTTTTGGAATGAATCGGTCGCATGCTTGTTTTGCTTCAATTAATTGTAGAAAGGGTAGTTAAGTTCCAATTTCAAAATGAACCCTTCTTGTCATGGAAAGGGGGAAACTCAATCCCTAGAGTAGAATCACTTCGTGTCTAAAAGCTTGTAAGATGATTTCAAAGGGGCGTCTTTACCATATTGTGAGTGTCAAAGACCTTGAATTTGAGACTCCTCCTTTAGTGTCGGTCTACAGAGTGAATAATTATCTAGAAGTCTTTCTCCATGACTTACCCATAGTTCCTCCAGAACGGTTAATAGACTTCATCATAGATTTATTTTAGGATATGAAACCCAGTTCAATTACTCCTTATCGGATGTCTCCACCCGAGTTGAAGGCTCAACTCAAAGATTTACTAGACAAAGGTTTCATACAACCTAGTATTTCTCCATGTGGGCACTCTAGTCTAGTTTGTGAAAAAGATGGATGAGGTCCTAGTAATATCATTTGGTCTAAATAATTCCTTAAGACTTTAATGGACCTATTTAATAGAGTGTTCTTGAATTACCTTGATTCTTTTGTAATTTTCTTTATTGATGATAGATATCTTGGTATATTCTTAGAGTGAGGATGTGCATATGGATCATATGAGGGTTGTATCGCAGGTCCTCAAGGAGCATCAACTCTTTTCTAAGTATAGTAAGTGTGAATTTTCGTTGAGATATGTTTCTTTTCTTGGTGACATTGCTTCAAGTGACGGTATAGAGATCAAACCGAAGAAAACAAAAATGGTTAAAAATTGGCCAAGATCTTTGATTCCAACTAATATTCGAAGTTTCGTGGGTATATCCGGGTAATATAGAAGGTTTGTTTATGGGATTACATGTAACAACCCTAAAGTTATGATTAATATGTCTAGAATGCCTATGATTAGACTGGGTTTAAACGGATCGATGCGCGTAGAACTACAACTCTGAACCTCTGCAACAGCCAAGCCAACTACTTTGATGAGTTAGTTGACATAGAAAAGTTTGGGTCCAGCCATGTAGGACACCCAAATATGAAGATTTATCCGGATGAGTCTTAACAAGACTTTAAAAAGGGAAATCTTAAGTTTGGAAGGTCTAGGGATAAAATGGTATTTTTTCAGGATAAAGGTAGTATAATAATCACCCTAAATATTTAATTAACTATTTAATTAATATGGTTGAGGGACATTTTGTGGAGAAAGGGCCGAAGTTTGCCTTTGTGCAAAATCTTGCTCCACCTAGGTTCAAACCTAGGTGGAAGCAATGATTTAATTTAATTATTTAATTTAATTAATTAATATTTAATAACTAATGTAATAAATAGGAAAATCAGATTTTTATTTTTAATTATTAGTTATTAATTAAGATATTTTATTTGACTAAGTCTTGCCTAAAAGTCCTAGTTCTAATATAACACTACCTCACATCTCTCTCTCTTTCACGTCTATATCTCCCTCTGTTCAACACTCTCTTTCACATTCTCTTTTTCTTAACAAATAGAAAACAACGATCAGAATAAGAACAAAAAAAAGTTCTTCATACTTAAACACTTACACGGAAATTACAAATGATAAACTTATCCAAAAATGTTATATTCTTATCGGGTAAAGTTTGAGATTCGTTGGTGGACGTCTGGTTTTGGGTTAATTTGTTAACAAGTTGAAGTGTTGAACGACGTGAAATCGGGTATAGATTCTCTTCCTCTTGGTCCTTTTCCCAAGAGACTCTAAGTCTAAGATAAATCTACTCCGAAAACTAGGGTTGTTCCCCTTTTACATCTTCCCTGTCCCTAGCTCCCAATTCTCTTCGGTTTGTATGATTGCTGGTAGAATTTAGGGACACTATGTGTGTGGTGATAATCACGTTTCGAGTATATGTTCATTATTAGGTGCTTACGTTTTCGTGTCTATCAAAAACATGAATGTAGACATGAATGTATGTGTGCAAGGTTGTTACTATGGCTTTGAATCTCTGTTTTTGCATGATAATAGCATAGAATTTCTCGTGATTTATGTGCCATTAGATATTCCTAAATTGCGATATTCACATGGTTGAAATGCTATAAATTCTAGTTAAAATAAATGACCAAATCATTCCTCTAACTTGACTTAAGAACGTTAACGAACAACTATTAAACAAATTCTCAAATGAGATGTAAACTGTTGCATAAATCGTGGAATAAATTTCCAGAACCTTGAAATAGGCTTTAGATAGTTTCTGGAAATTTTAGACGGTAAAAAAAAACTAAAAAAAAAATAGGTGAGGTCTGTAGTGATCGAGCCCAAGACATCACTAAAAGCATACCTTAATAAATAAAAAAAATGGGGTGGGCTAGGCGGGGCTCGAACTGGGGGATGGGTTCAGCGAATTTTGCAAGGTAAAAGGTATTTATAAAATGTTGTCGTGGGATTTTGATCCCACGACATGGAAGATCCCAACTTACAAAAAAAATAAAAAATTGGGTTGTGGTGAATCAATCCCACACCCCTCAGCAACTACAGAAAAAATAATAATTATAAAAAGAGATCTCGTGGGGAATCAATCCCACTACCCCTTGGTCAGTAGAGAAATAGAGATTAAAGGAGAGGGTAACAATTGAAAAAAATAATATATATATATGGGGTTTTGGGCAATATATCCCACTCCCCTCAGTAAGTTGAAGAAAAATTAAAAAAGAAGAAAAAGAAAGGGAAAAATTAACGTGAGTAACGAAGATGGAACCTGGATCCCATGCCGAGTGACACGAAATAAAATATTTAAATTGAGGAAATGTCTAAGTGTTGATCAATGGATTTGAAACCGGGTTCCCTTGCCAAAATTTCTATTGACACATAAGTCTTACGTGATTTAAATAATTAATGAATTTTTTCTATAAGAATTAAATTGAGACTTGGATATACTTACACGATGCATAAGTCTTGTACCCTAAAATCTTCGACATTATGAATCAGTTAAATGAAATGAATGGATCCTCATAGCTTGTGTGTGTGGACTCATAAGTTCAGCATACTTTATAAAATTAACCTAAGATATTATTTGAGGAATGATTATATCCCAAAAAGGTTAAGTAAGAGTGTGGAATACACTAAAAGGCCAACTGCATTGGCATATGATGAAAGGAATATTCACGTAGAGGGGTGAGTAATTATGAAGAGTAAATGTGCTTAAGCTAATGAATGTGGTAACAATATGATAAGATGCTAATGTGAAAGATTAGATCAATCTCAAAGATCCTAAGTAAATGTTACCAAAACGTACTCACCTATGAGAGTGTAAAGTTAATGAAGAGACCAGTCTCTATGAACACTCTAATGAAAGTACTAAAGATAATGCATACTTAATACTAATGATGAGAAGATAAACCATCTAATGATCTATGATTTCCTCATACTAGAAGCCAAGTTCCTTCATATATGAGTTGAATGTAATGGAACTTATTTTAGAGCACCGATAGACTAGGTATGAGTGGTGATGCCTTCCTTCGAGTTGGGCAGAGATTCAGGTAACTCTCATGAGATGAGACTATCCGGCATGCCGGGTATGAGTCTCTGTATATCTTCTAGTCTTTGAATCTATAATGAAAATATAGGGATCTAGCAGGGTTCAATTCCTTATATAATCTAGCATGTTTTAGTTCACTTTTGCCGGTGATTACACCTCTTTTCATTATGGGTGTAACACACTGGATTTTATGATGCTCACATTATCTATGTTCGTTAGAATTAACGTATCCAAAGAAACAATGAGGTTAGCCTCAATCGATGCACATATTTAAATGAACGACACCAAAGGTGTTAGGATAGAATAATCAAGAGGTGACCTAGACTCCTGTAATTACACTAAGTTATTCTTGGTCATTTTATAACAAACTCGATGAGAGTCTTAAACTAGATCCTAGGTATGACTAGTGATTGCACTAGTATATGATTGAATGAAAAATAAGTACGTATGAATGAATGAAGTAGACTCTGTGTTTTCTAAAAGTGATCCCTAGTTGAGGTCCAAGATTTTGAGCCCTCATTTTGGGATGTCCTAATATCAAGTCCATGATTCCAAGGGCTCATGGTATATGAAAAAATGATATGAACTACGTGATATGATATGTGCAATATGTTATGTGCTGCTTGCAAAATTATAAGTATTATGATGCATGTTATTCTAATGACATGACTTTCCTAATCAAAATTTTGTAAGTCCATTGACTTTCCTAATCCAATTTTTTCAAGTTCATTGATTTCCCTAATCCAAATTTGGCAAGATCACTAACTTGACTTTCCATAAATCCTGTTGTTAGCAAAGAGCTATTGTTACTCATGCATGTCCTTAGTGTGTGCTTACATATACTCGTACTTAGTAAAAATGTGTACTAATCCCATACAATATTTACTTTTAGGTGCAGGTACAGGTGGACGTTAGAGCTTACAGGTCGAACCTGAAGCTATCCGAACGTGGAGCATTCATCCGGATTTGGTAGGCCCTCATGGTTTTGAGGATGATTTCCCATTATATTCTAGCTATGATATAGGTTCGATTTAGTGAAGTATGTTCCACAAGAGTTTCTTTCTCATTTTATTTCAGACATTGTATTGGTGCAATTTTGGCAATTATACACTTAATGTAGTATGGTACTATTTCTTTCATTTGATGAACTTAATATTAGATTGTTGATTGTGAACGTTTATGAGTTTAAGTAGAATGTCTTATATGAATGTTAAGTAACAAAAAGCTCAAATTTTCCGCTAAAATTAACTTAGATGAAGTAACGATGACGTATGTAGGATTGTCTGCAACCTCTAAGAGGTCAATGAGGCAAATCTTATCTAGGGTCTAGACTTCATTTGTGACACTGCATCTATTGCTTCTTCTTTAACAACCCAGAATAAAAAAAAGGTTAGGTTCCAGTGGCAGAAATCTTGTGAAAGAAGTTTTTGGAGTTGAAAGATAAGCTAACCTCTGATTCAGTGTTGACCTTACCAGAGGGCAGCAAAGGTTGTACTTTATGCCTCTAGAAAAATCAAGGTGCATTATAAGAATGATCCAACACATGACCTTGAATTAGCGGCTATCGTGTTTGCTTTTAAAATATGGAGGCATTTCATAAATGCGGTCCATGTATATGTATTTACCAACCACAAGAGTCTTCAATATATTTTTACCTAAAAGGAGTTAAATCACCAACAAAGAATGTGGTTGGAACGTTTAAAGGATTATGACATGAGTTTTCTCCACCACCTAGTAAGGACAATGTGGTTGCGGACACTCTATGTCGAATATTGATGGGTAGTGTGGTTCATGTTGAAGTCAGTAAGAAAGAGTTAGTAAAAGAGGTACATAGATTATCCCGGTTTGGAGTACGGTTAGAAGATTCTCCAAAAGTGGTTTTCATGGTTCATCACAACTATGAGTCATATTTAGTGGTTGAGGTGATGTCTAAGCAATACCTTGATCCTCCATTGACTAAGTTGAAGTAATAGGTTCTTAGCAAGCTCATTGATTCATTCTCGCAAGGGGGGAGGGAACTTAGGTAATGAGGTAGATTACGTGTACCAGATGTAGATCATTTGAGAAGACAAATTTTGGAAGCAACTTATGGTTCACTATATTCAATTCATTAGGGTGCCACAAAAATATATAGTGATCTTCAAGAGGTCTATTGGTGGGATGGCTTGAAAAGGTATATAGCAGAGTAGGTGGATAAATGTTCTAATTGTCTACAAGTTAATGTTGAACATTAAAGACCTGGAGGGTTAACTCAAGTGATGGATGTTCCGATTTGGAAGTTGGAAGATATCAATATAAATTTCATAGTGAGTTTGCCTAGAATATTTAGGCAAAGTGATTCAATATGGGTGAGTGTTGATAGATTGACAAAATCTTCCCACTTTATTCCCATCAAATCTACTTATTAGGGGGAGGAATATGCTAGATTGTAACTTAATGAGATCATGAGTTTACATGGGATCCGTTTGTCTATCATCTGGCATAGAGGTTCCCATTTTACTTATCATTTTTTGATGTCTTTTTACAAGGGGAAGGTACTCAAGTGAAACTTAGCACCACTTCTCATCCTTAGATAGATGTTCAAGCGGAACGTACCATCCAAACTATAAAAGATATGTTAAGAACTATTGTTGTTGACTTCAAGGGTAATTGGGACGATCACCTACCGTTGATTGAGTTCACCTACAATAACAACTACTATTCGACTATTTTTGTGGTACCATTTGAAGAACTCAATGGTAGGAATAGATCGCCAATTAGGTGGTTTGAGGTTTTGTGAGCGTTCACTCCTTGATCCCGAAATAACCTATGACTCTTTGGAAAAGGTTCTAATGATAAGGAATATGTTGAAAACAACAAATAGTCAACAAAAGTCCTATTTCAACAATAAAAGAATACACCTTGAGTTTGAAATAGGTGATTGGGTAGACTTGAAGATTTCACCAATGGAAGGGGTGATGAGATTTGGTAAGAATGAAAATCTTAGACTCCAGTATGTGGGTCCTTATGTGATAGTGAAATGTGTCGTTGTAATGCCCGGAATTTAGACCTCATATGAGACCGGCGTTGTTGACCTCTTAGAGGTGGTAGATAAACCTACATACATCATCGTTATTCATCTAGGTTAATTGTAGAGGAAAATTTGAACTTTTTGTTGCTTAACACTCAAGAAAAACATTCTACTTAAACTCATAAACGTTCAGAATAAATCATCTAAAATTAAGATAATAAAATGATAGAAATAATTCAATACTACATTGAGTGTATACTTGCCAAAATGGCACCAATACAATGTTTGAAATAAAAGTGGAAACGAAACAGTAGTAGAACGTGCTCCACTAGCTAAAGCCTACATCAAAGCTATATATAACAGTAGACATCCTCGAAAGCATAAGGGCCTACCAACTCAAGATAAAAACTCCATGTCCGGATAGGTGCAACGTCGTACTGTAAGATATAACGTCCACCTGTGGTGCACCTAAAAGTAGATATTGTATGGGATTAGTACACACTTGTACGAAGTATTGGTGTATGCAAGCACACACCAAGGATATGCATGAGTAAGAATAGATCTTTCTTAAAAACATGATTTATGGAAAGTCAAGTTAGTGGACTTCCAAAATTTGGATTAGGAAAGTAAGTGGACTTCCCAAATTTGGATTACGAAAGTTAGTGGACTTGACAAATTGAATTAGGGAAGTCATTCCATGAGAGTAACATGATTCATCATATGTATCATATTGCACACAACACATAACATATTACATATAACACATAACATATTGCATATAGGGCATAACATATTTCATATCGTTCGATCATATACCATGAGACCTTAGAATCATCGAATTGACATTAGGACTTTAAGAAATGAGGTATCAACATATGGGACCTCGACTAGGGAGCCTTCTTTAGAAAACACATAGTCTACTTCATTCATTCATTCATATTTCATTTTATTCACTCATATACTAGTGTAACTTTCAGTCAAACCTAGGATGTAGTTTAAGACTCTCATCGGGTTTTCTTTGCAATGTACAAGAATAACATAATATCATTACTTAAGTGAGGCTCACCTCTTGATTATCCTATCCTAACACCTTTTGGTATATTTCATTTCATTATGTCCATCATTTGAGGTTGGCCTCATTCTTTATTTGGGAATTTTAACTTTAATTGATATAGATAATGTGAGCATCATGAAATTCAGTGTATGCCCCACATAGAAAATAGGTGGAATCATCGGGCAAAGTGAGCCAAAACATTCTAGCATACATAGGGAATTGAACCCTGCTGGATCCCTATGTTTGCAGTATAGGTTCAAAGACTAGGAGATATAAGGAGACCCATACCCGGCATGCCGGACAGTCTCATCTCATCAGAATTACATGAACTTCCGCCCTTCCCGAAAGAAAGCATCACCACTCATATCTAGCCTATCGGTGCTCAGTATAAAGCTCCATTACATCCAACTCATACGTCATGGAAGATGTCTTCTAATATGAGGACATCATAGCTCAATAGATGATTTCTCATCTCATTACTAGTATTAAGTATACATTATTCTCAATACTTACGTTAGAAGGCTCATAGAGACTGGTCTCTTCTTTAGCTTTACACTCTAATAGCTGAGTACGTTTTGGTAACATTTACTTAGGCTCATTTGAGATAGCTCCCATCTTTTACATTAGACTCTTATCATGTTGTCACCACATTAATTAGCTTTAGCATATTTCCTCTTTATAATTACGAACCCCTTTTACGTGAATGTTCATTTCATCATATGCCAATGCACTTAGCCATTTAGTGTGTATCATACTATTACTTGAACCTTCTAGGGTTTCATCATTTCGTTACTTACATCTTAGGTTCACTTACTTTACAGGTATGCTATACTTATGTGTCTATACATACATGCCATGAGGCTTAAGTCATAGTTCGTTTAAGTGATTCATATCTTTCTAAGATTATGTGGTACAAGACTTATGCATCTTCTAAGTCTGCAAAAATCTCAAATTCGATTTATTTAGGCAATATTATTTTTGAACATTATTCACGTATGACTTATGTATCAATACGTAATTTGATCAAGGGAACCCAATTTAAAATCCCTTGGACAACACTTACATTTTTATTTATTTTAGTTTGATCCACACGGCATGGGAACTCAAAATCGAGCCCCAACGCCTCCTTTCCATTTTCCCTTAATTTTTTTGATTTAATTTTCATTCGTTCAGGACTGAAAGGATGTGGGATTGAACCCCAACAACCTAATTATCTTTTATTTTATTTTTTACTTAAATCAATTTTTGTTTTGACAAAGAGGGTGTGGGATCAAACCCCTACAACCTCATTTTCTTTTCTTCTTAATTTCCTTTATTATGCCGTGTGGTTGTGGGTTCGATTCTCACATGCCTGAATTTTTGTTTTTATTTTAATTCTATCTAATGTATGACAGAGAGCTATGGGTTCAAACCCCAGACACCTTATTATTCGGTCAAGTCACACGGGTTAGAATCCCACACGCCACATTCTTTTTAACTCACATTATTTCAATGATTTTTAACATGGTTAGGTCACGGGTTCGATTCTCAGTGATCTCACTTATTTTTCATAATTTTACATAGCTTATTAAAAAACATTATATTGCCTAATTAACCAATAAGGTGCTGGAAATTTGAGTTACATTTTCAGCTTCTTTTCATCAACAATTTGAGTTAATTCTAATGGCATTTCATGAATCTTTTAGCTAATAATTTTTCATCAAATCATCCACATTATATTTCATATGAATGTCACGACTTATACAAGTTTGTGCACGTGAAATAAAACCATAAAACATGTCATTCCATGCTCCAATACGTGTCCAAGAGCCACGGTAACACACACTTTGCACAAATAATTTTCACATAGTCTTGGGAAAACATACTTTAATAATCACATAAATCCGAACAGACATACATGATCATGATCATTACGCAAATACATTACATTCCTAATTTCTACCAGCAAACATATCCAACCTATGAATCAATGGGAGCTAGTCATAGGGACTTGCAACAGGGAACAACCCTAATATTTTAAATAGATTAATCTGAGTCCTAAGGGTCTCTTGGGAAAGGGACCAAGAGTAAGAAAACCCATACCTTATTTTGACGTTCAAACCCTTAAATTGCTGTCCAAATACCTCCTCTAAACTCACATCCAATTCCGGAAACATTAACACCAAACTTCGACAGAAAAATCCATCCCTTTTGCCTAACGTTTTTTTTATGTTTTGAATATGTTTTTAACGTGAATGTTCTTCAAGTGTGAAGAACTTTTAGTTGCTTATAAGTTCTTGTATCTTAGGCAGAGAGAACGTGAAAAGATAGAGAGATATTGATGTGACAGAGAGACTTAAATGTGAAAGGTTGTTTAGGCTTAGGTAAAGACATAGTCAAACTAGGACTCTTTCCAACCTTTAAAAAAATCTGGTTTTTCCTTTTTATTAAATCACCTAATAATTATTAACTAATTAAATTAATTTATAAAATTAAATAAAACAATTTAAATCATTGCTCCCACCAAGGTTCAAACCCGGGTTGAGCATGATTTTGCTAAAAGGGAAATTTCGGCCCTCTATATCAAAAATACCCCTCCAGCTTATAAATTAAATAATTAATTACATATTTAGAGTAATTACGATACTACCTTAGCCTGGAAAATGACCATTTTAACCCTAGACCCTCCAAAATTAAGATTTCCCCTGTTTTTAAGTTCGGTAAAGACGCATCCGGGTAAATCATCATATTCGGGAGCCCTACATGGTTGAACCCAACCTTTACTATCTCAACTAAATCCCCAAGTTAGTTGTCTTGGTTGGCGCAAGAGTTCAGAGGTTTGTTTCTATGCACATCAATCCGTGTGAACCCAGTCTCATCGCATGCATTCTAGACACACTATACATTACTTAGCATATTCATTTTTAGGGTTGTTACCATCAGGAACATTGCTTATGTGTTTAAGTTACCAAGTTAATTAGCCCCTGTTAAATCGATATTTCATGTCTCTATGGTAAAGAATTGTATAGGTGACCCGTTGTCATTTCTCCTTATAGAAGGGTTAGGGATAAATGAGAACCTTTCAAATGAAGAGGTTCTGATTGAGATCCTAGATCGTCAACTCAAATAGTTGAGGAACAAAGAGGTTACCTACGTAAAGGACCTATGAAGAAACTAGCTTGTTGAGGGTGCAATATGGGTGGCCGAGGTCGACATGAAGTCCCTTTAGCCCCATATCCTTTCCTCATACTCCTAGTAAACATTGAAGTTTGTATGTGCATATGTTTTGAAAGGTTTATTCTAAAATGATTTTTCTTGAGAAATACTCCTATGTTTAACTTTCACTCATATGTGATGTGTATATTTTCCTTCTTGATATTGTATTGAGCATATTTTGTTGTTTTCGTGAGAAGAAGAATTGCATGGTAACTCATGATGTTTATGTTGATCTCATGTCTATATTGAGAAGGTAGTTCCTTATTATGTGGTATAAAATGTTAAGCTCATAAATGTGGTAAATTGTGGTTTCAGTTGTTATGGGTAATTTCATTTTTATCGGTTGAATAAAGTTGTGAGGTACTCCTATGATATTTGACTCATAAGTATTTTATGTTGTTTGTTCGGCTGCTAATTTTTAGTCTCTTCTCTCTCGATTAAAGGTGAAAGTGTCATTCAGGGATGAATATTCCTAAGGAGGATAATGTAACAATCTTGAAGTCCATTACTTAGTCTAGAGCCTCACTTGGTGAATAAATCCTTAGAAAAGTGTTTCTAAGATTAAATTAAGGAATTCAACCTAATAAGGAAGTATTAGAATCAAAACATCAAGAAACGAACATGAGGTCAAGGGATTTCTGAAAGATGAGCTAGTGTGCCTTGGTGTGTATTAAGGAGTTTAAAAAGTTGGACTTAAGACAAATTTTGTAAAAAGGTTTAGAATATATGTTGGAGTGTTTTTAGGGTCTAAATGCTTGAGTATGACTCCCAAAGGACGACCCTAAGAGTCCTTGAGGAGGATTCTACATTTGACACTCAAAAACAGTCTTGTTGCAGTGTGCAACCATGAGACAAAACCATGATCCATCATTTGGATGATGCTCCATTGATTTTTACATTTGTTGACACTTAGACTCATCACCATGAGCCTCAAAAAAGGAGTCTATGACCTAAACCACGAATGACTAGCAAGGTCCGTGGTGTGGTCGACGGAGCATCGACAGGGAGTCATCAATTTGACCTCTAGTGCACTGCGGAATTTTGGTTAAGCTTAAGGAAATTAGATAATTAGTTAACAAATTAATTAAGCAATAAGGGGTGGTTAATTAAAATAGTTGGGACTATGAAAGAGTTAAAAATCATTAAATTAACTCATCATTTCATATTCCCAAACCCAATTCACTCCAAGTTCTCTCTACTTTCTGTATATATTTCAGAGACTCTCCATTGAAGTACAAGGTTCAAGTTTCACTTCGGCGCAAAGACTCAAATTTTTATCCATAGTTATTCACGAAATGTTAAGTTGTGTAAGCTATTCACTCTTGGGATTGCTTTCTCAAAGAGGCTCTTAAAAATTTGTTTCCAATGGTGTATAAACGTAATTTTATGGGTTACCTTTCAATCTGATTATATTTTTTATTCCTTTGGTTTTATTTACAAATAATGATTTTTCATTTTTTTATTATTGTAGTTCCTTAGGTTTTGACCTAATTCCATGGAAGATTAATGAATGAACCCTTATCCCTAACCCTAGCTATGAATAGGAATTATGGATATTAAGGGTTATTGGATTTGAATATGTTAATACACTATAATATGATGATGGTGTTAGCATATTGGTCGAATGTGGTGAAATTGAGGGTAAGATCTTGAAGGGGATTCTTGGTAAGACTTTTGAGATTATGATTTTTCTACATCAATTATAGTGGTCTATTCTAGATGATGATGTTCAATTGAAGTATGATTATGTGAATATATTTGAAATATGATGCTATGATAAATATGATGGCATGTTATGAGTATGTTCAATGTGAGGTTTTGATAGGGGCACGATCATGCAGGGTTGGAAGTGATTATGTTGTGTTCCTTTTTGTGATATGACTATAATGTGATGATCACACTAATGTTGCTTTTTGATTAAAGGAAGTTCTAATTCTAAACGTAAAAATCTAATGACATGATTATAAAAAAAGGTTAGTCTCCTATCGCCTATTTTAAGATTGGATGATTATGAAAGTCTTTAAGACATTTCAAAAAGGGACTTTAGCTTAGCACCGAGGGAACTAGATATGAGAGGTGTCCCTTCCCAATGAGGGAAGGTAGATTCACAATGACCCTCATGAGATAGAGACTACCAAGAAATTTGCATACATGTGTTTCTAGTAAATCTCCTTGTTACATAATCATGTTGCCCCTATTGAAAAACTAGCTAGTTGATACATCTAGAATGCTATGTTCATGTTATAGTTCTACCCTGGCAAGTAGAGCACCTTCTTTTTGTGTAGTGTTTAATGACACTGGATTCCATGTTTATTTCATATGGTCTATTGTTGGTTAAGGCGATTGTTCCTGAAAGTAAAATGAATGAATGAAAGTAATAAATATGGAAATGAACTACGGTGACTTGAGAGGTTCTACTTAGTGTATGGAAGGGTATGAGACTTTACCCATCCATTTCATAAGTTGATCTTAAGGACAGTCCTAGGAGATTGTTCTTATGTACTTATGTTATTAGTGAAATGCATAATGTTGATTTTACATGATAATGCTCTTACTTCAGTTAATGATCATGATATTGGCCTAAATTTTAATGTATGATTATGACAACACATGATGCTATGTTATTTGAGGCAAGGAATTAATTATGGTCCCTTTTCTAGTTTACTTGATTATTTTTGGCTTCACATGAGCATTGCTCTTGTAGGCTTTGGATGAGATTGTAAGCAATAGTCTTTTATGTTTTGATGATATGAACTCTTTTACTTGAAATGTTGATATAGTTTTATGATGAGTTTTTTCCAAAATATATGAACATATCTTGAGGTTGTTGTGATAATTGACTTGTATATTCTCTTGAGTGGGCATAAAGGCTTTCCAAATGATTTAGAATGTTTTCTTAAAAAAGGTCCCTTTTGTGCATGATTTCAATGGTTTTTATTGCATATGTTTCCATACTTAGAACATGTATTTGTACTAACCCATATTTTTTATATTTCTACAAATATGTAGGTTCGAGCCATTGGGGGTGCTTCAACTCAATTTGCAAGGAAGACTTGAATCTTTTCCAAAGTTGTTGGTGAGTCCTCAAGTCCGAGGATGATGTCATTTGTATTGAATATGTCTAAAGCCACTTGTTCTTTGCTTACATTTGAGACTAATTTTGTAGGACTTTATGTGTCATATTGTACTAGTGTAGGGGATATACCCAACTTTGTAATTGTATATTAGATGTTTAAATGTGAGTGAATATTAGACTACTTAAATGAAAAGAATATGCTAAACGATAAGTTTATTTAAATTTCATAAATAAGGAGTATATGTAAACTCCATATACGATAAGTGCAAAGTCTAAGTATAGTTCATATGTAAAAGTTTTACATATATTCACATTTTCTCTACCTATAATTTGCAATGAATTATGTGAACGGCTAGTCTAAAACCTCTTCGAGGACGAAGAAAATGGTTACGTGAAGGGGATGCTCCCCGGCCGTGGTAATGACTTTATGGTAATTGTTATGAGAGGCTGCATAAAATGCGTATTGTTCACAAACATGGGGTTGAGTTCCTTTCCTTCAAATATTAAGGTGAGGCCAAAAAAAAAGTCGAGAGATTACATGGAGTGTAGATATTCGACTTACCCCCACTCACTTGCACCCAATTTAATGTTACGTTCTTTACAAAATTTATTCCTAGAACCTTGAGGGATCGCAATAAGGATGAGTTTATGGACTTGGAGAAAGGTGAGATGTTTTTTACTTCTTATGAGGCCAAGTTTCATTCTCTATCTAGATATTCTCCACAGTTAGTGAGTATGGAGTAATAGAGGTTCCACTTATATTAAAGGAGTAAATTTCGACTATAGGAGTCATGTACTCATATGACTTCTATAGGATGGAGCTCCTACTAAGTGGAAGACTATGTGTAGAAAGTGGAAGGGGTGAGGCGAGACAGTCAAGCAAAGCCATTGTCTAAGAGAGCCAAAATTTTGTAGACTTTCAAATCTCGTATTCTAAGGTATCCGGTAGACCAACGCAGGAAGCCAAGCCAATTAAATCCTCTATGACTGCCTCTACATATAAATAATGTGGAAACTCATCTTATAATATTTAGTATAGCCAAGGATTCAGGTTTTGAGCAGGAAAAAGAACATCTTGTGATCATATTTTCTATAATTGTTGTTAACTTAGACATATGAGGAGAGATTTTACCTACCCATGTGTTCTTGACTCTGGGCAGCAGCAATATAGAAAAGTCGTACCAGCGGGGAATGGAAATAATGGTAGAGGGTGTCCACAAGGTAGTTGAAGTGGTAATCAATCAGAGGTAGAGCTAACGTTTAACCAGGAAAGGAAGTGTCTCATCAAGATAGTGCGAAATATTATGCTTTTACTTAGTGTTGTGTGTCAGTGAGATTTGCTTCCAATTTTGATAAGTTACCCATGTATATCATAATTACCCTATATTGTTTATGATATATCAGACTTGGGCTTATTTGGCTATTTAAAATATGACTAACTTTAATATTATCTTAGGAATGACTTGGTTGTCCCCCTATTATGTTGTGCTAAATTGTGATACTAATTCTATGACTAGAAATTATTGGAAGGGAAAAATTAGAGTGGAAAGGGATGTACAAGACTAGGCAATCTAACTCTATCCGGGCTAGTAAATTACTAGAAAAAGGTTGTTTCGCTTATTTGGCCCATACTAGGGATTTTGAGATTGAGGCTCATTTCATTGGGTTGTTGTTGTGTTGTCTGAATTTAATGAAGTATTTTCCAATGACTTTTGTGGTATGCCTCTTGATATGGATATATATTCTTGTATTGATTTATAGCGTGGTATTTGTTCCATATCCATTCATCCATATCACATGGATACAATATAATTAAGAGAGCCGAAGGCTTAAATCAAAGAGCTTCTTGATAAGGGATTTATTCACCCTAGTACTTCCCTATAAGGATCTTTAGTTTTATTCGTTAAAAGGAACGATGGTATCATGAAAAAATGTAAAGATTACCAGCACTTAAATAGAGTCACTATTAAGAACAAGTATCTCTTGCCTCTAATAGATGATCTCTTTGAACAATTGCAAAGGAAGCGGTATTATCTATGATTGATCTATGATGCGATTACAATCAATTAAAAATTATGTTTAAGGATGTGCCCAAGACAACATTGAGAACTCGTTATGGCACTATGAATTTCTTGTTATGTCTTTTGGCTTGACAAATGCACCTGAAACGTTCATGATTTTTATGAATGGGGTGTTCAAACCATTTCTTGTTTGATTTATGATATTTTGTTTAATCCAAAAATTAACCAATACCATGCCAACCATTTTTGCACTGTTTTGGGTATTCTTGGGAATCAAAAGTTATGTAAATTTTCGTTGAAATCAGTTGTTATTTTGGGGCATCTACTTTAAAAAGTAGGTGCAATGGTAGAACCTAAAAAATGAGACGGTTAAGAAATGGGTTCGGGGACGAAAGATACGACTTTGAATCACTATCTATTATTTTTTAATTTGTTAAGAATTTTTCCTCCATTGCCAGTTGCTAGATTTATTTAACCAAAAAGGAGATATCATTTGAATGAACTGAAAAACATAGGGAGTGCTTTCAAAATCTAAAGACGCACTTGACCACCACGCCCATCCTAGAACTAAAAGTTTAAGGTAAAGACTTTATTGTTCATTGTGATAGTTCACATTCTTGTTTGGGTGTTGTGTTGATGCAGAGTAACAATCTTATAGCTTATTCCTCATGCTAATTTAATGTCATGAGATTAATTATCAAACACAGGATTTAGAGATGGCAGCGATACTGTTTGTTCTTAAGATTTGGCGATATTACCTTAATTGTGTTATGTGCGACGTGTTTGCCAATCATCGTATTTAGCTGCATGTTTTTCACTCAAAAGTATCGGAATTTGAGACAACAAAGATGGATGGAGATACGCAACGATTATTATGTTACCCTTTAATACCTTAGGGGCATAACTAATGTTGTGGCAGACTCTTTTTGTCGAAAAGAGGTAAGTATGGTAGTTTGAATTACTTCAGTGTAACCAAAAAACCTTTGCCCAAAGAAATTCAGACCTTAGAGTCCAAGATCATGAAGATCGGCATCTGTGAAAGAGGTGGGTTGTTAGCTAGAATAGAAGTTAAGGACACATTCATTGAGAATATCAAAGCTACACAATTGGAGGATGGAAATCTGAAAAAACTCAAGGAAAAGATGGTGAATTGTAAGGCACAAGAGGCCACTATTGATGTGGATGTTGCTCTCACTTATAAAGAGACAATTTTTGTTCCTTGAGTTGATGACTTAATTCAAAAATTGTTTGTAACGTTTCATGGTTCGTAATATTCTATTTATCCCGGCGTGAAAAATATGTATAGAGATCTTCAACAAATATTTTGGTGGTCAGTAAAGAAGAAATACATATTGGAATTTGTGGCTATGTGTCAAATTTTTCAACAAGTGAAACATTAGCATCAAAGGTTTACAGGTTTGCTTCAAAGAATTCCAATTCTGAAATTGAAGTTTGAATGAATAGCCATGGACTTTGTTTTCGGTTCACCAAAAACTTTGGGAAAGTTTAATTCTATTTGGGTAGTCGTGATAGATTGACTAAGTCATCCAATTTTAATCTGATAATGATGGAATATATAGGTGAACACTTGTCTAAGGTTCACGTGAAAGAGATAGTGAGGCGCTGCATGGAGTGCCCCTTCCTATAATCTCAGATCATGCTACACTCAAATATTGATATGGCACTATTTGAGGCATTATATGGTGAGGGGGATGTAGATCACCCATACGCTGGTTTGGGTAGGAAATGTGAAACCTTTGAGGGTTGATTTATTGAAAGATGTTAAAGATAAGGTTAGGATTATTTAAGCAAAGCTTTTAGCAACCCAGAGTAGATAAAAGAAGTGTGCAGATCATAAGGTAAGAGACATGGAATTTCAGACTAGATATAATGTTCTTCTTAAGGTATCACCCATGAAAGGGGTGATCTTATTTGGTAAGTAGGGAAAATTAAGTGCGTGATATAGTTGTCACTAGATATTCTGGAATGTGTAGGGTCATTGCCATATATATTTACTCTACCCCGAATCTATCAAATATTCATCCGATATTTCATTTGTGTATGTTGAAAATATATCATGGTGATGAATATTATATCAGTAAGTGGGACTCAATTGTTCTAGACAAGGATCTCCAATATGAAGAAGAACTCATTGTTATTCTTGATCATGATTTGCTTAAATTGAGGAACTAGGATTTTATGTCTATGAAACTTTAATGGAAGCATCTTACAATTGAAGAAGATACTTGGGAAACCAGAGGGATATGTGAGATAGATATCCCCAACCGTTCGTCGAATAAGGTACTACTTTATTCCTTCCTCATCCTATTTTCTTCTTAAATTAGTCACTCAGGGATAAATGATAGGTAAATTGGTATCTATTGTAATGATCTGGTTTGTATTTTTTTGGATGAAGCAATGTGGGAAAATTTTGGGACGGAAAAATTTTTCCTGGTATTTTTATTTTTCCTACCTTGTCTAGTTTGGGAGGAAATGAGTGTAACTTAAGTGTAAAGAAATCTGGTAGCAATCGGGTGAAGCATTTATGATTATCATTAAATGAGTAGATATATATCTTGTAAATGAACTTGTATGACTTTACGAAATTAAATTTGAGCGACTAGATGTCCATTAATCGAACTTAGACAAAAGGGTATACTCTAAGCATCGTAGGTTAGAAATATGTTTTGAATTATGGTTTTGAAAATTCTTGAGATATCTCACTGAATCTAGAATTCTGCCGCGACAGGGGATTCCGCCACTCTGGCTCTGTCTTAGTGGTGGGCATGAAACGAATTAAAATTGTTAATAAACCCCTATCCAACCTCATTATGAAATTTTTGAATTTTTGATCTAAGAAACAAATCTCAAGTGATTCCTAGTTATTTTCCAACATTCTTAAGGCTAATGTGTGTTTTTCACCTCCTGAATCCATTTTTCGATCCGTAGAACGTAATAAAATAGGCTTATAATGATGGGGAAGGGATTTTATACAGATTTTATGGTGGAAGCAACCCTAAATTTATTAGTTGGGGTCATGGGGAAATATAGGGTTCATAGAATTGTTATCGTTTGAGTAATTAGCGATTGTTTATTGATTCTCGTGTTTTCTTGATTGTTTCTAGACCAAGAACAAGCGTATGAAGTTCCAAAATGGAAGGATCAAGTTTCTTAGGGTTTCAAGATTGTTTGAGGTATGCGATGGTTGTGAATCTATGTTGTGCATTGTTACAACGTTTCTGCTTTGTTGTGAAAACTGTATATTTATGAGTGTTGCAATATTGAAAAAACTTCAGGAAATGAAATAGATGAATGATGCTTTCCTTTAAATCATGATGAAAATGTATGATCTTTGTTGATATACTTGTGATTGAGATTGTGGTGTTTGTTTGGGATAGGTTGCCACATTCTGACATATCTAACTTTGTTCAATTGCCACCTTCTCGCATAACTTTTAATGAGATTTTCTATGTTCTTCCATAACTTTTGATCGGATTTCCACGTTCCAACATAAATATACGATCGTATTACCACATTCTGGCAAGCTAACTATTTGGGTTGGGTTCATTGAGAGTACAAATGATGTGAGGCAAAATGTTATATGTGTTGTTGATTCTTCATGTTGATAATGTTTTAAATGTTGATAAACATGTATGAGATTATAAAGTTGTTGACTTTTTGTATGTTACACTAGTGAGATAGTTGTGTCATTCTATGAGTGCAGAATGGTTGTGTACTCATACCGCAATTGCTCTTTAATTTTAGGTACAGAGCATCTTCCAACAGCCATTGACGAACCTCACTCAGAAGATTTGTTATCATTTCTTTCGAATTCAAAGGTGAGATAGCATCTCTCTCTCTTCCATGGAATTATCTTTAGTCATTTTTCACCATTTTGGGACTATTTAATCATTTGCTTTATCTAGGCGTTAGTTCAATAGATCGGGTTGCATCCCTTCTTGTTTTAGGCTTGGTTGAACTTTAGATATTTTGGTACATTAAATTTTTATTCTAGCTATTCAAATTACGAAGTTTTTTATTTAGGTATATTTTTTCCATACCTTAATAGTCATAGTTTTTTGTTTAGTTTCATAGTAGGATTGTAGTAGTGATTCTCCCACCGGAGGGATAGTGGAGGTGCCAATCATGACAATTTGTGTCGTGACCTTAACCCTATTATGTTTTTATATTAAACTATATCAAAAATAGTGTAGTGAATAGTTATTGAATAAGTAGTTATTTATTGCAAACTAGTTAACATGTTTTTCTTACTTACAAAAATATCAAGTACCATAACACAAGTTATTTGTTTACTTCCAAAAAAATACGTTGGAATACTATTGGCATGTGTTCATTACATTATTAATTACATAATAGAAGATAGTTTATATTTTACTATACTATCTAACATTTACTTTGTAATAGAGGTTTAATAGATATTTAATTCATTTTATTTGAAGATATGGTCAATTCTGAAAGAATTTTATCTAATCATGAAAACATTTGCTTTACTCATTCTTGTACAACACATACGTTATTATAAAGTGATATTTTGCCCCCAAATCTTTGAGATACTCGTTGAGTTCTCAAAATAACCATGAAAATGGTTATCTTATCCAATCGACACTGAAATAAATCTTGAATATCTTTGCATCTCCAAAAATGTCTTTGGAAGACATGTGTAATATAACATTTTCTTGCTTTATCTTATGTCTTGTATTGAAGAAAAAAATAGTTCAATTGAGGCATATTAGATAATAAATTGACTGACTCTAATGTTTTTGTGCTTTTGCATGATAATTTTGGACATGTGGGCTCTATAATGATGACACGAATTACAAAAAATCCAAGTGGACATCGATTAAAGACCTAAAAATTATTTTAAATGGTGATTTTTTATTTTAAAATTTTTTGATATCAATACAAATAAATTTTGAGACCATCCCCAATAAAAGATGAGATTGAGTCCCTTGCGTTCTTGGAATGTATACATTGGTGTATTTTTGAACCTAGTCACCCACAAAGTGAGTCAGTTAGATACTTTATGGTCCTTATAGTTTCTTCTTCTAGATGGTCTCATATGCTCTTTTTCTATATCATAACTTGGTATTTATAAAATTATTGGCACAAATAATAAGATAAAGACGAAGTTTTCTGATGAACATATTACGTTTGTTTACCCTGATAATGTGGCAAAGTTTTCATCCCAATTATTTAACGATTATGGGCTATAAATTGGGATAAGAGTTGAATTTTAGAATGGCCTTGTATAGTCATTATTTAAATGTTTGCAGTTAGTAGCAAGACCATTGCTTATAAAAAACTAAGTTGCCCACTTTAGTGTGTGTCATTAAATATTGCATGGTGTACAACTTATACATCTCATATCGATAAATAGACATATATTTTTACCATTGCATTTTTTATGAGTCAAGAATCGAATATATCCTATCTAGGAATTTTTGGAATTGTTATATATGTGCCTGTGGCACTGCCAAATCTTATGAACATGGCTTAACAAAAAAGGTTAGGAATATATTTTGGGTTTGATTCTCCATCATTTAATTTCTATCTTGAACCACTAATTGGAGACATATTTATAGCTGAACTTGCAGATTGTCGATTTGATGAGACACTTTTTCTAAAAAATGTTATGATATGAACTATCAATATTTTTTAAAAGGAAAAAACATTGCGCAAATATTAGCTCACTGCCCTGCAAGGGCGGGCAAGATGCAAAAACAACGTCGGCACCACAACGGGGTAAGCTTGCGCCACGGCGAGATAGGTGTGAAAGAATGTAAGATAATCTGAAAAAATATTTTTTTCTTCTTCATGAAACACCTAATATATACATAATACACCCTAATAATACCCTTAAAGGGTTCTCTAAGTTTGAGATTCAATGATAAATAAATATTTCTAGTGTAGTAAGAGTTGAAGCATGCAAATCTCTTGTCACATCCAACGTTTCGACTTTCAAAAATTAAAATTTTTTTTGGCAATACCTCCATGAATGTATTGTGGAGAGGTAGGATAGGTGTATTAATTGAGTAGTTTCAAATATGTTCTCGTTGCATAGTCTAATCCAAATCGTTAGTTAAATTCTTGCATAGGCTTTTGTGCACCTCACCCTAGGGTTAGAGTTAGGTGAAGGTTGTGATTATGTTGTGATTGTAGTAGTTATAGAGGTGGTGTGTCATTAAGGGGAAAAACCTTACCCTAGGTTTAGGATTAGGTTATGATTGTGATTTTATGGTTGTGTGATGTATGTTTATTTTTGCTTAATTATAATATGTGTATATGTGGGAATGCTACATCAGTGATCACACTAATGTAATATGGATAAATGAACTTTGTATGCCATGAATCATTATTCACTGTATGATTTTTAGAATATATTTGTAATAATTGTAACTATGGATTGCTGAATGGATGGGCCTTGCGTTACTACACCCTTACATGGATTAGTTTCCCTTTTTTGGCATAAATATGGATAAGTTTCTACGTTCCAACATAAATATATGATTTGTTTCCACATTCAGGCCTAAAAATTTGATTGGGTACCATGTAGCGGTACACTAACAAATTTTGTATTAGTTCCATGACAGGGCCATTGACTTGTGATATAGGTGTATTGTTAAGATTATAAAATGTTACATTATTCATGAATTAATCCATGTTATTAACCTATATATGATTACTTTGTGAGGTTGAGTAAACTGGGTATGTGTCTCCATTGTTGAAAGATTTCGAAAGAGTTGAGCCCAAATCGGGAGGTGATATGGTATGTCGGAAAAAAAGGTCAAAGAGGTTCTATAGATTAGATAGAGGGATATTTGTATTATTAAAATTTGAGAAGTGGGAGCAGTGTGTGTCGAGGTAAATGCATAAAAATATCCTACACTTGGAAAGGGTTTTGGGGTTAATCATTAGAAATCCTTGGGGTAGTGTACCATGTTGTAAAGGGATGAGTGGTGACTTAGGAAAATCAAGGGTATGTCGAGAGCGGTAGTCAGAATTCTAATAGTTGCAATTCTGAACTCTTCTTTGAGATAGAGTGTTTATCTATGATCAAGAACCTAGTCAGTAGGTTGACTAAGACGGAAGTAGGTAGTAGTATAATTTGAATGTAACCTGAATAACGTAAAAAGTTGAGATATAATGGGTGTTTTGACATGTTTTTACTAGTTGATTTTTGTATTACGTAATGGGCATCGAGTTGATAAATGATGCCTACCTATTCCAGTGGTTTTGTACTAATCTTGTTATGACCTTTTGTCATAGTTTGGATGTATGGTCGACATATTTTATTAGGTGAAGAAGAAGAAAATCTCAAGCAGCTTCTATTTTCCCATCCACACGATGCGAGTTGTGTCCTTGTTATTGCGTTTATATCTTGTAATCATAGATTCTGTTGTACATGTTTAGGCTAGATCCCTTGGTTTTTAATTACTTTACAAGACTTAACTAAAATGTTCATCATTCTTTTATCAATAAAACTGAAATATCTCCTTATTTTAAGTTTACTATAACTTTGCACATGTTTTTTGCTATTGGGAAATCGGGGTTATCCTACATAGGTGTTAGGGTAGGTGCCTGCATGTCCTAATGGTTTAGGTCGGGATGAGGTTGTACCATAGCCCAAGTTACTAGTTACCCTGTACAAGAGAAAACTATGGAATACAATCTTGTATATTTTAGTTATGACGTCCACTTCTAATCTTGAGGAAGAACAGAAGCATTCTAGGAAATCTTTTAGTTACTTTCCTTCTTTCATGTAGATTATTGCTTGTGGTATGATTTGAATCCAATTTTTATATCCGAATTCCTATTGTTATCTTAGAGAAGTGAGCTATACATCTTAATTATGATTGTACGAACACGAGAAAGGTAAATTGGAATTGAAAAGGTTCCAATTAATATCTGACAATAGAGGTTGTACAAGAACACGGTGTATGAGTGACGCCCATCTATGGATACTAATTAACAAATAATTTGAAGTTTTGTATGAATGTGTGCTATTTTTGTCTGCACTAATTGATTATGTGACAAATTTTTTCCCTTGTACTTTGGTATTATTTTGCGAGCTGTGATTACTTCTTATCAATGAAAAAGCTGTTATAAAAAAGGGGAAGTCCTAACTATATTCAAGTCAAGAACATAGATAATCTAGGATGTAATCTGTAAACGAAATCAGGAATTGTCCTACAGTTGACTAATAACAGTGTGAATATTTGGGTTTATCCTGGGGATGGATGTTTTGTGGTGTTGATGTAATGTGAAGGTAAGCTAAGGCGTATATAATTGGGTTGACTCGGGGTAGACAACGATTTTCCTATATATGGGGATGAGGCTAAATGTCTAGTTATAGTATAGGAATCTAAGGAAGATTTAGAAAATAGAATAACCATAGAAAATCATCAGCAAAGGTCTATTTCATTTAATGCCTTAGGGGAGATATTTTAACCGCAAGGCGAGGCTGCCAGTAAAGGATTCCTCGCGCTATGGCAATACATAATCTTAGACATTTCTCCTCAACTTTCTGTAGTCATATATATAAATCCCAAATTGTATTCGGACAAATCCTTCCAAGTTTAATCAGTTCTTAGAAATACAAATGAGATATAAACACATAAAAACCACTTATTAGTTACGAAAAAATTAAAATTAATATATATGTTGTTAAAAAACCAATAAGAGCGAAACCAAAGTTAAGGTTTGGGAGAATGGGAGGTGTCAACATGTGAGTCTAGCTCCTATGGGTCAGTAGAAATCTCTTGTCCAGGGCCGATGCCAGTTCCTCCTTGACTATTGCATTTGAGAATGGAGGTGGGACCGAGTGGAACGAGTGTTGTTCCCTACCTCGTGTCCGACTCAACAACATCCTCAAATTTTTTTTACCCCACCCATCCTTCCCCTCTTACTTTGAGAAATACAACCTTGTCTAACCAAAAAAGAGTTAAATGGGGATCAATAGGAAGTACCTCTTTAACATGTACAAGCACACTCCCACCTCCTGGCATAGCGCAGTCATGAGTCCACTTAAGAAGAAGGCTTTCTTATTGTCCCTATATAAAATCTTCAATTAAGAGATTATTTGGCCATCTCATTTAGCTAGATGCCTTGCACAATGCACGCAATCACTAAGGCTTGAGGAGTGGTCATGTCGATGTGGTTTCCCCGTTATACAGATCCTAATAGTAACCAAGTGAAGATACCTCTTAGAACAGGCGAGCAGTTTGAGCTAGTAATACCCTCGGTAGTGGCCTAGTAGACCTGATCCCACCGTGCATGCCCAATAAATATGTCTCTCGACTAGACTAGAAATTAGGCAGTAGAATGCATTTATAGTAAAGTAAGTATTGATGTGAAAAGAGTAATTAACAAGAAAATTACCTTTGAAATGATCCCTGGAACAAGAAAGTCAGGAGAATTTGAACAGAGTTTGGAGTTTTAAAAAGGGATAAATGAGCAATCTGTTCCCCATGCCCCCATTACTATTTCCGATCTCCTACAATAGCGGGAGATTCATTCCACTGTGGGCCTGCCTTAGATGAAGGTATGCCACTCTAGAGGGGTAAGACTATGTAGAGGGACACGTACTTTATTAGCACGTTAACTCGAAATTCTTCTTGATATTTCGGTATAATACTTTTCATAGGTGAAATAATTTTAAAAGTCACCAGTCCTTGCTATTCTTAAATGGAAAATTCCTTTTGTTGAGAAGTACTCAAAAATAAGGCGAGTAACGTTCCGTGCACTATTTGTTCGGGGTCGAGCGGAAAGTATATTTCTGTCTTTCATAACGACTCGAACCTAGTTATTTAACAAAGTAAAAAACTTTGGGAAATTACTAGGTGAGATGTCGCTAGGGCGGCGGTTCCATGATGGGAAAGCTGATTCTAATGCAGGATAGGCAAGGAAAAAATGTAAATATTGCAAAATGTTATTTTATCCTTCTTCATAAAACAACTAATCTAGATGTAAACAACCCTAACCCACCCTCCTTCCTTAAAAAAAAAAATCTTCTCTAAGATTTGGAGAGAAGGAGGAGGATATTTCTATATTAGGGAGGGCTGTGGTTTGCAAATCTCCGATCGAATCTATCTTTCCCTCATTATGAAAACCAAAAACTTATTTGCAATTAGTCCACAAATGTTTACCTTCTAGGTAGGCAAGGTTTATTAGTTGAGCAGTAATAAATATCTGCTCGTTGGGAAGTATAATACCAATCATTTATCGAATTCATGCATAGGATTTTGTGCACCAAATTAAGGGATGATTATGTTGTGATTTTAGAAGCTATGTAGGAGGTTTTTCATAAAGGGGAAAAACCTCAACCTAGGTTAGGGTTTGGTTATTGTTGTGATTTCATTATTGTGTGATCTATGTTTGTTTTTGCTTTATTGTAATACGTGTATATATGAGAATATTGCATTTCTTATCACATTAAATACACTAATGATATATGAACTTTGTATGCTATGAATTATGACATGATTTTATGATTTTTTGTATATACTTGTGATTGTGATTCTGGCATATTGGATGGATGGGGGCTTGCGTTCCAAAACACTAACGTAGATTGGTTGACACATTCTTACATAAATATGGGATAAATTTCCATGTTCCCGTATAAATATAGGAATATTTTCCATGTTAAGTCTTTAACATTGGATCGGGTAGCATATACTGATACACTATTGGGTTTCGTGATAGGACCATTCACTTTTAATATAAGTGTATTTTTGGAATTGTGAAATGATACATTGTTCTTGAATTAATACATGTTATGGTAACCTATGTATGATTACTTTTTGAGGTTGAGTAATCCCGGTATGTGTCTCATTTGATTAATAATTTTTGAATAGTTGAGCCCAAATCGGGAGGTTATACACTAACTGGAGACCAAGGATCCAAGATATGCGATTCAGTACATAAAGGGCTGGCCGTATCATTAAAAATTTAAAAGTGGGGGAAGTGTGTGTGGAAGTAAATACATAGGATGATGCTACCTTGGGAAAAGGATTTGTGGCAGACCATTACGAAACCTTGAAGAAGAATACCATGTGGTAAACGGATGAGTGGTTACTTTGGAAAATCAAGGGTATGTCGAGACAGGTAGTCGAAATTCCTTTAATGGTAATTGTGGATTCATCTTTGAGTTTTAGTGTTCAAAGTTATGATCAAGAACCTAGTAATTAGGTGGACTAAGGCGGAAGTTTGTAGTATAGATACTAGTGTAATTTTTAGGTAACTGAAAAAAGGGCAAACGGTGGTGAAATAATGTGTCATGTTTTTTGTAGTTAGTTTCTAATATCATGCGGTGTGCATGGGGTTGACCGATGATTTCTACACGTATGTGTGGTTTTCTATTGATATGTCTCTTTCTACGCCTTTTTGGCATAGTCTTCAAGCAGGGTTGATGTTGTTTCATCAGGTGAAGTCGAAGAATAATTCCGACAGCTTCTATTATTACTTCTGCACGGTGATAGTTGTGTTCTTGTTAGTGCATTTGTATTTTCTAATATTAGAATCTCTTGTTCCTGTTTATATTAAATCTATGGGTTGTTAATTACTTTCTAATCGTAACTCAAAATTTCTTATTACTTTATTCATAAATGTTTAAAATCTCCTTATACTAAGATTATTTTAAATTTCAACATTCTATTGAACTATTGAGATATGACGGTTCGCCTACATAGTTGTTAGGGTAGGTGCCCGCACGGCTCGATGGGTTGGGTCGTGACAAAATTTGAGGGAAATTAGTCAAATGAAAAGAGATTATTTGTTGAAAAATTTATCGTTATCTCATCTTTATCCATGTTATTCTTTATCTGTGTATAAGAATAATATATTATTCATATGCATAAAATTGTGAATCAAATTGAAGATATATTTACATTTTTGGAAAGGATTACTAAATCACATATTCTTGAAGAGAATATCATATTTTAATTATATTCCATATCAAACAATCCACTAATGTCATAGATAATGATTCAAAACAACGTCTAATGTATGGTAGACCATTGAGATCTAAGGATCATAATCCATAAAAAAAAAAGATTTAATGACAAGAAGACACTACGAAACAATCTCATACTGATGTTCAATTTGAATTTTTTTATATCCATGAAGGAATCAATAAACTGGAAACTCTAGGAAATAATTAACTATGCATAAACTTAAATGATTTTGAAGCTAATATGAATAGATAAAAATAATGATTGATTATGTCTTTTCGTTGAAAAATGAAAAGAAAATCATGCAAGATAGTAAGGATCTTGATCCTCAATCTATTATGGAATGAAGAAAAAAATGTGATTTTCCAAAATAATAATAAACATTTCAATGAGATTCGAATTCACATTTCAAATGTGATGTTTTCGAACCAATATTTGAAGCACCTAATGGTATTAAAGTTGTTGGCCTTTCATGGATTTTTGAGAAAAAAGGAAATGGGAAAAATGAAATGCAAAGGTATAAAGCACGCCTTGTGGCACAAGAATATTCACAAAGGTCTTTTATTGATTATGAACAAACATATCCACCCATTATAGATGGAATAACACTACGGTATCTCATTACTTTTACAATCCACAAGAGACTTCAAATGCATTTGATTGATGTGGTTATAGACTATCGATATTGATGATTTAGCAATGATATATACATGAAGTTTTTTGAAGGATTTACGATACCTGAAGTATGTACTAAAAAATCGCGAGAAATGTACTTAATTAAATTGCAATGATGTTTGTATATCTTGAAGAAATCTGGAGGCATGTTGTATAAACATTTTAGAGAGTATTTATTTATAGAAGGTTATACAAATGATGCTATTTGCCCATGTCTCTTTATAAAGACAAAAACATTAAAGTTTGATGTACTTGATAATAATGTTGATGACAAAAATCTTCTTAGAACAATCATGGAACTTCAAAAGACAATTGATTATGTAAAGAATGAATTTGAGATGAAATATCATGGATCAAAAAAATTATGTCGTGATTTGAAAATTCAACATTTGACAACGGGTATTTTGTACATCAATTTTTCGTGCGCGGAAAAAGTGTTAAAAGATTTTGTATGGATGAAGCACATCCCTTAAGTTGTAAGATAGGAAAGTCATTGACTTGGTTTAGAGCTTCACTACATTAGCTAAGAGTTAAAACACGTTTTATAAGTCTATAATAATGTAATTAAATGAAATAGGAAGTGTTATAGTTAAAGTCAAGAAGCAACCATGATTTCCGGCGAATTGTGAATTGTGTGCTAGTGTGCGTTGGAATATTTCAATGGGTTTTAGGAGTAGGAAATGAATAATTTTTTTGTGGAAAGGAGTTAAACGCATATTAGAGTGTGTCTTGGGTCACAACGTCCAGGTAAGAGTCCCCAAGTACCACATTAGGGGTCTTTGAGGAGGACTACTCCATTGACACAAAAACTACCCAAATGACAGAGCAACAACGATCAACAACAACGAGCTCTTGATTGGACAATTTTCCTTAGTTTGGGACCGTTGGTTCAAACTAATTAAAATCCCAAGAAATATCCAAAACCCCTCTATGTTACCAATGATGAAGTGACAGTACGTGGGCGTCGATGGGGTTACACGGCATCGATGGGGTCTTGTTGTTTGAGACCCCAGTTCACTATCCAAAAGGGTTGTAGTTAGGGTTGTCAGAGAATTGATTAATTAATTAATTATTAGCTCAGGTCAATAATAGTTGATTAATTAAGTATTATATAAGTATCCTATGTCAATTTAACTATACTAACACCTCATTAATTCCCAACCCCACATCTCTCTAACTTATCTCTAGCTTATCTAATCAAAAACTCAAACCTCCATTGAAGGAACACTAGAGCTCCAAGTCAAGGACGCATTCACCAAGGATTTCATCTAAAATTCATGGCAGGATCATCACTAAGGTATTGTTTCTGTCACTCTTTGAAATCCTTCACCCAAGAGGCCCTATCAAAGTTAATTTTCAACTTCCCTAAAACTAGTATTTCAATTTATACATGGGTTCTCTATTCAAAATGAATTTTTTATTCAATTGTTATGAATTATAGTCTTTTTTATTCAATTGTGATGAATTATGGTAAATTGTTAGTAATCACTAAAAATCTTCCATTTGAACCTTTATTCTTCTTTACACTCATTATGCTTTAAAGTTCTATAGTAATTGTGGAAAATGATGACTATATGAATATGTCGAATAGTACTTACTATGTATTGCTTCTTTAATTTGCCTTGTTTATGCAATGACTATGTATTATTTTGTAATTGAAGTATGAGGTCAATGAAAGGGAAATAAGGTATAAAGATTGATTATTGATGAATAAAATTATGAAGCATGATTTACTTCGATCGTAATGTTTCTATATGTAATGTGTGGTTTAGATTTTGATATAAAATATTACTCATCCTTAATCCTATTCACTTGTAGGTGGTTTTCCAGAGTGAAAGGGTAATTATCACTAATGAATAGCCATGAGCTACTATGATGAAATATTTACATAGGGGTCTAGAAGAGACTAATGTAATCTTGTATGAAGAGTATGATGACTACTAAAAGGAATAAATGCTTATTATCGAAAGGGCATGTAATTGAAATGGAGGTCTCACATTTAGTTGGTCTGGCCTGCCACATGTGTTTCTTCACTTTTAATAAGTATGGATTCCTAAGATATGTGTTTTCGCATGAGATGAAAACCTCCACATTTAGAAAGTCAATGTTTCTAGTAGAAATCTCCTTGACCCTTAACTATCTGCCCACAAAGGACTATATCTTACTGGATCCACCTAGATTGCTATGTACGAATGGTTACACCTTAGGAGATTGTTAACCCTCTCTTTTCGATGTGGGGGAGGAGAATATTGCATTCCATGTATCTCACCTGGACTCATGTCGGTTATTGCACTTCCTTCAATAATATAAAATATGTAAATAAACAAGTCATGAATATTAACTATTATTAGGGCTTGTCCTAAAATTTAAGTTATAGGGTGAGGGAGGGTATGGGACTTCTATTACGTATTGCACATTTGGGATCCTAGCAAATGGACATAGCAGTGTTCTTGTAGGATTATTTTGATTACATGTTACCTATGAGAAGTTATATGTGATGTTATGAATCAAGCATGTTATAACAAAGTATGAGGTTGTGTTGTATGCATGTAGTAGGTGGATTTATTTGATTGTTAGCCTTTGATAGGTTTATGGGGTTCTATTCTTGGGATTGAACAAGTGTTGCTTTGGGATGCCTATATGCTGGGTTGACTAATAATGTTACATATATGTGCATGTTGAGTTATTGAACATAATGCATGATTTGACTAAATTGTGTCTTTTCTCATGAATTTATGATTTTATGCATAGAAACCATACTTAGTACATGTATTTTTTACTAACCCATAGTTCTTCCTTTTATTACCCAAATATTGTAGTTTCCGGACATTGAAGAGCTTCTACGCCACATTACAAGGATACTTTGATTTCTTCCTCCAAGTAGTTTTTGAGTCCTCCATGGTTGATTAAAGTGCTTTTTCATCTACCCCAGTAGTATTGACATTGTCTAAAGAGATTCCTTTCTTACGAATTTATAAAGACATTTTTATAAGCCCTATCTGGCAATATGTACTTGTATAATGGGTATGCCCGAATGTTGTACTTCGTTTTTGATTGTTTAATGTGAGACAAAAGATTAGACTAGTTTGTATGTATTGATTATATTGACTAAATGAGAATCCTATATAAGCTTCATATGCGAGGTGTCTAAGTAAATTGTATCGAAGTAAGCTTCATATATATTATGTGAGAGGGCTATGTATACCTCAATACGTAAAGAGTTTTAAATTTTCTAAAATTTTGACCTATGATATGTTATGATGAATGCTAAGGGCTAGTCTAAGTCCTCTTAGAATATGCTGGTTTCTTCTATGTGGTGATCCCTGATCGTGACAATATTTGTATCAGAGAAGAGGTAAAATAATATTAGGATTTATCTCTCACGAAACCACGTCTAGTAGAATCATGTTCATATTTATGAAGAACTCCATACTTATGAATTAGACGCTATGTGATGCTTAGGACAGTCTCAATTTATTGGTGTTCTTGAAGTTGTGCCTCTGGAGTCTAAATTTTACATGTGCTTACCTTCTTATATCCTTATTTTCCTTTTAGGAAATAATTACAAGAAGGAACAATGCTCTAAGGATCAAACAGGAGAATGTGAATGAGGCGGTTCCCCCTACGGCTCCTCGAAACCCTCATGTTCTTATTGAAGAAGGGGCTATATCTAATATTTAGACAAGTACGACCATTCATATCTTCACTCAAGTGTTGGCTACTAATGTTTATAGGGATGCTAAGGTCAAAGTTAACCACAATGCTCACACCAACACATCAAGGATAAGGGATTTCACAACGATGAATCCCCTACTTTCTTTGGCTCCAAGGTAGAGGAGGACCCGTAAGGGTTCATTAATAAAGTGTTCAAGGTACTAGATGCTATGGGAATGTCTTCTAAAGAAAAGGTGGAACAAGACGCTTACCAACAAAAAGCTGTGATTTAATATTGCTATGAGTAATGGAAGGATGATAGGCTAGTTAGAGAAGGCCAGACTACATGGGAACTTTCAAGACGACCTTCCGTGATAGGTTCTTTCCCCTGGAACTAAGGGAGAGGAAAATGAAATAATTCATCAACTTACGCCAAGGGGTTACTAGTATGAAGGTGTATAGTCTCAAGTTCACTCAACTATACAAGTATCCTCCTACAATTGTGGCAGATTGTAGAGCCAAGATGAACTAATTTGTTATTAGGGTATCCAACCTTGTGGTGAAAAAATGTAGGCTATCTATGTTGATTCCTAGATTAAAAATATCTCGTCTCATGGTTCAATCCGAATAAATTGAGTAGAAAAATTTTAAGCATGTTTTACGAGAATTGAAGAGGAAAAAGACTGAAGATGGAAATTCTTCTAAGGCTATATTTTCGCTAGAAGATAAGCCAAGGTTCAAGTAGAGGTTTTCCAATAAAAGTCATTCTATCATTCCAAGGGCCAACAAAGATTATGGGTCTACACCGAAGACTAAGGAGGATAAAGGTAGTGATCATTATTTTTAGAAGTATACTTGTGCTAAATTTGGTAGAAAATGGAGGAAAGTGTCTAGTTGGTACTGGAAATTGCTATGGATGTGGTGAGAGTTTTAACATAAAGAGGGATTGTCCTATGATGATGAATCAAAAAAGAGAAAATTTTCAGGCACAAGCATGTACTCCCAACCCCAATGATCCTAATAAGAGTTGATTCTATGCTCTCTTTTCTAGGGGTGATCAAAAGGAATCTTCCGATGTTATCACCGATATGTTACAAGTTTTGTCTATTAATACCTATGCTTTACTAGATCTCCGTGATACCTTATAATTTGTAAACCATCTAGTATCTAGAAAGTCTAATGTAATACCCGATGCTCTAATCAATCCTTTTGCGGTTACAACCTCAGTGGGTGACTCCGTCGTATCTAGAAGAGTATTTGAGAGTTGTCCAATATCTTTGCCCAATGGAGCAACCCTAGTTGATTTGATAGAACGTGATATGGTTGAATTCAATGTCATATTGGGGATGGATTAGTTGCATGCTTGTTTTGATTCAATACAATGTAAAACAAGGGAGGTAAAGTTAAAATTACCAAATGAACTCGTCTTTTAATGGAAGTGGGTAACTCAATCCGTAGAGGTCGAATTATTTCATGTCTAAAAGTTTAGAAAATGATCCCTAAAGGGTGTTTTTACCATTTTATAAGGGCTAAAGATCTTTAATCCGAAATTCCTCCATTAGAGTCTATGCCCGTAGTAAGGGATTTTCCAGAAAGTCTTTCCCATTGACTTGCACGGAGTTCCTCATGAATGGGAAATAGACATTGACATAGAATTGTTGCTAGATACAAAACCTATTTCAAGCCTCCTTACCGGATGGCTTTAGCCGAGTTGCAAGATAATATGCTTCAACACAAGGACTTACTTGACAAGGGTTTCATGAGACATAGTATTTCTCCTTTGGGTACTCCGATGTTCTTTGTGAATAAGAGGTAGTATTACTTTATGATTTGAATCGAATATGGTCCACTAATTAAGGTTACTATAAAGAAAAAGTATCCTCATCATAGAATTGACAATTTATTTGATTAATTACAAATGGAAAGCAATTTTTCTAAGATTGACTTGAGGTAGGGTTATCACCAACTTAGGGTGAGAGGGGAGGATATTCCAAAAAAGTCTTTTAAAAATAGGTCTTGTCATTATGATTTCCTAGTGATGTCTTTTTGTCTCACCAATGCCCCAGCGGTTTTGATGGACTTTATGAATAGAGTGTTTAAATATTACCTTGATCCTTTTATAATTGTCTTTATTTGTGATATCTTCGTATACACTAAGAGCCACGATTAACATATAGATCATTTAGGGGTAGTATTGTAAGTCCTTAAGGAATACCAAATATTTACCAAGTATTGTAAGTGTGAACTCTAGTTAAGATCAGTTTTGTTCCTTAGTCATGTTATATCAATTGAGGGTATATAGGTTGATCCAATAAAGATGAAGGAGGTTAAGAATTAAAATAGACCTTTGACTTCAACCAATATTAGAAGTTTCTTTGATTTAGCAGGGTATTATAGGATGTTTGTGGATGGGTATGTGTCTATTTCTTCTCCTTTGACTATGTCGACCCAAAAGAGTGTTAAATTTTAGTGGTTGGAGTCATGTGAAAGAAGCTTCCAAATATTGAAAGATAGGGTTACCTTAGCTCTAGTTTTGACGTTTCTAGAGGGTCCCTAGGCTTTTGTGGTATCTTGTGAAGCTTCCCTTGTGGTTTTGGTTTGTGTCCTTATGAAACATGGGAACGTCGTAGTATATGCCTCTAGACCAGTGAAGGTAAAGAAAAAGAATTAACAAACTGGTGACCCAGAATTAACGCTTGAAGTGTTTGCCTTAATATATGGAGACATTATCTTTATGGTGTCCATTTAGACATATTCACTGACCAAAAAATCCTTCAATATGCATTCACTCAAAAGAAGTTGTATCGTCGACAAAGAAGATAGTTGGAACATTTGAAGGATTATGAAATAAGTGTTTTATACAACCCCATCATGGCTAATGTAGTTGCAGATGCTTTAAGTCGTATGACTATGGGTAGTGTGTCTCATGTCGAAGAGGGTAAAAAATAGGTAGTGAAAGATGTGCATAGGTTTGCTCGGTTTTGCTTTCAGTATGAAGATTTTGCAATCATGCCTCCATGAAGTGTTTTCAAACTTCGTCCTGCTAAGAGAAATGTTGACGAGGTAGAGTTTCCAAATACACATGAAGTGCATCCTCAAGGGGTAATCACTAATACTGAGTTAAGGGAAGAAAGAAGGTTGCCAAGACAAGTTGTTACTAACCAAGTTGGACAACATAGAATAGCTTGACAAGAACGGATTGATACTTTTACGAAAAGGTTTTTCAGGATGAATCCTATGAGTTTTATGAGTTCGAGAGCTGGCGAAGATTCTTATAACTTTGTTGAGGAAGTGAAGAAGGTTTTTGAGGTTATACATGTTGTCGATACTGAGCGAGTAAAGCTAGTTGCATATAAACTAAAATGAATTTCTAGGAATTGGTTTAAATAATTGAAAAAGGGTAGAGATGAGTATGAACCACCTGTGAGTTTGTCTTGTTTTTATGAGGCCCTTTTTGAGATTTTCTTTCCTTGAGAACTGAAAGAGGCTAAGGTACGATAGTTATTTACACTTAGTACGGATTCTCTAAGTGTCCATGAGTGTGGTTTGAAGTTTACTGAACAATCGTATTATGCTTAGGAGATGTTTGTAGATATGAGGAGTAGAATGAGCTTTTTTGTTGATAGGTTGTCTCGTCTATCAAGCAAATAGGGTAGCATTGCAATGTTTATAGGTTACATGTATATTTCAAGGTTGATTTTCTATGTGCAGCTAAAATAATGAATTAGTACGGACAACATAAGAGTAATGCCAACAGGTAATCCTTTTACTAGAAATAAAAGGTACCTACTCCATCACCTGCTAGTCCACCCTCACCTAAGAAAAAAGGTTGGTACCATAGTACAATTTTCATATGTAAACCTGATAATTATCAAGGTATCATGGCGCAAGGGGGTAGTAATCCTCTTTCCTGCTCTAAGTGTGGTAGAAACCACTAAGCTACATGTTAGGGTTGCAGTGGTTGCTTCAAGTGTTGACAGAATGGGCACTTCATGCGAGAGTGTCCAAACAATAAGTAGTGAAATGGTAATAGGGGCATTAGAGCATAGTCTTTTTTAGTTTCTCTGCCATATTGAGCTACACCTAACGGGGATACTTTATGTTATGGCGGAGGAAATAACTTCTTATATTACATCCAAACTCGACAAAAAAAAAACGATTCACCAAATGTTATCACTTCTGTGATCCAATTCTTCGACTTTATTGTTTAAGCATTGCTGGATCCAGGAGCGAGTTTATTATTTGTAAATCATTATGTTGGCATGAATTTTAATGTTATCCTAGAGTAGTGGTGGCAAATGGGTGGGTTGCGTTAAATCTAGGAATTTTGAAAATGAGTAAACATAAATTTGGTAATAACTCAACCCGCCTATATTTGATATGGGTAAAATTTGATTGGGTAATGAATGGGTTTGGTAATATACTAGTTAGTCATATTTTCATGAATAAGTAATACTTTACTTAAATTCTGTATGGATAACATATTTTAGTCTTATTTTAAATGAAAAATGTTCAATATGCTTCATTTATTTTTATTGTATCATAAAATAAAAAATATCCTATAAATTTTAAATATAAAATAAATTTATACATTAATAAGATGAAAATATTTTTAGTTTCACGTTTAAATTTTACTGATAGAGAATGCTTAATGCACTTTAAGCAATATTAATACAAATACGTGATTTGTTTCTTTTAAACTTCTATTGATTATCCAATATAAAATTAAATAAACACATAGAATGTAATTATTTAAAAAAGAAATCTACATTTAATTATATGTTTTTGGAGGGTCAAACACATAATATTTTAAATTATAGAGAAAAATATTTAGTTTTAAAAAATAACATAAAAAGGAAGAGATGTTACAATTTTTTTAGTTATATCATGAATTTGAATGAATAAAAGTTAGAAGCTTAACCCATTTGTTTAATTCATCCTTTACCCATATATTACCTATAGATGAACAATAGTTTACACTTATTTTTATGGGTCGAATATGGATATAAGCCCATACTTTACCTATGTGTTCACAAAAATATGGCTACTTTTGCAGGGAGTATTTCAAAGAAAATTGCTGAACCAGTCAGTGTTTGTACACCGATTGGTA
Organism: Solanum habrochaites; assembly: GCA_027704765.1. Lineage (NCBI taxonomy): Eukaryota > Viridiplantae > Streptophyta > Magnoliopsida > Solanales > Solanaceae > Solanum > Solanum habrochaites. Next base: position 18,863,800 of record JAKWJA010002496.1, read on the forward strand.
AGTCTATTTTTGCAGAGAGCGCCTGTCGTGATTGTCCAGTTTCTGTCAATTACAAGAGTACCATTAATTATTTAATTGGCTTAGACATGGTAGATTTTTAGGTCATTCTTTGTATAGAGGGGCTTCATGCTAGTTATGTCTTAGTCAATCGCAGAACTCAAGTTGTCAAGTTTAAGTTTCCAAATGAGCAAGTCTTAGAATTGAAAAACAGTTCAACATTGACCAAGGGTCATTTAATTTCGTACCTTAAGGCAATGAAGTGGGTTTCTAAGGCGTTTGTCAATCACTTAGTTTGAGTTAATGACTGTAGTGTTGAGATGCCTCCTATCCAGCCAATTCCAATAGCAAAATAGTTTCCCGGAGTCTCTCAAGATGATCTACCCAAAGTCCCTCTTGAGAGAGATAGACTTTAGTATAGATGTTCTCCAATATATTCAACCTATCTCTATTGCACTATACATAATGGCACCATTATAAATGAAAGAGCTTAAGGAGAACTTCAAAGATCGCCTTGATAAGGGTTTTCTTTGACCAATGTCTCACCTTGGGGTCTTAAATCCTATTTGTGAGAATGATAGATGGTTCCCTTAGGATGTGGATATAATCGTTAGTTGAACAAGGTTACCATCAAGAACAAATATCCTCTCCAGAGGAGTTGTGATCTTTTTGATCAGCTTCAGGGTTCTACCACTTTCTCTAAGATAGATCTCAGATCTGGCTACTACTAGTTAGGAGTAAGGGAATGTAATATTCGAAAGACAACTTTCAAGACCTATTATGGTGATTATGAGTTTCTGGTCATATCGCTCGATTTAACCAATGAACCTGTAGCGTTCATGGACCTTATGAATAGATTTTTAAAACCTTATTTAGATATGTTTGTTAGCGTCTTCATTTATGACAAACTTATTTATTCAAGGAATGAAGAGGATAATGCTAGTTATCTGATAATACTTGTCCAAATTTTAAAGGATATGGAGTTATATGACAACTTCTCAAAGTGTGAGTTTTGTCTTGAATCTATGGAATTCTTAGGCCACATTGTGTCTTGGGACGAAATTAATTTTACGACCAAAAGATCCCCCTAGGAGTAACAAGCGTCCTCCACCTCTAGCAGGACTAATACTAGCCCTTAGCATACATCATAGAACATCATATGTCAAAAATACGGAAAAATTTAAAACATTACGTAGTGCATTGTAGTTAGACTTGTCGCATACTATATATGGAGTTAATATAGGCTCCTCTTTTAGCATAAAAAATCATATAAAATTCCAAAGTCACATATCACATATAAACCATCTACAAGAGAACAAATGTCTTGACATAGCCAATACAAGAACAATACGCCGTTATAGGCTTACATCAGTTGGTTTAATTATAAAAGAAGAAATTAATGTTCCTATAAAAAACTACATCATACCTAGATTGAAACTAGGAGACATCCCCGGACATGAGGACTTATGTAACAACCCTAAAAATGGATATGCTAAGTAATGCTCAATGTTTCTATAGTGCCTACGATTAGTCCGGGTTCACATGGATTTATGCACGTAGAAACAGACCTCTGAACACTTTCTAAAGCCAAGACAAATAAATTGGGGAGTTATTTGATCTAGAAAAGGTTGGGTACATCCATTTCGGGCTCTCGAATACGAAGATTTACTCAGATAATTCTTTACCGAAAATAAATAGGAAAAATCTTACGTTTAGAGGGTATAGGGTTATAATGGTAATTTCTAGGCCAAGAGTAATATCGTAATTACCCTAATGAATTTATTAACTTATTATTTAATTTAATTAAGTGGAAGGTTCGAGTCGGGTCAACCCTAACTGACCCGTTCTCGGTGGTCACTCCTCCCGGGTTCGAACCCCAATGGAAGCTTCAATTAAATGTATCTAATTTCAGTTTTATAATATGATTTTTATGGGATTTATGGTCATATCACTAAGATAATTAAATCATATTTTTATTAAATTAATAAGGAGTCCTAGTTTGACTAATTCCCATACTAAAACTCCTAATCCTAAACTACTCTCTGACGCTCATCTCTCTCACGCCTAATTAAATCATAGGCTGCAAAATTGTGATCAAAATTCCAGCACATTGAAGTTAGTTTTGTTCAAGCTAAGTCAATTAACAAGTTATGAAACATGAAGAAAAATATGTGACGTCACTGTCACGACCGGGGGAACCCTCTAGAAGTAACATGGCGTACTTGACCTGTCGGAGGTCTTATACAAGCCCATAGTTATCATTCATCGCATAGACATAGCAAATTTACCGGAAAATTTAAAACTTCCCATAGCACCTCATATGCTTGAAACTTTACTTCATATGCATATAAAATATAAGTCATAATACATATATAGACTCTAAGTCTCTTTGCCATCTTAGACTTAACAACATTAGAATACGTCGGGGACACGACCCATAAGATGTAATACAAAACTATACATTACTAAATAGACTTTATAATAAGTACACATGAGGACATCCCTGGACATAAGGATTCCTTTTCTTGAGGTTGGGTATCATCTATAAAGCTATTAACCATTTAAGAAATCCTTAAAGCAATCATAAACTACACTTTATGTAAAAACTAGAGAAGAATAGGATTAGCACAAGAATGTAATAAGTATGGCAACCATGCAAAAACATGAAATTAAATTGGGATATTTTCTTTGAAATCATAATACATGACATGTTGAGTAAATCATTATAAAACCTTTATCAATAGCATATATATCATTTTCATACTTCATAGAAGCATTATCAAAGGACAAACATCATAGAAAAGCACTTATAGAAATTAAGTCCAATTGGAGGTCACTTTACAGTGAGCTCATTCCTCTTTACAATGAACTATTTTTTTAAATTCATTAGTCTCCGAAGTAATCCTTTAGGGATATTTGGTGCAATGTATCACCTTATTACCACAAGGATAAAATAATACGTACCATCTACAAAAGATTATACATACCATCATAGAAGTATAATACCATATAGATATAGTTCAGTCAATACCTTCATCATATAGTAAACAAGATCAACATCATGCATAAAGACTCATGTCTTGAACATCTTCATAACAAGTATACAAATACTACAATGTCATGCATAGGGAACGCATACATAGTGACATGCATTAGAAGACTTTCCTAGAACTTCCTAATGTGCTAATTGTGCAATGTGTAGATGAGTTCATTACTTCCACCTATCCTAAGTAGCCTCCCATAAGTCATTCTATTTAGGGTCCTAGTCATTTAACTTCCATTGTCCATTTTACTTTAGGGAAACTATAGACTCAACCGACACTAGGACCATGGGTGCTAAACATGGAATTTAGTGTTGTAGATTCTTACACCAATGGAAGGTGTTCGTACCGAGCAAAGGTAGAACATTAACATACATCCTCGAATCCTAAGTGAATTAACTTTTCTAGATCCTATGTGGCAAGCATTGTTTATGGAACATGGGGCAAATCATGGATATATCAACTCTGCACATTTTGTTGGGTCATAAGGTTATCCATCCCGTGAGGACCGTAGTGAACCCTACTTCCCCTACTTGGGAAAGTTTCACTCCCTCGCATGAGGACTGTAGTAAACCCTACCTTCCCTTTTTTTAAAGTGTCACCCCCTCATCTACAAGTTCACTCGGTGCTAAGGTAAGTTCCCTTTAATGGAAAGCCTTTATTACATTTATTTATAAAAATATAGGCTTTTGATATTCTTTATTCATATGCTTATATCATATTCAAGCACCTATCAAATTTTGGATTATTCTATGAAACACCTATAAATGTTCCTCCATTAACTAGATCATCATTCATGTGTGTGAGGTTATATATAGACGTGAGCAAACCTTTCACATAACACATAATATCACATATGTTCATATATCAATGCATGAGTCTATAGGCATAACTATATGAGCAATCCTTTCACAAACCTACTAACACACTATGCACATTCACACTTTATCAAATCATATAGATCGTATTCATAACATGTTCATATATTCATCCTTCATATACATAGAAACCAAACCTATGAACTATCCTACCAAGATACACATGTGCAATGTCTAGACAAGGTCCCATACCCTTGCCCATACTAGTACACCTATCAAGTCATCCTAGCAAGGAATACAGAATATACTTCTCATACTTATAAATTACATGCATAGTAGTAAAAATTAGTGAATATAAGAACAACCTTTCATTTAGACCCCATAACCTATACTACTTGTAACATGCATGTAAATGAGAGTGTGTGTACATTGGTCCACACGATCACATAATGGCTATAAATTACTCCTTGAGGCAGCCACCCTCTTAGACCACATTATTCTTGAAAGAACATACCACACAACACATAATAGCATAGGAGGCAAAAAACATAAACAATATAACCTAGGCTCCTGACTTTAGCAATTTACACTTTCATATACGGGGTAAATGGGTAGGGGCTACTAAAAAATTTAACACATCAATGTAAGAACCTATACAATACCCTAACATGAATATACGCATGCTCATACAATAGCCACACAACCTAAATCACAACTAGATAGAAACATAGGCAGAATTACATCATAAGGTGATTATCTAAATCTCTAAATCATATATTTATCATTTTTCCATCAAGGCCATGGTCAACAAAAATATAATAAAAATAAAGTAAACACCGCCACCATAAGTGTTCCATACCATACAATGTCATAAAAGGTTTCATCAACATTACTACAAAGAAATAGAGATGTAGAAGAGTAGAGAGAATAAGCATTATTGTTAATTTCTAACCCTTTGATCATCATGATAAATATGACTTATTCATCATTAAAACACATATATGGAAGTAGATAAATTAACTTTAAACATATAAGGAAATATGTACCAGTCGCTACAAGATTATAGTATATCATAATACAACATATCAACATACTAGGAAAGTACAATAACATAGATCATTAGCTAATTTCCCTTGAATATATTTAGATCATATTACATAGATATTATGATTCTAAAGAACTAGGCAAACCAAAATTTAACCATATTGAAATTATAATTACATACCCTCAAGATTAAGGTTACAACATAGGCATTTAGGATTATCGATTTGCTAGAGTATTGAAGACATTACAAATACTACAAACTCTCTAATGCTCTGATCATCATTAATATTTTATATAAAAAAATAAACTCATTAGGTTGTAGCTAATTATGTAAGAAATCAAGAAGAAATCTTTCTTGATATAACAATAATTCAAGATCAATCACACCCTTAGATTTTTGACTTCATAGACTAAAGAATCTTGATCAATTGATCCAATACTTTATTAGATTGTTCATTAAGGATTTATACCTAAAAAATTTATCAATTATTTACCCTAAAACATTAGCTACAGAAGTTTATATTCCACAACCGACTTCAAGATAACACATAGAAACATAGGCTATTCATGTTCAAATCTTCATATATTTATCATCATGGACTTATTATATACAATTATTATAAATTCATGTAATTAAAAGAATATACAATCACTTCAACATAATAGAATAATAATCATTCGATAACAAATCAAGATCATAAAGCCCATGCAAGTCTAAATAATTTTGGTGATACAGTATGTCTTCATCATGCAATCGGATTTAAAACAACTTCCAAATCATTATATACCCAAATAAGTATATAATCATCAATACATTCATATTATTCCTTTGGAATCAGTTTAGGAAAGAACCAATGGCTTATTGAAGAAGAAAGTATTTGATCATATTTTTCTGTTTTAAAATCTTTGAGAATGACTCTCTAGATGAAAAGATAACTAGAGATGAAGATTACAATTCCTTTGATTAGTTGAAAAACTCTTAAACTTCATGATTAGTCCTTAGAAAACCCATCTTGAATCTGTTCTTGAGCTTCACCAACTATGGTGGTTTCTAGAGAGAGTATTTTTAAAGGGAAAGGTTTCAACCTTGTGAGAGGATTCTAGAATGCGGATATCACGTTTTTTATGACTTATATAAACCCAAAAATATCTAAATAAACCTATTATAATCAGGTTAGTACGTGGGATGAATTTCGCACTCACCCCTTTAATTAACATCACGCAGGATGCCAGTTGCAGGCCAGCAACGACGAAGGCAGTGATGGAGCATCTTGTCCTTGATGGACTGTGCATGGCCTCTTTCATTGGGTGCTTAGAAAAATATTACCTTGAGACCTTACCAAGGAAATTAACTATCGATGAGACCTGCTTGACGGGCCTTTGGTGGACAAATGATTCATCGTTGGATTCGTCAATGGACACTGCCCAGGCAGTGTCTTAAGCAACTTTGGGTCCTTCTTTTGGGGCCACTTGTGGGGACCTTTAGAACTCATACCCGTACCTTTAAAACGTGATTATAACACTTAAAAATTTATATATATTCCAAATAAATTTCGTCTAAATCATACACCTATTATACGTCCAAATATCTTTGGCCCCAACATGACATACGATGAACGTATTAGGGACTATCTTTCGAATGCCTTCGATGTTCTTGGGTGTTTAACCTCCAAACTTAATAAAACTTCATATATCAACATTAAATATCATTTTAAACAATTTTAATACTTGTAATGCTCATTTCATACAAATTTAGGCATGAATAGACACATGAGGCACATAAGCAACTAGTCGTCGAATTTCTTGGTCCTCCCTTGGCGTCGGAATTCGAAATCATTTAAAACTTTGTACGATGACTCTAATACATATAATAAGATATTTTAGAACCTTAGAGAATAATTTAACACCCATAATCTCATTGAACCACATATTAGGCATCTAGGTGACTTAGTCGTCGAACGTCTTAGTCGTCCCTTAACGTTCGAGTTCCAATGCCTCTAATATTTTAGCTACATCCTATATACTATATTTTAAGCTTATTTAGGACATAAAAACTTTAATAAAAAATGTTAGGATCAAGAAACCTTGTCCCATTTTCGGGCTCTTACAATATCCCCCTCTTGGAAACATTCGTTCTCGAATGACACTTAGGGCTCTAAAATCACAACAAAGACTTAAATTTATATTAGAGAAGTTCATAACATTAAAAATATCATCAAATCATTTTGGCACTCAATGAACACAAGAAAGAAAAACCATTTCTCACTTACTCTTTAATTCATCAAGCAGAAAGGTCCTTTTCATGTTCATAGGATCTTTTTGTCTTAATCGTAACATGATCATTACATCTGAATTCATTAAAAAAAAAACTTTAAAAGTTACTCATAGGAAGATTATAACCGAAAATCATTGTTGCTTAAGCACTCACACTTCAATTCTTATAAACTTGAGTTAGTTAAATCACAAAGATCTTCATTAATTAGACCTAGTATCATAAAGTTCAAACTCAATCATAACATACTTAGTGGTGTCCATGGAGGAATTTCGTTCTACTCAAAATACATACATGTATTGTCACGATCGGAGTCTAGACCTCAGACAAGACCGGCTTCGTTGACCTCTCCAAGTCACGGACAAGCCTACTTACGTCATTCTTACTTCGTCTAGGTTAATTTTAATGGAAAATTGAAACTTTTTGTTTCTTAACATACATACAAATAATCATTCTATAAGTATCATAATTGTTCAACATCAACCATCTAACATTAAGATCATCAAATGAAAGAAATAGTTTAAAATAGCATTAAATGTATACTTCCTAAAATGACATGAATACAATGTCTGAATAAAAGAGGAAAGAAAAGATAGTGGAAAATATTCCACCAGATCAATCCTATAACTAAGCTAGAATATAATGGGAAAGCATCCTCGAAAGCATGAGGGCCTACTATGTCCGGATGAATGCTCCACGTCCGGATAGTTTTTGCGTCAACCTATAACTCCAGCGTCAACCTGTGCCTACACCTAAAATTATAGAGTTGTATAGGGTTAGTACACACTTATACTAAGCATGGGTATAGCAATCCCACACTGAGGACATGCATGAGTGAGAATAGATCTTTCCAAACAACATGATTATGGAAAGTCAAGTCAGTGGACTTGACAAATTGGTATTAGGAAAGTTAGTGAGCTTTCAAAATTTTGATTACGAAAGTGAGTGAACTTTTCAAATTTGGATTAGGAAAGTCATGCCATGATATTAACATGCATCATCATACTTATAATATTGGACACAACACATAACATCTTGCACATAACACATAACATATTGCATATAGCACATAGCATTTTGCATATCATTCGTTCATATGCCATCAGACCATGGAATCATGGACTTGACATCAAGACTTCCCCAAAATGAGGGCTCAACATATGGGACCTCAACTAGGAAGCCTTCTTTAACAAAAGCGGAGTCTTCTTCATTCATTCATACGTACTTCATTTCATTTCATTAATAGGCTAGTGTAAACACCAATTATACCTAGGATGTAGTTTGAGACATTCATTGGGTTCGTTGTGCAATGATCAAGAATGACCTAGTTTCATTACTTAATTATAGCTCACCTCTTGATTATCCTATCCTAACACCTTTGGTATCATTCATTTCATTATGTGCATCATTTGAGGCTAGCCTCGTTCATTAATAGGTAACATTAACTTTAACCGACATATATCATGTGGGCATCATGAAATCCAGTGTCATGAAACCCCACACTGAAAAGAGGTTAAATCATCAGCCAAAGTGACCTAAAACATGCTAGCGTACATAGGAATTGAACCCCGCAAGATCCCTTTATTGGCAGTATAGGTTCGAAGACTAGGAGATATAAGGAGACCTATATCCGGTAATGCCGGACAGTCTCATCTCATGAGAGTTACGTGAAACTTCGCCTTTTGCGAAAAAAGGCATCACCGCTCATATCTTGTCTATTGGTGCTCATTATAAAATTCCATTACATTCACCTCATCCATCATGGAAGCTACCTTATAGTATGAGGAAATCATATCTCAATAGATGATTTCTTATCTCATCATTATTTTTAAGTGTGTTAATCTCAATACTTTCATTAGAGTGTTTATAGAGATTGGTCACTTCATTAACTTTACACTCTCATATGTGAGTACGTTTTGGTAACATTAACTCAGACTCATTTGAGATTGCTATCATGTTTTACATTTGCTCTTCATAATTACTCATCCCATTTTACGTGAATGTTCATTTCATCATATGCCAATGCACTTGGCAATTAGTGTATTTAACACTTTTACTTAACCCTTCTAGGGTTTCATCATTTCATCATTTCTTTGTCCATTTCATAATTTAATTTTTCATTTCATCATACGCCAATGCACATGGCCATTTAGTGTGTTTCACAGTCTTACTTAACCCATTTAGGGTTACATCATTTAATCACATACACCTTTGTTCACTTACTTTTAAACGTATGCTAGACTTATGAGTCTATACATAAAAACCATGGGGCTTCATTCATAGTTTGTCTAAATGATTCATATTAACCCAATATTATGTAGTACAAGACTTGTGTATCTTTTAGATTTGCCAAGATATTGATTTCGATCTTTAGAGGTAGCATTCATTAAATATTTACTTATGTATGACTTATATTTCAATACAAAATTTAAAAAGGGAACCCGATTTGGAATCTCTTGGGCAACATTTAATCATATATTAAACTTGATAATCACATTTTTCAGATTTGGGGGACCTTAGTTCGATCGCCATCAACCCCATAATATTTCCTCTTTTTTTCTCCTCTTCTTTTCGTTTATGTCAAGGAGTTTGTGGGTTCGAACCCCCACAAGCTCATTATTTTTCTCTTAATCTATTTCTTAACTTTCTCACCTATCCAAGAGGTTTTGGGTTCAATCCCTACTCTCCACATTTATTTTCTCCTTTATTTTTCTCCTAACTCTCTCATCCATTCAACATGTTATGGGTTCAATCCCCACTCACCATATCTATTTTTACTTGCATTATTCTCACAAATTTTTTATGAAATTTTCATTTAGTGATGATGTCATGGTTTCAATCCACAATGACCTCATTTAAAAAAAAATAAACGAAGCTGATTTTTTAAAAAGTTGGCAGAGACTACAATTTCCAGCAGGCTGGAAATTTAGTATCTTCCAATCATCATCAGTTAACATGAATTCATGTAATTAACATCACAACACTTCAACGTAATATAATCATAATTCATTCGATAACAAATAAATATCATTAGGCCCATGCAAGGCTTAATCATTTTTGTGATAGAGCATGGGTTCATCATGCAATTGGATTGAATTCCCCTTCCAAATCAGTAGATAATAATATATACATTCATATTATGACGTGGAAATCTGTTTAGGAAACAACCCACGGAAGATTGAAGAAGAAAGTGCTTCATCATTTTTTTCTCTTTTTAAATCTTTTAGAATTATTTACTAGACGGAAAGATAACTATAGATGAACATCACCATACCTTTGATTAGTTGAAAACCTATTACACTTGATGATTCATTCATAGAAAACAAAGCTTCAATATGTTGTTGAGCTTCACCAACAATGGTGGTTTCTAGAGAGATTATTTTTAGAGGGAAAGGTTTCAATCTTGTGAGAGGATTCTAGAAATGGGGTGATAACGTTTTTGGTAACTTGTACACACCCACAAGTATCTAAATAAACCTATTATAGTTAGGTTAGGACGTGGGGTGAATTTCCCTTTCACCCCTTTAATTAACAGGACATAGGCTGCAAGTTGCAGGCAACCTACGAAGGCAGCGACGGGGTGTTGCAGTCTTGAAGGGCTGTGCCTGGCCTCCGTCATTGGGTAATTAGCAAAATATTTGATTGAGACCTGCCCAAGGAAAGTCCCATCGACGATACCTGATCGACGGGCCCTTGGTGGACCAACGATCCATGATTGGGTCCATCAATGGACACTGCCCAGGCAGTGTCTTAGGCAACTTTGGGTCCTTCTTTTGGGGTCTCTTGTGGGTCCCTTTAGAATTCGTACCCGGACATTTCCAACGTGATTATAACCTTAAAAATTTATAGACCTTTCAGATAAATTTCATCCAAATCAAACCCCTATAAGACGTCCAAACAGCCTTGTCCCCAACATGACATACGATGAACATCTTAGGGGCTATCTTTCGGAAGCCTTGGACGTTCTTGGGAGTTTGACCTCCAAACTTCACGAAACTTCATATAACAACAGTAAAAATCATATTAAACAATTTTGAGACTTATTATTCTCATCACATACAAATTTAGGCATGCATAGACACATGAGTAACATAAGCGACTAGTCGTCGAGCGTGTTGGTTGTCCCTTGACTTCTGATGTCCAAATAACTTCAAACATTGTACCTTGCATCTAACCAATATAATATAATATTTCAGAACTTTAGATAATCATGAAACACCCATAAACACATAGAATCATGTATTAGGCATCTAGGCGACTTATTCGTCGAACATCTTAGTCGTCCCTTTAAGAAAAACATGTTAAGATCTAACACCATGCCTCATTTTTGGGTTGTTACAATCAATCAGGATTAAACTCGTGACCTCACCATGTTTAAAGTCATAGAAATAATGTAAGTTAAAAAAAATGTGGAAAGGGGGACTCTCTCCCGTGAACTTTACCGAAAATGAAATACTAAAAATAAGAAATGAGAGAAGTGAGATTCGAACCCACCACCTCTCAATCATATTAAAGAAGGAATAAAAATAAAAATAAAAGGTTGAGGTGTGTGGGAATCAAACCCACAACCTCAATGCAGAGTAAATCGAATTTAAGGAGAATATTAAAGTGGGGTTGTAAGGGTTCGATCCCACACCCTCTTGGCCATGAAAGAGAGAATTAAAAGAAAAGAAAATAAAAGGAAATGAGGTTATGGGGGTTCGATCCAACATCCTCTTAGTCCCAATGAACGAAAAAAATAGAGAAATCAAGGGAAAAATAAAATAAGGGCATTGGGGCTCGATATTGGGTCCCCAAACTATGTGGATCAAAGAAAAATAAGTAAAAGTTAAACTATTGTCAAAGGGATTCAAAATCGGGCTCCCTTGCCCATATTTTATTTCGATACATAAGACATACATGAATAAATGTTCAAAAATAATGTTGCCTACATAGATCAAAATTCAGATCTTGGCATACATACAAGATGCATAAGTCTTGTGTCACATAAACTTAAGAATATATGAATCACATAAACGAACTATGATTGAAGCGTCATGGATTGTATATATAGATCCATAAGTCTAGCATACGTGTAAACTAAGTGAACCTAAGATGTATGTAACGAAATGATGAAACTCTAGAAGGGTCAAGTGAGAGTGTGAAACATACTAAATGGCCAAGTGCATTGGCATATGATGAAATAAACATTCACGTAAAAAGGGGTGTGTAATTATGAAGAGCAAATATGCTAAAGCAAATATGAGAGTGTAAAGCTAATGAAGAGACCAGTCTCTATGAACACTCTAACGAAATTATCAAGATTAATGTATATTTAATACTAATGATGAGATGAAAAATCATCTATTGAGATATGATGTCCTCATACTAGAAGTCAGCATCCATGACGTATGATTTGAATGTAATGGAACTTTAATATGAGCACTAATAGGCTAGATATAAGCGGTGATGCCTTCTTTCGAGAGGGGCAAAGGTTCACGTAACTCTCATGATATGAGATTGTCCGGCATTGCCTGGTATGAGTATCCTTATATCTCCTAGTCTTTGAACTTATACTGCCAATATAGGGATCTAGCAGGGTTCAATTCCTATGTATGCCAGCACGTTTTGGGTCATTTTGGCCGGTGACTCCACCTGTTTTCAGTGTGAGGTAGACACTGCATTTTATGATGCTCACATGATCTATGTCAGTTAAAGTTAAAGTTTGTAAATGAATGAATGAGGCCAACCTCAAATGATGCACATAATGATATGAACGATACCAAAGGTGTTAGGATAGTATTATCAAGAGGTGAGCTAGACTCAAGTAATGACACTAGGTTATTCTTGATAATTGCACAGCACACCCGATGAGAGTCTTAAAGTACATCCCAGGTATGGCTAATCTTTACACTGGCTTATGAATGAATGAAATGAAGTACGTATTAGTAAATGAAGAAGACTTTGTGTTTGCTAAATAAGTCTCCTAGTTCAGGTTCCATTTATTGAGCCCTCATTTTGGGAAGTCTTGATGTCAAGTCCATGATTCCAAGGTCTCATGGCCTATGAACGAATAATATGTAATATGTTATGTGCTGTATGCAATATGTTATGTGCTATGTGTTATATGTTATGTTATGTGTATAATATGATACATATGATGATGCAGGTTGCTCTCATGGCATGACTTTCCTAAACCAAATTAGGAAAGTACCCAGACTCTCCTAATTCAAATTTGCAAGTCCCCTGACTTTCCTAATCCCAATTTGGCAAGTCCACTAACTTGACTTTCCATAAATCATGTTGTTAGGAAAGAGCTATTTTTACTCATGCATGTCCTTGGTGTGTGGTTGCATATACCTATACTTAGTACAAGTGTGTACTAATCCCATACAACTTTACATTTATATGTGCAGGCATAGGTGAACATTAGAGCTTATAGATCGACGTTGAAGCTATCTAGACGTGGAGTATTCATATGGACTTTGTTGTCCCTCGTGCACTCGAGGACGCTTATCCATTATATTGTAGCTTAGCTATAGGATTGAGCTAGTGGAGTATGTCCCACTAGTGTTTCTTTCCCGTTTGATTTCACACATTGTATTGGTGCCATTTTGCCAAGTATACACTTAAAGCACTATTCAACTATTTCTTTCATTTGATGTTCTTAATGTTAGATGGTTGATGGTGAAAGTATATGAATTTAAGTAGAATGATTTACATGCATGTTACAAAAAAAATAAAATTTTCAGCTAAAACTTACCTAGATAAAGTAAGGATGACGTATGTAGGCTTGTCTACGACCTCTGAGAGGTCAACGACGTCGGTGTCATCTAGGGTCAAGATTTCAGTCGTGACAAAGTTTGTATCAGAGCACTAGGTTAAATTCCGAAGATAATAAGTTAACATTAACCACATTGAGTAGTTTCTAAGTCATGGTAGTGAACAACACCACTATCCTGAATTAAAGATTGCATGATGCATAGGAAACTTTCACTTCTTCTGCTATCATCGTGCCTTTTACTAATGTTTGATTTCATGATATTTTTAGCGTGCATAACATCAATCCTTGTTGTTTTAAGTGAATAAATACTAGAGAACCATTGCTCAGAGAAGAGGAGGAGAAGCTACTGGGAAAATCACGATCCACCCCAGGATCCAGTTGAAGGAGTGGCTATGCCAGTTAACCCTTGTGGGTTGACAGATGCAAAGGTGCGGGCATCTCTAGATAAGATGGCACAGTCCATCACTATGCAGGACCAGGCCAGACTGACCAGGTCAATCGGTAGCATGTTTAGAGGGAGAACCCACCGATTTGTAGATTGGCTGACAGGCAGCGAGACCTCACAATGATAAATCCTCCTATTTTCACATAGTCTAAAATATCATAGGATTCCAAGGAGTTTATGGATGAGGTTCATAAGATTTTGGTGGATATGGGAGCCACATATATTGAAAAAGCAGAGTTCGCTTCCTATCAACTTAAGGTTGTTGCACAAAATTTGTGAAAGATATGGCAGGATAGCCGATCTTTAGGTGGAGTTTCGATCATATGGGGGTTGTTTAGGACAGACTTCATAGAGAGATTCGTCCCAAGGAAGATAAGGAAGGCAAGGGTTGGGGAGTTTATAAACCTTAAGCAAGGATAAATGACAGTCAGGGAGTATTCACTAAAGTTTGTTAACCTATCCAGGTATGATACTTCACTTGTATCTAACTGCAGGGATGAGATGATTAGGTTCCTCAGAAGAATCACCGGAGATTTGGTGGAGGAGTGTCGATCTACGATGCTCCACAATAACATGGACCTCTCCAGGTTGATGGTTCATGTCCATCGGGTAGAGGAAAGCCAAAATAAGAGGGATGTCCATGATTCTAGGAAGCATAAGCGTCATTACCAGGCATGTCCTAGCAATGGGGGCAATAGGAATAACTTTTGCGTCCTTAAGAAGACCAAATTTAAAAAAGGGCAACAACTTTTCGGGAACTCTAACTTTCAGAGGAGTACAATACCTAAATGAGGAAAACCTGAGACCAAGAAGGGAAATTGAGGTGAGATGCAGTGTCCCAGAAAGGACTGTACTAAGTGTGGTCGTGCTCATAGTGGAGAGTGTAGACAGGGTACTAATTCCTTCTTCGATTGTGGTAAGAGCGGGCACATGGTTAACGTATGCCTATAGAAAAGAGGTAAGGCTGGAGGTAATGCTAAGACTAGGCCTAATTCACAAGGTGCAACAGCAGCCAAGCCTCCTAAGAGGAACAGGTTCTACACCTGAAGGCAAGGAAGGAGCAGGAGAAATTCGCTGATGTGGTTACATGTAAGCTGCAAGTATTCTCAACTTCTATTAATGCTTTACTTTATTCAAGGTCTACACTTTCTTTTGTAACTCCATTACTTGCTCTCACTTTTGATATATTGCCTAAAGTTCTGCATGATCTTATAGTGGTTAGTACACCTTTAGGAGAAAATGTAACAACAAATAGAATATACAAGGATTGCATAATAGTTGTAAGTGGTAAGACTATGTCTGCAGACTTGGTTCAGTTACCAATGCATCATTTTGATGTTATTCTTTGCATGGACTTGCTTCATAGTTGTTATGCCTGTATGGATTGTCATAGAAGAGTTGTGAGATTTTGTTTCCCTAATGAAGAAGAGCTCGTCTGGGAGGGATACAACTCGAGTCATCCTAATACCCTTATTTCAAGCCTTAAGGCCTATAAAATGATGTCCCAGGAGTTATTATGTCATCTTATCAGTGTTAATGATTTAGATCATGACATTCCTTCCATAGACTCAGTGCCTATAGTGAATGAGTTCCAAGATGTATTTCGTGATGATTGACCTTGAGTTGGCTGCTATGGTCTTTGCATTGAAACTGTTGAGGCAGTACTTGTACAGAGTGCACGTGGATATGTTAACACACCACAAGAGTCTCAAGTATGTGTTCACGTAGAGAGAGTTGAATCTACATCAGTGGAGATGGTTGGAGCAATTGAAGGACTATGACATGAATGTTCAATACCATGCAGGTAAGGCTAATGTTGTAGCTGATGTTTTGAGAAGGATGAGCATGGGAAGTACAACCCACGTTAAGGATAGGAAGAAGGAGTTGGTGAAAGATCTACATAGACTTGCAAGAGTAGGTGTGCGGTTAGTTGACTCTACAAGTGGGGGTGTTTCAGTTCATACTCTATCTGAATCTTCCTTTGTAGTTGAAGTCAAGAAGGGTGAGCATCTTTATTCTATTTTGATGGAGTACAAGGACTTAGTTTTGAAAATGATGAATTAGTCCTTTCATTTGGGAGGTGACGGCATACTTAAGTACCACGACAAGCTATGTGTACTTGATATGGATGATTTGTGAACCAGGATCATTGTTGAGGCTCATGGTTCCAGATATTCCATACATCCAGGTTCCACCAAGATGTATCATTATCTTAAGAAGATCTATTGGTGGGATAGTATGAATAAGGACATTGCTGAATATGTGGGCAAGTGTTCTAATTGTCAACAAGTTAAGACAAAAAATCTTAAGCCTAGTGATCATACTCAGATTATTGAGATTCCGACTTAGAAATCGGAGGCCATTAGTATGGACTTTGTGGTTGGTCTTCTAAAGACTAGGAGATAGCAGGATTCCATATGGGTTATTATGGAAAGGATTAATAAGTCTGCTCACTTTATCCCTGTGAAGTCTACTTACATAAGTGAGGATTATGCGAGATTCAAAATTAATGAGATCGTGAGATGGCATGGGATTTAATTATCTATCATTTCTTATAGAGGAGCTTAGTTCACTTCACATTTCTGTAGATCCTTCTAGAAGAGCTTAGGCATATAGGTGAAGCTTGGTACTACCTTTAATCTTCAGACTGATGGGAAGGCGGAGCGCACCATTAATACATTGGAAGACATGTTGAGGGCGTGTGTGATTGACTTTAAGGGTAGTTGGGACGAACATCTGCCTTTGATAGAGTTCTCGTATAATAATAGTTATCACTCCAACATTGGGATGATACCGTTTTATAGGCACTGTATAGCAGGAGGTGTAGGTCTCCAGTTGGGTGGTTCGAGGTTTGAGAGTCATATATTTTGGATCCAAAGATCATTCATAAGGCCTTAGAGAAGGTCAGGTTTATTGGAGATAGGTTGGCTACTGCTTACAATAGGTAGAAGTCTTATGCAGACTATAGAAAATAGCCTTTAGAGTTTGATGTTGCTGACCAGGTCTATTTGTAGATATAACCTATGAAGTAGGTGATGAGGTTTGGTAGGAAGGGGAAGTTTAGTCGGAGGTATTTTTGGCCATATAAGATCCTACATCGTGTGGGTGAGGTACCCTATGAGTTGGCATTTCCTGTGGAGATATCTTTTGTTCATCTAGTCTTTTGTGTCTCTATGATAAAGAAGTGCCTAAGTGATAAAGAATCGATTCTACCTGTTGAAGGTTTGGGCATCGATGAAGACTTGTCCAATGAGAAGGTACCTATTGAGATTTTAGACAGACAAGTCAAGCGTATAAGGAACAAGGAGATCGCCACAATGAAGGTATTGTGGTGGAATAATCTTGTTAAGGGTGCTACGTCGGAGGCTGAGGCTGATATGAGATCCCGCTACCCTCATCTATTAAGCCCATGAGGTTAGACTTCCTACTCATAAGTCTAAGTTTCCTTATCTCTCCGTTCTTTGTTGATATTGCTTGATTGTGGATAGTAATTATGTTATAATCTGACTGGCATTACGCTAGATATTTAGTAGTGTCATTCGGGGATGAATGTTCCTAAGGAGGGAATAATTAACAACCCTGAAAAAGGATATACTAAATAAAACTTAATCTGCATACAGTGCCAACGATTAGGTTGTCTTCACACGGATTGTGCACATAGAACAAAACCTCTAAACCCTTGCGACAGCCAAGCCAACTAACTTGGTGAGTTAGTTGAGCTACAAAAGGTTAGGTCCATCCGTGTAGGGATCTCGAATACGTAGATTTACTAGAATGAGTCTTTACCAGAATTAAAAAGAGAAAATCTTAGGTTTGCACGGTCTAGGCGTAAAGTGGTATTTTCCACGCCAAGGGTAATATCATAATTACCCTAAGGCATTTATTAACTTATTAATTAATTTAATTTTGTAACCAGTTGGAATCAGGTCAACCCGAAATGACCTGTCCACCGTGTTCACTCCACCCGGGTCCGAACCCCAATAGAAGCTTCAACTAAATGTATTTATTTTGAGGTTTATAATCTGGTTTTTTAAGGTCTTTACGGCCATTTCACTAAGATAATTAAATCAGATTATTATTAAATTAATAAGGAGTACTAGTTTGACTAATTCCAAAACTAAAACTCCTAATCCTAAACTACTCTATCATGCTTATCTCTCACACGTGTGCACTTGTCTTGCACATGTTCTCTGCAAAACAAGAGTACTAAAGCAGAAAAATTACTAAATTTCTGCACACTTTAAGAACTCACACACACAAAAAAATATAATCAAAACATAAGCAAAAACATAAGGAAAAAAGGAAGTTTCTCCGTCGAATTTGTGTTGAAGTTGCGGGGAATTAGACGTGTTTTTCGCAAAGGATTTGGGAAGCAAGTTAAAGGTTTGAACGAGAGAAAAGGTAATGTTTTTCTTACTCTTGGTCCCTTTCCCAAGAGACCCCTACGATTAAGTAGATTCTAATCCGAAAACTAGGATTGTTCCCCCATTGCATGTCCCTATCACTAGCTCCTATAACGGTTGCAGGTTGGTATGTCTACTGGTAGATATTAGGCATGTAATGTGTTTTCGTGATGAATATGTTCATGAATGTATGTTTGGAATAGTATGACTGTTAACTATGTTTTCGAAAATACGTGTTTACGGGTTTGGAATGTGTAGCCGTGACTTTTGGACACGGACTGGAACATGAAAATGACTTGTTTATTATTGTATTTTATGTGGACAAACTTGTTTAAATCTTGATGTTCATAAGTGATGTAAAAATGCTGATTTGAGTGCAAATTCTTTATCGAATATTATCTTGAAATGAACCTGAATAACTCACTAAAAATTACTCTAAACGTATACATATTTTACGTGAAAGAGGTGAGAAAATAGGCTGCAAAAATTATATCAAAATTCAAGTATTTTGATGTTATTTTCGGTCAATCTAAGTCAATTAACATGTTATGAAAATGAAGAAAAATAAGTGACGTCACTGAGGATCAAACCCGTGATCTCACCGTGTTAAAAGTCATACAAATAATGTAATTGATAAAATGTAGCAAGGGGGATTCGAACACGTGACCTTGACCGAAAATGAAATACTAAAAATAAAAATGACGAGAGTGGGATTCAAACCCAATACCTCTCACTCTTATTTAAGGATTATTTAAAAGAAAAAATAAGTTTGAGGCGTGTGGGAATCGAACCCACAACCTCTAGGTAGAATAAAAGGAATTTAAGAAGAAAATTAGAGTGGGGTTGTGGGGATTCAATCTCACACCCTCTTGACCTAGAAGGAGAGAATTAAAATAAAACAAAATAAAAGGAAATGAGGTTGTGGGGGTTAGATTCCACATCCTCTCTGTCCTAATGAATAAAAAATAAATATAGATATCAAGGGAAAAATGAAATGAAAGTGTCGGGGCTCTATCTTGGGTCCCCAAGCCGTGTAGATGAAACCTAAATAAATAAAAATGTAAGTGTTGTCTAACGGATTCTAAATTGGGTTCCCTTACCCAAATTCTCTATTGATACATAAGTCATACATAGATAAATGTTCAAAAATAATGTTTCCTATATTGATCGAAATCGAGATCTTGGCATACTTGCAAGTTGCATAAGTCTTGTATCACAAAATCGTAGAAATATATGAATAACTTAAACGAACTATGATTGAAGCCTCATGGTTTGTATGTATAGACCCGTAAGTCTAGTATATTTGAAAAGTAAGTGAAACTAAGATGTATGTAATGAAATGATGAAAACCTACAAGGGTAAAATAAGAGTGTGAAACACACTAAATGGACAAATGCATTGGCATCTGATGAAATTAACATTTGCGTAAAAAGGGGTGAGTAATTATGAAGAGAAAATATGCGAAGGCTAATGATTGTGGTGACAACATGAGAAGAGGCTAATGTGAAATATGAGAGCAATCTCAAATAAGCCTAAGTAAATGTTACCAAAACGTACTCACCAATGAGAGTGTAAAGCTAAAAAAGAGTCTAGTCTCTATGACTACTCTAACGAAATTATTGACATTAAGGTATACTTAATACTAATGATGATATGAGAATCATCTATTGAGCTATGTTCTCCTTATACTAGAAGCCAACATCCATGAAGTATGCGTTGAATGTAATGTAACTTTATACTACGCACCAATAGGCTAGCTATAAGCGGTGATTCCTTCTTTCGGGAAGGTCGGAGGTTCACGTAACTCTCATGAGATGAGACTGTCCGGCATGCCGGGTATGGGTCTCTTTATATCTCCTAGTCTTTGAACCTATACTTCTAATACAGGGATATAGCAGGGTTCAATTCCCTATGTATGCTAACATGTTTTGGGTCAATTTTTGTCAGTGATTCCACCTCTTTTTTGTGTGGTGCATACACTGGAATTCATGATGATCACATAATCTATAGCATTTAAAGTAGAAGTTCCCAAATGAATAACTGAAGCCAATCTCAAATGATGCACAATATGATATGAATGATACCAAAGGTGTTAGGATACGATAATCAAGAGGTGATATAGACTCAAATAATGACAAAAGGTTATTCTTGTTCATTGCACAATAGACCCGATGAGAGTCTTAAACTACATCCTAGGTATGGCTAGTGTTTACACTAGCTTATGAATAAACGAAATGAAGTACGTATGAATGACGCAGACTATGTGTTTTATAATGAAGGCTCCCTAGTTGAGGTCCCATATGTTGAGCCCTTATTTTGGGAGTCTTAATGTTAAGTCCATGATTCCAAGGTCTCATGGTATATGAACGAACGATAAGAAATATGTTATGTTCTTTATGCAATATGTTATGTGCTATGTATAAGATGTTATGTGGTGTGTACAATATGATACTTATGATGATGCACGTTACTCTCATGGATTGAATTTCCTAAACCAAATTTGGCAAGTCCCCTGACTTTTCTAATTAAAATTTGCAAGTCCCATGACTTTCCTAATTCAAATTTGGAAAGTCCCCAGACTTGCCAAATCCAAATTTTGCAAGTCCACTGACTTGACTTTCCATAAATCATGTTATTAGGAAAGAGATATTCTTACTCATGCATGTCCTTGGTGTATGCTTGCATATACCCATACTTAGTAAAAGTGTGTAGTAATACCACACAACTCTACATTTTTAGGTGCAAGCACATGTGGACGTTAGAGCTTACAGATTGACGCTAAATCTATTCATACGTGGAGTATTCATCTGGACTTGGTAGGACCTCATGCATTCAAGGACGCTTGCCCATTATATTCTAGCTTAGTTTTAGGATTGAGCTAGTAGAGTATGTTCGACTAGCATTTCTTTCCCATTTTATTTCAGACGTTGTATTCGTGTAATTTTTTCATGTATACAGTTAATGCAATGTTGAACTATTTCTTTCATTTGATGTTCTTAATGTTAGATGGTAGATGGTGAACACATATGAATTTAAGTAGAATCACTTACATGCATATTACAAAACAAAAAGTTTAAATCTTCCGCTAAAATTAACCTAGATGATGTAAGGATGACATATATAGGCTTGTCTGCGACCTTTGAGAGGTCAAGGATACCGGTCTCGACTAGGGTCGAGATTTCGGTCGTGACAACATACCAATGACTTGGGAAAATATCCAAATCTTCCTTTCAATCAACCACGAACTTATCAACAGCCTAAACCTAAAATATTTTT
Source organism: Solanum habrochaites (assembly GCA_027704765.1). Taxonomy (NCBI): domain Eukaryota; kingdom Viridiplantae; phylum Streptophyta; class Magnoliopsida; order Solanales; family Solanaceae; genus Solanum; species Solanum habrochaites. Next base: position 18,885,859 of record JAKWJA010002496.1, read on the forward strand.
GAAAAATGGAAAGAAATATGGGTTAGTACAAACTACATGTACTAACTATATCTTCTATGCACAAAAATCATGAATGCATGATAAAGGGACAGATAAGTCCAAACCATGCTTTCCATACACTTACCTCAACACGCACATATAATAAGATCAGTAAGTCGATTCAACATAATATCAACCAAATATGTATACCACCTAATCATTATTTATGCAATGCCAACGATAGAGCCCCATTACCGTATCCAAAGGTAGGTATCACATAAAGCAACCCACTCCATACTTGCAACATATTCTCATTAGTAATAGTCAAGGTTCTATTATAAACTACCTTTAATCATTCAATAATCGTTTCATAATATGCATATGTAATTCATGTCTAATTCAATGTCTTAGGGTTAATAATGAGGAATACTTAGCATGAACATCACAACCACACAATTGACATATAAACATTACTATCTAACTAAGTCATACTTCATAATTTAATTCAAAAAGAACCAATAGACATACATCATTGAAATTTCAAGAAACTTTATACTTCCATTACCATGAATACACAAACAATTACATAAAAAAGGTAAAATAAAGAACAAATTATATAATTAACAACAATTTACCATATCAATTCAAGGTTTTCATGAAATCTGGGAAGAACACGGGTCTAGTAAAAACTCATAGGAATTCATCAAATAACCCTAAATTTATACTTAAAAAAAAATTAATTCATCATAGTGCATCAGAATTGATTCATAATTTCGTTTTCAAAGAAGACCCATGTGAAAAGAAAAACTCTAGTTTTGGAGGATTAAGAAATCATCTTTTGGAGGGACCTCTTGGGGAAAGAATACCAAGAGTGAAGTAAACCATATATTAGTGATGATAAAACTATGAATTTGAGTTGGAAACATGATAACTTGACCTTCTTTTTGGAGATCTAATGGTCATCAATAGTGATTTAAAGGAAAATAGAATTTGAGACTAATGATAATGATTTTTTATTTCAACTTTGGGGATTTTATTTGGGTGTGTAAAATGATTTAAATCTTACCCTAAACCGTTATATAGTCATCACTTTGCTATGTCGCCTGAGCACACATTCTAGACCCACTTGGGGCACATCACAATAAATCACGAACCATTCGGTACCCTCCAGCAAGGTCAACACCAGAGCAGAGGGAAGTCTATCTGTTACTAATTGGAAGGTCTTTTCACACGATTTTGATCATTCGAAAATGGACTTCTTTTGGGTTAAGTCCATTAATGGATATGTGATAGACGAAATTCCTTAAAAAACCTCTTATATTGACCGCCCAACCTTAGAAAACTTTGCATGTCGGTATGACTAAAGGTTCTAGCCCTACTTTTGACCAATTTCTGTCTTTCTCGGATCAACCTCTACCCCTTCACCAGAGAAAATTTTACCAAGGAATGCAGCTGTTATTAACATGAATTCACACTTGTTAAACTTAGCAATTAGTTGGTTATCCTTGACAACTTGAAAAACTATCAAATTGCTCATATGAATATTCTCACTCCTAAAATATATCAAAATGTTATCAATGAATACAATCACAAACAAATAAAGATTCTTTATAAAAATATGATTCATAAGGTCCATGAAAGCCGCTGCGGCATTTTTTATACAAATGACATCTCTAGGAATTCAAAGTGATGATATATTGTTCGTATTGCCATTTTTGGAATATCAACCTCCCTCACTCTAAGTTGGTGTTAACTCGACCTAAGACAATCTTTAAAAAGTAACTCACTCCTTGAAGTTGATCAAAAAACTCATGAATTCTTAGGAGCGGATACTTATTCTTTATATAGATTTGTGCAATTGACAATAGTCGATACACATTCTAAAAGACCTATCCTTCTTCTTCACAAAAAATATCTAGGCTCCCCATAGAGATATGCTTGCTTGAATAAACTCCTTATCTCTCAAATCCATGAGTTGTGCCTTTTGTTTTTTCAACTCGATGGGGGCCATCCGATAAGGAGGGTTGAAATAAGTTGTATATCCGGCAATAAATCTATGCCGGAGCCAATCTCCCGCTCGGGTGTTATTACGGAAAGGTCATCGTGAAAGACCACAAGAAATTCCTTGACTACGGGTACCGACTCTGTATGATGGACCTCAGATTCAAGATCTCTAACTATTACTATGTGGTAGAGACAATTCTTTTCACTCAACTTTGAAGCTTTTAGACACGAAATTATCTTATCCATAGGATTTGAGTTTCCACCCTTCCACTCAAAAACTGGTTCATTTGGAAATTTAAATTTGACTACCCTTATCATACAATCAATACAGGCAAAGCAAGCATGAAACCAATCCATTCCCAATATGAAATGAAAATCTAGTATATCATGTTCTATCAATTCAACAAATGTAGCTCTATTGGGCAAGGAAATAGGATAACCTTTGTCGACTCTTTTAGCCACCACAGAATTACCCACCAATGTAGAATATCAAATTTAATGGCTACAATAGGGGTCACAAATAACAATGTAGCTCCAGGATCAAGCAAAGAATACACATTAAAGGAAACTAATATTAATATACTGGTAACGACATCTAGTGAGCTCTCTTGATCACCTTGGGATTCAGGAGCATAAAAGTTTCTTTTAAGATCATTCGTATTTTTAGCATTTGCTTGTGCTTGAGCATTTTACCTTCGGTGAGTTCCATCATAGTGAAATCTCTCTGCATGTGACAACTCTTACCACAACCATAGCAATAACCCGTGTGAACTAGGCACTAACAATTATGTTTTGTACCATATTTTTAACAAAAAGGCTTTTTAACATAAGAACCACTACATTTCCCATATTGGGACTTGGGAATATACATCTTACTCTTTTTGACCATTGGGGCATTAGGAGGGGCTTTGTTGGAAAACTCCTTTTGAACCTTCGTTTGTCTTGTTCTTCAAATTTTGTCTTGGATAAATTCCCATCTTCTGTTCTTAGCTTCTTCAACTCCCTACCAACTTGCCTGAGCTTTTGCTCTCTTTTTATTTTGCATGAACCATTATACGAGATATGCTCATACTAGGAATCATTATAGATGACCCACATTCATTAACCATAAGGTCGGATATCCCCATAATAAATTTTTTCATCTTAGATTTAGAAATCGCAACCATAGTTGGAGCATGATTTGATAGTTGGGTGAACTTGAGGCTATACTCTTTCACGCTCACACCCCCTTGACGAAGGTTAATGAATTCTTGCATTTTACTCTCCTTTAATTCAAAGGTAAAGAAACTATTAAGTATGGTCATCTTGAAAGCTCCCCAAGTAATCCGACCTGCTCTAATCAACCTCTTATCCTTCCATCTCTCATACCAAACATAAGCCACAACTGTGAGTTGGTAGGAGGATAGTTCTGCGTTTTGTTAAGAAGAAACACCCATAGGATTAAGAACTTTGAACACTTCATCAATGAGACCTTGTGGGTCCTCCTCCGCAAAAGAACCATAAAAAGTAGGAAGATTCATCCTTCTTAAATCCCTAATCCTTGAAGTTGTGGTGTTAACATTAGAGTTCACTTGAAGCTTTTCATCCCTAGTAACTTGGGAAGTCAACACTTTAGTGAAATCATGAATAGTCACCCTTATCTCAATATTAGTCATAGCCCCTTCTTCAATAGGAACTTGAGGGTTTTGAGGAGGTTGACAAATTGTACTCGTCATTCCTTAGAGCATTGTTCCTCCTTGTATTCATTGCCTATAAGAAGAATAAAAATATTAGAAGAAAAGACTAGATAGATTTAAGACTCTTTGGAATGATTAAGGAATAAAAAGAGACTGAAAGTTCCTAAGAATCACATAGTCTCTTATTCATAAGTGTGGTGCGCTTCACAATTATTAATATGACCGTACAGAAACGTGGTTAAGTGAGACATCAACCCTAAGATTACTCAACCTCATGCTCTAATATAAAGTTTGTTGTGACGCTAAGTACCCACTAGGCGTAACTGACGTCGTCGTCCTCTAAGAGGAATAAGAGTAGCCCTTTGCATACATAATAGCACATCATAAGTCAAAAATGTGGAAAAATTTAAAACTTTATGTTTTGAAGTGTACTTAGACCTCACACATACTATATAAGGATTTTACATAGACTATTCTTTTAGCGTAACAAATCATATAAGAGTCTAAAGTCTCATCTCCCATATAAACCATCAAGAGGAGTACAAATGTCCTCACATATCCAATACAAGAACAATAGTCCATTATAGACTTACATGAATTGTCTAAATGATAATAGAAGGAATGAATGTTTCTAACAAAAGCAACATCATAGATGGATTTTAACTTGGCAACATCACCTGACATGAAGACTCACAATTGACATGGGAAAAGATCCAATTCTTTATTTCAATCGACCATGAACATCTCATCGGATCGAACCTAAAAGGTTTGGGAAAAATGGAAAGAAATATAGGTTAGTACAAACCATATGTACTAAGTATTGTTTCTATGCACAAAAATTATCAATGATTGATAAAAGGACAGTTTAGTAAAAACCATGTTTTCTGTCAACTTAAATCAACACGCACATATAATAACCATAGTAAGTTAGTTCGATATATATCAACCCAATATGTACTCCACCTAAGCAATACTTGTGCAATCCCAAAGATAGAGCCCATAACCCTATCAAAAGCTAAATATCACATCAAGCAACCCATTTCTCTTACAACATATTCTCGTTATTTATCATGACATGCTTAATACATAAATATTACTCATAACTTATCAACATAATCGTAATCATATTCATTAAAGAACACTACTATAACAATCCCTCAGGACTCCACAAGTGCAATGTGCATGGAAAGTCCCATACCATCCCTCAAACCATGTAGAAACCTTCAACACAATCATAATAAGAGTTCAGATACTTATCTTGTTCATTTTATTTTTATATTAGGGAATGATGTGCAATAACCGACCCGAGACCATGTGAGCTACATATAATCTGGTGTTCTACTCCCACACCAAAAAGAGAGGGTTAACACTTGCCTAAGGTGTAATAATTCTTACGTATCTATCTTGGTGGATCCACTAAGCTAGAGTCCTATGTAGGCACATATTTAAGGGTCAAGCAGATTGTTGCTGGAAACCTTCACTTACTAGACGTGGAGGATTCCATCTAATGGGAGAACACATAACTTGGGAATCCGAACTTAATAACATGAGGAAACCTATGTGGGAGGTCGAATTTACAAAACATTAGACCTCAACCTCATTTACATACCCTTTTGGTGCTAAGAAATTATTCTCTTTAGTAGTAATCTTATTCATCATAGAAGTTCACATTAGTCTCCTCTAGACCCCTATGTAAACATCTTATCATATACTAGCTCATAGGTCATCAAAAGTGAAAACAATCCTTTCACTTTATACATCACTTTATAAGTGAGTAAACCTTTCACTTAATACTTTGTTATAACCACGAAAAACTACTTTCAATCATAAAATAATCGTATCAGAACATGCATATATAATTCATGTCTAATTCAATGTCTTATGTTTAAGAATGAGGAATGCCTAGCATCAACATTAAAACCACGGAGTTGACATAGAAGCATTACTATCTAAGTAACTTATACTTCATAAATGAATTCAAGAAGAACCAATAAATATACCCCATTGCCCTTTCATGAAACTTCATACTTCCATTAGAAAAGATATAACACAAATTTCATAAACAAGGTAAATTCAAGAAGCAATTACATAAGTAACAACAATTTAGTTAGTCTACATGTTCATGATCTTCATAATTCACCATATCAATTAAAGGTTTTCATGAAACTGGGAAGGACATGGGTCTATGGAAAACTCATAGGAATTCATAAATTAACAATAAATATATACTTTAACAACATTAATTAATCATAATCATCAAAATTGAATCATAATTTTGTTTTCAAAGAAGACCCATGTGAGGAGAAAAACCCTAGTTTTGAGGGATTTAGAAATCCTGTTTTCGACAGACCTCTTAGGGAAGAGAATACCAAGACTGAAACAAACCATACATTAGGGATGATAAATCCACAAAATTGTTATGATATCTTGAGAACTTGATCTTCTTCTTGGAGCTCTAATGGTCTTCAATGGAGGTTTGAAGGAAGAGATAATTTGAGAATGATGAGAGTGATTTTTTTTTCGAGATATCTAACCCTAAACCGTTATATATTCATATCCTAAATTAGACAAAAGACCCTTCACTTAGTTGAGTTTTTTTTCTGAAGTCAAAATGACTTTAAAATGACGTGAACAGATCTGGAAGTTGTTACACATTACGCGGTCAATTCTGAATCTTTTTCAAAAAATCATGTTTGAGGAAGTGAGCCTCGTGAAGAACCAAAGACGCAAGGAAAATTTTCTCTTTCCTTGTCATGTCTGTACGACATGTGGAATCCTCCAGATTTTGGCTGCTCGCAGTCTGCCAAAGCAGCTTGCTCCCCAAAGATCAGGTCCTCCTCAAGGACCCTCGGATGGTCGTTGGGGTAATTATCAAACATTTTAACCCTTTATAATATATTTTTGCCTATTTGAAGTCTTTTTACAAGTTTTATACTTAATATGACACTCCCAAACCTTCACTAACCGTTGGGACGTCTACTAGTTCAATTCAACTATTTTTTTGACGCCAAGGTATTTCTTTGAAGTTGTGACTCTAACACTTCCTAATTCTTTTTCTACTATTTTTTAAGGTCTAAAAAGTAATTATTCAACATATAAGTATCTAGTATAGGTCATGAAAATTATGGGTGTTACAATAAAATTTGATACTGAGAAAATAGAGGTAGTGTAGAATTAGCCTTGACCTACATCCCTAAAAAATATTAGTAGTTTCGTGGGTTTTGCTTGCTATTGTAAAAGGTTCGTAGATAGTTTCTCATCAATTTCGTTTCCTTTAACAAAGTTGAATCAGAAAAGAGTGAAGTTTCAATGTTCTGAAGCTTGTGAGAAAAGCTTTCAGGAATTGCAAAGGAGGTTGACTACTACCATGTTTTGACCTTACAAGAAGGTACTAAAGGTTTTGTACTTTATTGTGATGCACCTAGAGTTTTTTTGGGTTGTGTATTAATGCAGAATTGCAAGTTTATAGAATATGTCTCCAGACAGTTAAAAGATCATGAGAAGAATTACCCAACCAATGAATTACACTTGGCTACTATCGTATTTGTTTTGAAGATATGGCGTAATTATTTGTATGGTATCCATGTTGATTGTATTCACTTATTACAAGAGACTTCAATATGTCTTCACTTAGAAAAAGCTTAATGTCAAACAAAAGAGGATGTTATAACTACACAAGTATTATGACACGAGTATTCTCTACTACCAAAGTAGGCCTAATATAGTTGATGATGCTTTAAGAAGGTTGTCTATGGTAAGTACCGCCCAATGATGAAGATGAAAACAGGGATTTAGAAAATGATATGCATACACTTGACTAATGAATACCACAAAAGGAGGAACAATGGCGATGAATGAGGTTGAATCTTCATTAGCATTAGAAGTGAAATAAAAGCAAGACCTAGACCCAATGTTTCTTGAATTTAAGGTAAATGTTCATAAGAAAAAAAAATTAGCTTTTGTACATGGGGGAGATGGTGTATTTATATATCAAGGTAGGTTGTATGTACCGATGGTGGATGGACTCCAAGAGAGGATATGGGGAAATCTCATATCTCTAGATATTCCATTCATCCGGGTTCCACAAAGATGTATTGTGACTTGATGAAGGTGTATTATTGGAATATTTTTAAGAATGACGTTGCACAATTTGTTGTTAAGTGTCAAAATAGACCAAATTAAAGTAGAGAATCAAAATACCGGTCATTTGGCCAAAACACAAGGCTTCTTGAATGGAAGTGGGGGATTATTAATATTGATTTCATTAAAGCATTACGAAGGTCTCAGAGGCAACATGATTCTATTCGGGTAATTGTAAATAGAATGAAAAATGAGCTCACATTTTGACGGTAAAGACTAATTATTCACCAGAGGATTATGTCAGGTTATATATTCAGGAGATGGTACTACTTCATGGAGTCGTTGTTCCAATTATATCTGATAGGGTTAAACAATTTATTGCATAGTTTTTGAGGTCATTTGAAATAGGCTTGGGTTCGATTGTGAACTTATGTACTTCCGTTCCTCTTTAGATGATAAAACAGATTACAATATTCTAACTTTAGAGGATATGTTGAGGGTTTATGTGGTCAATTTAAAAGGTAATTGTGATGATACCCTACCTTTTATTGAGTTTGCTTACAACAATAGTTACCACTCTAGCATCCAAATGTCTCCTTATGAAGCTCTTTATGGGAGAAGATGCATATCTCATATTGGCTTGTTTGAAGGTTGTGAAACAGGGTTGATAGAACCAAATTCCGTTCATCAAGGTATGGAGAAGGTGAAAGTGATTTAAGAGAGGTTTAAAACAACATAGAGTCATGATTAATTTTACACTGATGTTAGAAGAATGGAATTAGAGTCCAAGTAGATGAGTTGGTTTATCTAAATGTTTCACCCATGAAAGGAATTATGAGGTTTGGTAACAATAGGAAACTTATTTCGCGATATATTGTATCTTATCGAATATCCAAGAGAAGTGGAAAAGTAGCTCACTGTTGAAGAAGTGCATGGGTGATCCTTAACTGATAATACCAACGGAAAAAATTTGGTATCAAGGATAGTCTATCTTATGAAGACATTCTAGTTCAGATTTTAGAATGCCATGTTCGCAAGTAAAGAACAAAGGAGGTAGTGTTAGTCAATGTCCTTTGGAGGAACAAATTGTTGAATAAGATACTTGGGAAGCTAAAGAGGATATGAATAATATATATCCACATCTCTTCGATTTCGGAAACATTCAGAATTAAGGTACAAATCCATTCTTTGTATTTATTTATAAGTTACATGCTATTTTGCATTTCTTATGGGTGATTAAACTCAATGTTCCATGTCACAGCTATAGCTTAGTAAGATTAATCTAATTCGAGGACGCATGTTCCAAGGGAGAGATATTGTAACATCTCGCAAATTAGAAATAACAAGAAAGAAGCTATGAATCGAAAAAGTCTATTTAGGAAAGAATGGAAGTCTCGAAATTTTGTAAAGTTAGGAAAAATGTGATTTTTTAGTAAACTTCAAACAGTCATAACTCCTAACTATGCATGAGTTAGTTGTACTTCCAAATATGGTTGGAAATATCTTTGAATGATCTTTGCAATGTAGTTGAGTTTCCTCGATTTTGAGTTTGTATGAGTGTGTTATGCTCTTTGTAAGTTGGATTGTTCAAATAAGAAAAGTCAACAACTAGATTTTAGGAGAATAGTTTGGTCTGTCCCTTAACCGATTATTTTATTTCTTTTTTGAGTAAGTAATTACAGTCTAAACTAATCTTATCAGTTTAGGGTTTTGGAAAAATAGTTAGAGTTTTGAGAAATAAAGAAAAGAAGAGGAGAAAAGGTTGAAATTCAGAAAGAATTGTCAAGAGAGTCATGTTTATCTTGTGGATTCCGTCAAGGGGTGCTCCCTACGAGGTATGTGAGAGCACATAGCATTGGGTCCATTCACCCACCCACCAAACATGTTGAATATAGCGATTTTTATCCAAAAAGAGTTACAAAAGTGATGATCTTGAATTTATTTCATTCTTTTACGTACATGTGATTGATTGTTTTCATGAGACATTTTAGTGATATTAAAAGTTTTATCGATATACATTATAGTGTACATGAGTGTGGTATCTAAACCCAAAAAAGTGTAGAGAAAAAGAATTACTAAAAACAATTTAAGATTTGAAAATGAGTTGAAAAGCTCGTCAGACGCACCTGAGAAACAGGTCGCGTGCGACAACCTATTGGCAGTAGACAATCTTAGGCGGCACCCGTGAAGTATGTGTGATTTGATCCTCCGTAAAATTGGTCTAGCATGCACGCCCCACATGCACCCAAATCGGCATTTTCACCCATTTTTGTCATTTAGTCTGCTTTAAGTCTTTCTAAGGTGTATTAACACTTATTATTGATTTGAAGTACTTTAGATGATTTTTCAACATATACAAATTATCAATAGCCTGAATGACAACCTTGACTCTATAACTTCAAATTCAAGGCAAGTTAAGAACCATGTCTAGGAAGTTCTTTGAGTCTTTTCAACAAAGTCTTTTGCAAATGCTTTTGAATTTTTTATAGACTTGAAGTTGAAGTTAAATCAAGACAAAAAAATAAAATTTGAAGTTAATTTTATTCAAAATAAGTAGATAAGGACTATGCATTCCCAATGAATTAAAATGTTTTCACATTTAAATAAGAACTGAAACTGAAATTTCCAAAGAGTTGTTGAGCTAGTTCTTACAAAAGTGTAATCGCTTTCTGAATGAAGCGAAAGAAGAAACTTGAATTTCCAACATAGCCGTTGAGCTATGTTTTGAGCAATAATCTCAAATCAGAGAAAGAAATATGTTTTTAGACATAAGAGGTACTATAATATTTTTGGAGTAGTATAGAGCATCGATCGGGGAGTGTTTACACCAGTCACAACTCACATTAACCATGTATACTGCATGTGTAGAGAAGTATCATACTTTTTAGATGATTCCTTTATTGATTTTTAGCATAGACTAGTGGATCCATTTAGTTGTTGAGGTTCTATACTCATGGCTAGGTATAGGATGGCCCTGGAAGATTTTACATGATGGTTGTTGGTTAGAGAAACTACCACAAAATGATTGTATTTTTATATACACGTTTTCTTATTTTTACATATATTTCAGAGTTATATGTATCTTTGTATACACACAAATTTGACTTCATCTTTTAAAAAGCTTTTCTTTACATTGAACCTACTTTAAACTAATTTATATTTAAATGACTTCACATATGTTGAGTTGAAGTGAGCCAGGTAAGTTCTTAAGATTCATTTCAATCATATGTTATGTTTAACATTTTAACTTGAATACTCATGCATTCAATGTACTGATGCCAGTTGGCGTAATGCAAGCGCAAGTAACCATGATCAGCAAGTAGCGCATTGTTGATCCAGTGAGCGCTCCATAGCTAGTTGGTGAGCCTCCTTACATTGCGGAGTACTACTTTTATTCCTTCAGTTATTTTATTAGTTTATGAGGATGTCGTGGGGTTTGTCCTGGTATTTATGTAGGTTTTTTTAGAGGCTTTATAGACTATCACATCTTAGTTGTTTAGTCTGTTCATTGTCATTATCTTCTATCGACACTTGGGTTTTCCTTAATGACTATGTTGAATGTTCTCTTTTTACATTCAATTTATTTCATAGCTTCATATGTATTAATTTAATTCTTCCTTAATTAAGTAAACCTGTCTTAGGGTTCACTTGGGGCCAACAATGGTTCTCGAGTGCATGTCTATCCAGGGTGTAGACTCGGGGCATGACATTTCTTCCCCAAATTTCTTCGAATTTCTTAGTCAATGTATGGTTGTTTGTAATAAATGGTTAATTTTCACCCATAGATCCCCTTCAAATCTTAATTTAAAGATTTCAGATTTCCCCAAACACCTAGGGTTTCAATTGTTTATTTATGGTAGATTAGGGTTTGCTATGATGACTAATGATTTTATTAATGAGTTTTTGTTGAATTATGATGAAAGTTCCTTATGGACCCATGATTCCCCCATATTGATAAATTATAAATTGTTAATGTTGGTTAATGAATATTAAAAGTATATCAATTGATTAAGTTTATGTTATATGTGTTATTATATTACGAAATTCCTTTTGTATTATGTAAAATGTATATTGTTGGGTTCATTGTGATTCATGGCCATTGAAGGGCAAAGTGTAAAGGTTTGTACATATTTATGAGAATTATGTATGAGCTTATAATTCACTAACACGGTGAATATCCTATGATGATTGTGTAATTGTAGTATTGTTGTAAGATCATTCTACCCTTCAGTTACACATGATTTTGTATGATATGTTTATGACTATGCTAATGTTGTTATGTTGAATGAACGGCTATTCTCATGAACACAATATTAATAAGATGTGAAAAGTTTGTTGACATATTCATGATTCTATGGCTGAAATGGCATTCCCACCTTATGAATCATTGAGATATTATGATGCTATGCTTGTTTGAGATCTTATTTCATTATTTAATGAACATGAACCTAAGTGAACAATTAATACGACTTTTAAGGGAATTATTCTTAGAACCAAGACAATATTAAAATAAAATGGAAGCTTTTACGTTAGAAATTTTTATTTCCATACGTAAGTTATCTCATTAAATCGAAAGCTTTGACTTTAGAAAATCTGGGTTTTTAGTAGACAATTCGTTATCAAATAAATATGTGCCCACGTAGATATTTATCTAGTGGATCCACCTAAAAGATAATATATGAGTTCTACCTCAGGCAAGTATGACACATATTTTTTTTATAGGGGTAAAACATTACATTCCATGTAGCTCAGAAGGACTATATCAATTAAGGCTCTATTTTCCTATATGTTAGGAATATAAATTATATCAAGAATATGAACTTGAGCTGTAGCTATGAATTCTTAATAGGTACTACTTTGTGTGAGTAGGTGTATGTGACTCAATTTATACATTGCACAAGTAATTTTTAAGAGTGGTTGTAGGGAGGTTCTTTATGCTATGCCGACTTATGAATTATGCATATATGATGTGTATTGTTGTTCACAATGACTTTACTTGCTTCAAGCTTATGATCATGAATGATTCCTTGATTTCAGTATTAGCTATGGATGAGGACAAGCTATGAAATATATGATGATTCACTACAAAAAAAATCAGCGTTTAGCTACGAAAAAAATTTGTTGCTAATCTATGATATTCCGTTGCTAAACATGATTAGCGACAGACTAGAGACATATTATTGACTGTTTCTATATCTCTCGTCAGTAATCACTTAGTGATGAATAAATGTTCCGTCACAAATTTAGCAATGTCTTAGAAACAAAAAATATTCGTTGCCACTTGTTAGCGACACACTAATTCGTCATTTTAATTAAATTGTTTGTTGCTTATTTAATAATTCATTTAGTAATTTTTGATAAATTCTTGACAGATTTTTCGTCTCTTATCCATCGCCATAATTTTTTTTATGTACAATGAAAAAATAGTCGCTAAATTTATTGATAAATTCTTTTCTTGTAAATCTGATTTATGTGTAACTTAAATTAAATTTCTCGATACCCCAAAAATAATATACATATATAATAATATCATAGATGGTTCTAAATATATAGAACATCGAAATTGCATTTTTTGGATTCAAAAAATCCATAGTATTATATTAATTGTACTTAAAAAAACCTACATTAATCAAATAATATCAGTACAAAATAAAGGGATACATTGGTCACATTGCTATATCAGTTTTAAACACTATTTCATTCCGTGATATTTCTTCATCTTTCTGTAAGAAATAGAGTAAATATGTAAGAATTACACATAGGATACAAATTATATTTTCAAGGCCAATACAAAAACATGCATAACCTTTTATGAATTAGCATTAATTTCATATTGTGCCTTCAAATTTCAAGCCTTAACTATTCATAACAACATAAGAAGTTTCTCAACTATAATAATATGTGCAGTTGATCAATAATATGTGAGGAAATATGCAGCGCAACAAAGAATAAACAGGGAAAAAAAGAAACAAAGAAAGAGGTGAAACAGACTCATCAAAACAAGGAAATGTATGTACAACCATTCAATCCACGGAAAGTACCTTACTCTTAGAAACAAAATATAAGTGAATACTTGATTATGCATAATGCTTAAAACAAAGAAAATTCTTTAGTGTATCAGACTTATACTCAAGCTTAACTACTGAAAGGAATAAATAATTAATCAAGGCCATTGTTAGCTTTATATAAGCAATGTAAACAAAAAAACTCCAAATCATTATACTTAATTGTTCAATCATTCAACAAGGTCCAAAAGTAAAGGTTTATTCACAAATTGACATGGAAAAGTAACTTCCATACACATAAAACAAGGCACACTATCAATGCCTATATTAAAAAACAGTTAATCTCCACTATTAATTGAGTCAAGCAGTCTCAACAATCAAACCAACATTTAATACCCATATTAAAGTTTAACTTGTAAAACAACTTGAAGATATAGAATATACAGTAGTTACTCCAATCGAGTAATGACCAAATACATCCACATTAACTTTTGTTTAATACACACATGTATCCAAAAGTAATGAATGATTATGTGATAGGCATCTCAATATTATGCCCATAGAAGGTGTTTGAAGGATCATTTTAGTTTAGAAATACTCAATATATTTCTTACCATATGATACATCATAATCATAAAAGCTTTTTAGTAACTTAGTAATGAAACATGTAAAACAGAGTGATAAACTTCATAATAATCAAAACTTAAAATTCTTTTAAGAGATTTTTTTTTCGATGTACACACTTGAAGATTATGGGAGACTATAAGATTAGAGAAATTCTTAATTTCACATAGTATTATTGGTGTGTTCTAACCTTACTCTCACTTTTTCAATAAACTATTCTCTCCATTTTGCAAAGGATTAAATTTGAATTATTGGTGCTTGTCCATAAAATATGCATCATACTTGTTGTCACTCTCAATGGAGTTCAATATTCTAAATTTTAAACACTACAATGAAAGTAAGACGGAAAGAGAAGGGTTTAAACCTAGACTCTCAGACTGCAAGTTTTGCTGCAGAAGAAAGTTCATACATTTGTTAGCAGTAATAGGTGAGAGAGGAAAGTTAGAAGAAGCCATGATTGTGGATGTTGTGGCTAGTCTTTTTTGGTGAACAAACATAGATGCGAGAATTTTTTGGCGATGTTCTATCATTTCAAACTTTCTTGGTGATCCAAATTCACCCTCACAAGTCCCACCACCATGAAGGAACCTACAACTACTTCCATTCTTATAATACCGTATAGATAAATAGAGACAAGGTTTACTATCAAGTCCTACACTTGGGATATCAGCCCCTAAATATATATCACTCATAAAAAAAATAATAGGAAAATATTCTAAAGTATACTAAACAAAGTGAATGGTAACCACAAATTAAAAATAAAAGTAAATAAACTTAAACAAAAAAGTATATAAACAAGTAAGATTTAACAAAATGACATTAAGGAATCTCCATGGCTGCTATTGGTGCTCACTGCTCGTTGCATGAAACTGATGTTGTTGTAATTTCAGCCGGAGAGCGAGACAATTGGTGGCTCCATATCCTTGATGTTATTGTTACAGACGAAAATCGCCTTGTTGCTCGCAGACTAAAGGTTTCATCAACGGATGTTCGATGTTGGTCTTCGCGTGCTTGCAGGAGCTCTCCATTGGTGTCCAACTGCTGGTTTCACAGATGTTGCTAGATGGCATTGTTCTCTAAGTTGCGCTTCCAGAAAGAAGGACAAAGAAGAAAGGAAAATGGATTAGGGCATCAAATTTGGAGATGAGAGGAGGAGAATGAAGAAAAAATTAGGGGATTGGGATCTTTTGTTTAAAATAGGAAATAGGGTCCTAAATAAGTACCATTTATAAAATTTGTATAAGGGAATGTGATTGATTCTTGGAGTTTAAAGAACCATGATCGACGGATAAGATTAAATGAGAGTATTTAAATCTGAAATGCGAATATTTAAATCTCAAATAAATGTATATATAATTTAAAAACCATACTAATGGATATTTTTGTCACTATATAATATAAATAATTATAGAATATATGTAATAGTTTAGAAACCTTTTTAACCGTCATTAATTCCGTCGCCTGATATTAATTAAATTTGTGAGCACTGCTTTGTTATTAAATCTATACGAAAAAATAGGCGCCAAATTTTTGCACTAATATTTAGCAACGAGTTATATATTCCATTGCAAATTGGTTGCTATATTACAAATGAAAGAATCATTTCTTGATTCTGCAACAAAATGGTTATTCCGTCGCAATCGTTATGTAGTGACAAAATATTGTTCGTCGCTAATATCCGTCGTTAAACGATGTTTTTAGTAGTAATTGTGACCTACAAGTTATATATAGCCTTAGATAGAACTATGGGATATTCTCTACGCATTACACAAGTATGACTTAGGGTTCTTTATGAGTTGTTTGACTATACATTTGTACTAATGTTCATAGTGACTCTTTAAAATGATAAAGAGATTGGTTGCAACTAAATTTCAATTTTTTCATGATTTAAGGATTTTAATACATGGCTTACATACTTGGTACTTTTTACCTAACACATATTTTCCACATTTATACACAAAGTGTAGGTTTGTGTCGTTGAGGTTGCTTCTATTTAGTTGAAGGCTTCGATTCACTCTCTTATTGCCTCGTAAGTCCTCATGGTTCGAGGACAAGAGCTATTCTTTCTAGTTTCCTTTCATATGTTCTACTTAGAGTCTTATTGTAAAAGGCTATGACCTTATTTGACATTGTACACTTGTATATGATTCATTGAGATAATGTAAGACTTTTTTTTATATTAAAGAAAAGACTGATTGTAAAAGTTTTAAATTCAACATTATTTCTATTACCTATGTTTACGATTATTCTAAGGGATTGTACGAGACCCTTTTGGGTCAAGTACGTCATATTGCATCTAGGGATACCCCTGCATTGTGAAATTTCCCTACCCTCTTTGTTTTGCCTTCAATTTTGCCACAACCCAAGAGTAACCCCTGGATGTTACAGGGCATACTGCATGACAAAAGAACTCACATAATCCCCCTAGCATATAATAACATAAGATATAAGAAATGATGCGAAATTTAAAAACATTACCCATACAAACGAAGTCTTTAATAAAATGCAAGACAATGTCTAAGATTTCTCAATGAGCCATCTAATACAATCGTTAAATGAAATAGGGAAACATCCTTTACAATTTCGTCCAAAATAAAAAGTTCTAGAAAGAAACTAGTAATAACTCATCCATCCTCGAATCTTATGGATTTACCACAATCTAGGAGAATAGTCGATCCAAGGTTGAACCACAAGAATATCACCTTAAGAATCGGAAACTACATTTTGTGAAAACTGTATAAATGTTGATTAATAAGAAAACAGTAAGTATTATTAACATGCATAAAATCCTTGAAACATGGTAAAAAGGACATTTTGGTTGAAAACCATATGCTATACGTCAACTTTTGAAATTTATCATGAATGTTAGTGTAAATTATAAGAATATTCACCATGTAGATAATCATACCATAG
The DNA here is from genome assembly GCA_027704765.1 of Solanum habrochaites. Classification (NCBI taxonomy): domain Eukaryota; kingdom Viridiplantae; phylum Streptophyta; class Magnoliopsida; order Solanales; family Solanaceae; genus Solanum; species Solanum habrochaites. Next base: position 18,903,140 of record JAKWJA010002496.1, read on the forward strand.
TAGAATCATCTCATAAGTAACCCTAAGTTATACTTGTGCAATGCATTGATAAAGATCTGATAAAACCATCTCTATTGACTACCACTTTTAGGCCACAATAACAATTTTTACCGTTCGTTGATCTCATACATTGTCAACACTCATAGACAAGGAAACTTTCACATTTACTATGTCATATCAAGGAAAGCAACTCATAAAAACAATCCACATAAACTATACTTCATTACAATTAGCCTTCATATAAACATACTTAGTAGCATCGTCATAGGCATATTAATATCATAAATTGTTATAACATAAGTGAACACCATTTAACTACACATAAAGCCTACAACCAACATGTGCGATTCATGGATACATTCTTGTAACTCAACCCACACTATGTAGTGCATTCTTGATAACCCATACTACATAATTATTTATTATATGGAGGGGAGGGGGAATAAAACTGACATACTCCATAGGAGAAATTATGGAATTCAGTGTGTCCTAAACAAAAAAGAGTTATCCTACTTGCCTAATAAATAACCATTACATTATCTTAGGTGTATCAACTAGATAAAGATCAATAAACGCACATAGTTTATGGGATAACGAGATTGATATTAGATAATTGTTGTACCATAAAATTGAATTAGGTGAAACTAGATCCTAACACGTGTATAATGATATTTTAAGGTCCTAAAATGATAAAATATAGTCTAAAGAGTTAGCATGTAGATTTTGGTAGAGTTTGGAGGTGAAACGTCTGGTGACGTTTGAAAGTTGGCCTTGAGACATGCTAGCATTGCTTAGTATTCTTCATGAGGTTTTATGTCGTGTTTGGAGATCAAATTGATAGGGAATGTTGCTAACATCTACAGGGACGTATTTAGGACGGAAAATTCCTTACAAAACTCCCCAAAGACAAACCTAAAGGTCCTTGAAGATGACCCATATAATAAGTAAAACTTTAAAAAACCAGTTCCAACAAACGAGGGGCATAATCAAATCGTAGGTCCATGCACGCCCCGTCTATGGGGGAGTTAGTTGAAAATTAGTTTCTTTATCTTAAACCTCAATTGAGTAGTCTTTAACCAATACGATAGTTTCTAGTACGGCCCATCGTCTGGTCAATGTCCCGTAGGTGTATCCGTCGATGGGCCTACAACTTTTCTCGCAGTTTATTGTTAAGTGAAAAGGTGAATTGGGAAATTCACCCCACGTACAAATAAATGTATGGGTGGTAGATTAGGTATTTTATGAGTATTCAAAAATTGAGAAAGCCAATAAGACCTTAGACTCTTAATCAAAATATCTCTCTCACACACATTAATACTCTTAAGAACACCATAGAAGAATAATAGGAGAAGTTGAGGGAAGCAACTAAGGTTTCAAGCTGGATTTAAGGATCTAATGTAAGTTATATGTAGCTTATTCATTCATTTATTCTTCTATCTGTGAAGTACCCTTAGTTTCCCTTCAATGGTGAATCCAAAGAACCCCAATCTGGAGAGGGTTGTGATTGCATTGTGGCTTAGGATTGATTGTGATCCCAATCTAGTGGGTAGCATTCAATGATGTTTATATACTGATTATATGTTGTTTTTAATTATGTTTTGATTGTAATACCAATATAATGGGTAGCATCCAATGGTATTCATATGATGAATATATGTTGTTTTCATGATGTTTTATTGTTAACTGTAGTAATTGATGTTGAAGGTGATCACGGTGATTTTAGGACATAAGACTCTAAATGAAGGTTTTTATGTTGATCTTCTTAACTCAACTGTATTCTATATTATTTAATCATTATTGATCATCTAGATATGAATTGAGCTAGGTTCTAATTTATTGAAGATAATCTTGACTTGTAATGTTAGAATTGGACTTATGTGACAAAGCATCACTATAATTACCTTCTAATGATATAATTTAATGGATTTACATGTAATTGAGTATGAATCATTATAGACTAAGACTAGATTGATCAGGAGTTGTATGGTCACTTATTGTGTAGTAGACTTGGTGAGACAAAACCATGGGCATGCTAGCTTGAGTTGAAATACTCATGATTGCTTTATATGGTAGATATAAAGGGTAGCTTCAGATAGTAAATATCAAGGAGTCTTGAGTTGAAATACTCATGGTAGCTTGAGACGTTGAAACCTCATGGAAGGTTGGGTTAGATTTATCATGGTAGGTTAAGGTGATAAACTTCATGGTAGCTTGACTTGGATGGACAAAACTATTTCAGGGTATCTTTAGGAGGAAGGCATATACCCTCTTAATGGTAGCTTTATTTGAATCTAAGCTGTATTTCATAGAATAACTTCAGATTAATTTCTCATTGTAGCTTAGGGTTGAGGATTCATGATCCCCTATGGTTAGCTTGCATCTACATGATTGGTTGCATGCTGGTTAGGATGCTTCTATCCTTCATTATTAGCTTAGTTAATATGTTGAGATACTTCCCATGGTAGTAGGTCTATTAAGGTAGTATGTTGAGCTTAACAGACCAGGTTACATAATAATTGGGCTTTGATTAGGTTAGTCTAGATAAGGACTTAGTATTGATGGTAGTATGATATGTAATCTATACATGGCACAACTATGACTTGAAGATATCTATGACATGACCCCTTCATGATGTATGTTTATCTTGGATAGTCACTAGGGTTGCATTCCATGATATGGTTGACATATGATGATAGTTCTTTGAGAAGATGAGATAGGTCTATTAGAGACTCATAAGATGACATAAAACAAGTTAGGATGACTTCAGGCTATGTTCAGTGTGTGAGGTAGTATGGGATTCATCACGTGCATTGTACAAGTGTGATTTGAGGTGTCCTAGGGGCATAGTGCTCATATGTTATGATGAACATAGGTCTTAATTATGAAAGTTAATTATCATAAAGAATTACCAAAGAGAGGCACTTAGCTTTAGTAATAGTATGGGATTATACCTTAGCCTTGCACAAGTATACTTGGAGGTTGCTTGTGATGTAGTTCATTTAAGTAACAAAGACAATGAGTTAAGAATGAATTCCTATATGCTTCAGCATGCTTTATTACGCTTATGATATTCATGCTATGCTCGTGTGTTTATATCTTATGATTATGTTTATTATTGACTAACCCTTTGAGATATCTTATGTTTAGTATCGTAGTTTACATATTTGTATCCATCGTACTAACGCATATTGCCTACATGTTATCCAATGCTGGGTCTTGAAGAGATTGAGTTTCTTTGAAGTTTACAGTTTCCAAGGTTTCAAAGAAGTGAAGATTTGGTGAATCCTCGTATCATTCGAGGACATCACCACTATGTTGTTTTTTTATGGTTTTTCATTATGTTAGACTTTTATGAGTTGTAATCCAAGACTTTTGTTATTCATGTTGTCATACACGATATTTAGACATATGTTAGACATTTTTTGAAATAACTTCCGCATTTTGGTTTTCAAGAAAAAGTTTCAATTCCGTGTTACTTTTCGTATATGTTCAATGAAAGATGTCTAAGGGCTTGTACAAGACCTCATAGAGGTCAACTACTCGTGTGAAGATTCAAGAAGGCCCTAACATCTAGGGTGTACTTGCAGGTTGTGACAAACTTTGTATTAGAGCATCATATTATGAAATGATCTTAGGATGTCCCAAAAACTACATGTACTAGAGTCTTATTCATCTGTGTGAGTCGCGACATATCTATGAGTATCACGCTACGGGATGCTTAGAAAAGTTCCATTTCTTCATTCTTCAAGTCATGCCATAGAGTTTTGGTTTAGTAGGCCCTTTTTTAATGTTTGCCTATGATTTTGTAGGTTATGGCTAACACTAGGTCTAATGCTAGAAGGAAAGAAAATGGGAGTAGTGAGCAAGAGATTCGTTAACAAATGCAAGAGCAAGTGCTGCACCAAGTGAGATCAAGTTCCTCCTCAATTTCTAATGACCCTCCAAAACAAAACTTTGGGATTCAATGACTTTCTTGGCTCAAGCCTTAAGGGAACAAGATAATAAAGGAGAGATGGCTCTGGCCAATCCTATAGGAGGAACGGGTTCTACTTAATTAAGCATGTTCTTAGGAATGAATCCACTACAATTTTATGGCTCCAAAGTTGAGGAATATCCAATGGATTTATTGATAAGGTGTATAAAGTACTTGCAATCATGGGAGTGTGTTCCATTGAAAAGGCAGAGTTGGCTTCCAATTAATTTTAAGATGTTGCCCAACTTTATTATGAGCATTGGAAAGATAGTAGACCTTTAAGAGCGGGCCCTACAGAGTGGGAGACTTTTAAGTTCGATTTCCTTGAGAGGTTTTATCCTATATAATTGAGGGAGAATAAGGTAGAGCAGCCCATAAACCTCAATTAAGGTAGTTTGAGTTTCAATGAGTATGCCTTGATCTTAACTATTTGTCTAAGTATGATCAAAGCTTTGTGGAAAACCCTAGAGACTTTATAGGTTCATGACGAGGGTGTCCAAACTAGTAGAATACGAGTGTCGTACGGCAATGCTTTTTGAGCATATGGATATACCTCGACTCATGGTGTTTGCACAACAAATACAAGAGTCCAAGCTCAGGAAGGAGAAAAAGAGAACTAGAATGGACAAGGAGGGGTTTGATGGACATGGTCGTTCTAAGAATAAACATAAATTTTCACAAAAAGGTCAATCTAGTGCTTCCAAGTATGAGGATGGAAGGGTGTCTAAGTATAGACTCAATGGAAGAATGAGTATTCCCGACCTACTTTCCCTAAGTGTGGTATGAAACATGAGGGTAGCTGTTTGTCCGGTAGGGATTGTTGTTATGGTGTTGTGAGAGTGGCTACATGAACGAGGTTTGATCGAATAAAAAAGCTAATGTGAGAGAAGTAAAGAAAGTTCACAAAAGTATTGCGTAAGGTGTTCCTAGCTCTCCAATCCAAGGATGATCAAGAGTGACCTGCTTATGTCCCTTTCTGGTATGTGTTACTTTATTGATTTATGAAAATTTCCAAAATTTCCTATGGTTATGAATTCCCTTATGATTTTGTTTTTTGTTAATGAATAGGAATTTATTTTAGGAACACATGTGTATCTTATTTCCAAGTAGGGGATAAAGAGACTTTTTATGTGGTCTCATATGGTTATGTGTATTTATGTTTAGCTTGGAATTGAATTGTATCATTGATTTGGTTATGTTCATTTAGGTATAGTGCATATACTATGGGCTTCTAGTTTATAGTAGTTCCTTAAAGTAAGAGTTGAAGAAGGTGTCATTCGATGAAGAATGTTCCGAAATAGTTGTGTATTGTTACACCCTCAAATTGAACTAGGTAAAACTAGATACTAGCACATGTTTCATGATTTTTTATGGTTTTTAAATGATAAAATATTGTGTTAAGAGTCAATAATTAGAGTTTGGAGGTGAAACATTCATGAATGTCCAGTGACGTTTGAAAGTAAGCCTTGAGATGTTCTAGCGTGCCTTAGTATGTTTCATGAGGTTTTATGTTGTGTTTGCAGCTCAAATTGATAGGGAAGGTTCCTAAAATCTATATGAATGTATTTAGGGTGGAAACGTTTGGGCAAAATCCTTAAGGATCAACCTATGGGTCCTTGAAGAGGACCTATCTAGTGAGTATAACTGCCAAAAGCCAGTCCCAATCAACGAGGGGCCTCAACGGTTCGTAAGTCCATCGACGCCCTATCGATGGGAGGAGTTCATTGAAACTTACTTTATTGAGATTAATACCTAAATGAGGAGTCATTACAAAGACGACGATGGCCAGTACGACCCTTCGTCTGGTAAAATCCCAGTAGGTGCCTCCATTTATGGGCGTGCAACTTTCTCGTAGTTCACCGTTAGGTGAAGCAGTGAATTGGAAAATTAACCCCACGTCCAAGAAAATATGTGTGGTTATTTTAGTTAATTTTATATATTTTATGAGTAATTAAAAAATAATAAATCTAATTGGACCCTATATTCCAAAACAAAACCTCTCTGTCTCTCATTAGAACACTAAAGAACACCATATTAGAAGAAGTGAAGTTACGGGAAGCAGCTTAAGAATAGTTTACCAATGTTTCAATCTGGGTGTAAAGCTCTAATATAAGGTATGTGAAGCATATTCATTCATGGATTCGTCCATACATGAAGTACCCTTAGTTTCCTTTGAATTATGAATCCAAAGAACCCCAATCTAGAGAGGGTTGTGATTGCATTGTGGTAAAGCTTGATTGTGATATCAATCTAGTGGGTAGCATTAAATTTTCTTTCTATGAATATAATATGCTATTTTAATGACGTTATAATAATTGATATTGAACGTGATCACGGTGATTTTAGGCCATAAGAGGCTAGATGAAGGTTTTATGTTGATCTTCTTAATTCAATTATATTCTATACAATTTGATTGTGATTGTATCATCGAGATATCAACTGAACTACGTTTAATTGATTTAAAATGATCTTGACTTGTAAAGTTTTAATTGGACCCATATGACCAAGCATGATAGAATTACCTTTTAATGACCTACATGATTGTAATAACATGTAATTGAGTTTGAATCATGATATACTAAGACTATCTTGAAGATGAGTTGAATGGTCACTTCTTATGTAGTAGACTTGGTGAAACAACCCCATGTTCATTCTAAGTTTAGTTGAAATACTCATAATTGCTTTAAATGGTAGATCTCAAAGGTAGGTTAAAATAGTAAATCTCAAGGAGACTTGAGTTGAAATGCTCATGGAAACTTGAGGTGTTAAAATCTTATGGAAGCTTAGGTTAGTTTACTCATGGTATCTTAAGGTGATGAACTTCATTGTAGCTTGACATGGTTTGTCCAAAACCATTTCATGGTAGCTTTAGGAGAAAGACGTATACTCTCCTCATGGTAGCTTGATATGCATGTAAGGTGTATTTAGTAGAATAACTTGAGATTAGTTTCTCATGGTAGCTTAGGGTTGATGATTCATGCTCTCTTATGGTTACCTTGGACCTACATGAGTGGTTGCATGGTGGTTAGGAAGGTTGTATCCTTCATTTTGTAGCTTGGTTAATATGTTGATATGCTTCCCATGGTAGTAGGTCTATTAATATATTATGTTGAGTTTAAAGACAAGGCTAAAAGATTATTTAGATTGGATTAGGTTAGTCTAGATAAGTACTTAGTACGGATGGTAGTATGGGATGCCATCTAGACATGGAACAAGTATAACTTGAAGCTACCTATGACCTGACCCCTTCATGTTGTATACTTAGATTTGATAGTGAGTAGGGTTGAATTCCATGATATGATTGACATAGCATGATAGTTCCTTCGAAAAATGAGATAGGTGTAAGAGACACTCTTATGATGACATGAAACAAGTAAGGGTTACTTCTGCTATGTTCATGGTTTAAGGTAATATGGGACGCTTTACGTGTATTGCACAAGTGTGTTTTGAGTTATCCTAGGGGCATAGTGCTCATATTTCTTGATGAACTTAGTTCTTAATTTTTAAAGTGAATTATAATCAATAATTACCAAATAATGGTAATTACCTTTTGTAGAAGTAGGGGATGCTACCTTAGCTTTGCACAAGTATACTTGGAGGTTTCTTGTGATGTATTTCACTAAAGTAAAAAAGACAATGAGTTAAAAATGAACTCTTATATGCTTATGATGCTTTAGTATGCTTATGATCTTGATGTTATGCTCATGTCTTTATCTCTTAGGATTATGTCTATTATTGACTAACTATTTGACATATCTTATGGTTGGTATGATAATTTCCATACTTAGTATATATCATACTAATGCATATTGCCTGCATGTCCTTTTCTGTTATGTTTTTTCATTATGCTAGACTTTTATGGGCTATAATCCGAGACTATTTTTATTCATGTCGTCATAGAGGTTTCTTAGACATATGTTAGACGTTTTATGAAATCACTTCAGCATTATATAATTGAAGAAAAAATTTAAATTCCATGCTTATTTTCATATATATGCAATCAATAATATCAAAGGTCTTGTACAAGACCTCCGAGAGGTCAATTACGTCGTGTTACGACTCAAGAATGCCATAACTTCTAGGGTGTACTTGTGTGTCATGAAAAATATTGTATAAGAGAATAACGTTATGAAATAGTCTTTGGATGTCTCAAAAAACAAGTCTATTAGAGTCTTATTCATTGGTGTGAGTCGCAACACACTTATGAGTAGGAGGCGAGGATGCTTAGGATAGTTTACTTCTTTATTCTTCAAGTTGTCCCATAGACTTTTGCTTTAGTAGGACCTTTTGTAATGGTTGCCTATTATTTTGTAGATTATGGCTAACACTAGGGATAATGCTAGAAGGGAAGGACATGGGAGTGGTGAGAAATATATTCCTCCTCAAGTGCAAGAGCAAGTGCTTCCCCATGTGCAAGATAAAGTTCCTCCTCATGTTCTTAATGATCCACCAATATGGAATGGTATGTTTCAATAATTTAGGTATTCTATGACATTTTTGGCTCACTCCTTAATGCCACAATCTAATAGAGGATAGATGGCTCCGTCGAATCCTATAAGAAGAATGGGTTCTACTTGAGTAAGGAAGTTCTTGAGAATGAATCCACCAGAATTCTATGATTCCAAAGTTGAGGAAGATATGAATGGGTTTATCGATGAGGTGTATAATGTGCTTGCAATCATGGGAGTGTCTTCCATTGAAAAGGCAGAGTTGGTTGTCTATCAATTGAAAGATGTTTCCCAACTTAATTATGAACATTGGAAAAATAGTACACCTTTAAAAGCTGGTCGTACAGAGTGGGAGACAGTTAAGTTCGCTTTCCCTGATAGGTTCATTACTAGCTAATTGAGGGAGGCTAAGGTAGAGGAGTTCATAAACCTGAAGCAAGGAAGTTTGAATTTCAAGGAGTATGCCTTGAAGTTCACTCTTTTTTCTATGCATGCTCTATGGTTGGTGGCATGCCCTAGAGATTTGATGATTAGGTTCATGAAGGGGGTGTCCGAACTATTAGAATACAAGTGTCGTATGCCAATGCTTGTTGATAATATGGATATCTCCCGACTCTTAGTGTTTGCACAACAAACATAAGAGTCCATGATCAGGAAAGAGAAAAACAGAATTAGGATGGACAATTAGGGTTCTGATGGACATGGTCGTTTTAAAAATCGACAAAAGTTTTCCAAAAAAGTTCATTCTAGTTCTTCTAAGTATAAGTATGAAAGGGTGTCTAAACCTAGACCTCAAGGGAAGAATGAGTATTCCTGACCTACTTGCCCTACGTGTGGTAAGAAACATCAAGGTAGGTGTTTGGTAGTAGGTATGGTTGTTATAGTTGTGGTGAGAGTGGCCAGATAATGAGGGATTGCCCTATGAAAGAAGATAATGTGAGGGAAGGCATGCAAGTTGCTATAAATAGTGAGGAAGTTGTTCCTAAATCAAAGGTAGGTTTTATGCTCTCCAATCCAAGGATGATAGAGAGTGATCTCCTCATGTGCGTTTCTTGTATATGTTTCTTTATTGTTTTATGAAAATTTCCAGAATTTCCTTTTATTATGAATTGCATTATGATTTTGTTGTTTCCTAATGACGAGATATTTATGTTAGCAATAAATGTGTAGCTTATTAACAAGTAGGGGATAAGGAGACTTTTTATGAGGTCTTAATATGGTTATGTATATTTATGTTTAGCTTGGGATTAAATGAATTCCTAGATTTGGGTATATGCAGTTAGGTATAATGCATATACAATAGGCTGTTAGTCTAGAGTATTTCCTTTAAATAAGTTGGAAGAAGGTGGCATTCGAGGAAGAATGTTCCCAAGTGGGGGAAAACAGTTACACCCTCATCTAGACAACTTAAGGTGCATGAGAAGAATGGTCCAACTCATGATCTTGAGTTAGCGGATGTGGTATATGCCTAAAAAATATAGAGTCATTACTTGTATGGTGTTAATTTTGATAGTGTATAACGACCACAGGAGTTTTCAATATATGTTTCCCTAAAATGAGTTAAATATTCAACAAACAAGGTGATTGGAATTGTTTAAGGATTATGAGATGAGCGTTCTCTACCACCCCGGCAAGTCCAATGTGGTTTCGGATGCTCTAAGTCGTATAACCATGGGTAGTGTGTCTTCTGTTGAAGAAGCAAAGAAGGACCTAGTAGAAGATGTTAGTAGGTTGGCTCATTTGGGTGTTAGATTGGAAGGTTCTCCAAATGGATGTTTTCTACTCCATTATAACTCCGTATCGTCTTTGGTGGTTGAGATGAAGTCTAAGCAACACTTTCATCAACTATTCATGGCGTTGAAGGAGTCTGTTCTTGGTAAGCTAAATGACTAATTCTCTTTTGGGGGGATTGTGTCTTGAGGTACTAAGGAAGGTTGTGTGTTCCAACTGTTGATGATTTGACAAATCGCATTCTTGAGAAAGCTCATGGTTCCTGTTATTCCATCTTTTCGGGTTCTACAAAGATATATCATCACTTTAGAGAATTTTTTTGGTGGTAAGGCTTACAAGGGGACATAGTAGAATATATTGCAAAATTTCCAAATCGCGAACAAGTGAAAGGTGAGAACCTAAATCCAAGTTATTTACTTCAAGAAATACATGTTCTCATTTGGGAGTGGGAAGACATTAATATTGATTTCGTTGTATGTTTGCCTCTGACACAAAAGCATCACGACTCTATATGGGTGGTTTTTGATAGGTTGACCAAATATGCTATTTTAATTCCCGCAGTGTCCACTTACTCGGTCGAGTATCATGCAAGGATCTTCATTGATGAGATTGTCTGTCGCCATCGTATTCAGTTATTCATCATATCGGATAGGGTTGAGCAATTCACATCTAGGTTTTGTAGGTCATTCCCAAAAGGGTTGGCTAACAAGGTAAATCTAAGCACAAATTTTCATCCCAAAATGGATGGTCAAGTGGAGAGTACTATTAAAACTCTTGAGGATATGCTTAGATCATGTATAATTTATTTCAAGGGAAATTGAGATAAACACTTGCCTTTGGTTGAGTTCTCTTATTACAATAGTTACCATTCAACTATATAAATGACTTCTTTTAAAGCCTTATATGGTAGGAGATGTAGATCTCTTATTGGATGGTTTGAGGTGGCCTAGTCTTCATTCTTGGGTACCAAATTAATTTATAAGATATTGGAGAATGTTCATATGATATGGAACCGATTGCAAACAGCCTATAGCCGGCAAAAGTCTTATGTCAACCTTAGGAGAAGGGAATTAGAATTTGAAGATGGTGATAAAGTGTATCTAAAAATTTCACACATGAAAGTAGTGGTGAGATTTGGCAATAAAGGTAAGTTGGCAAGGTTGCATTAAAGCTGAGATTACCTAGTGAATTGGCTTAGGTTCATTCGGTGTTCAATTTCTCCATGCTTAAGAAATGCATCAGTGATCCTGAGTCAATTCTTACTATTAAGGGCTTGAAATCCTTAATAGACAAGTGAAGAAGTTAAGGAACTTGGAGGTGAATTTCGTAAAGGTGTTATTGAAGCACCACCTTGTTGAGGGAGAAATATGGGAGGCCGAGGCCGACATGAAGTACCACTACCCTCTTCTCTTTGATGATTAAGGATAGTTGTTCCTATAAATAACAAAAATAAAGTGTTAGTTTAAATTTAGCTTGTTTTGAAAAATATATGCATAATTATATGATAAAGGTTTTTGCTAAAAGAAGTTTCATGTGAAAATGCTATTTGTTCAATGTTGCAGTTGTTGTCTACTTGGTATATTGGCACCCTTATGAAATGATATTGAGCATGTTTATAGGTCGAATTTCTGCATAATTGACTCTTTAAGGTTATGTTTAACCCATGATGTTGTGGCAAGGAAATTCCTCATATTGTGATGTTGAGCTCTTATGCGTTATAATTTATATTTTGTGTTACTTCTGTGAATGTCATGTTGATATGATTTGAGTTGTAAATTATATTGAGTTTGCATGTTCATAGGTTGGGCAGTTAGTATTGAGTATCTATCTCCGTTCAAAAGATATTTAGTATCATTCGGGGACGAATATTCCTAAAGGGGGTATAATGTAACACTTCGAAAGTGCAAAACCTAATCTAGAGCCTCACATCAGTGTCTACGGATTATAAAATTGTTTCAAGGTAAATATAATGAATAAAATTCATTTAGGAAGTTTTAGAGTCAAGACATCAAATAAGGTTCACAACATCCGGAGAATACTGCAAAGGGTGAAAGCATGACATAGCCTATTTAACAAGGTTTTAAGAGTTGTAAATTGATGAAATTTTATAGTATGGTGTCTAACACGTATTAGAGTTTGTTTAGGGTCGAAATGTTCAAGTACTACTCCCCAAGAACCATTCAAAGGGTCCTTTAGGAGGACCCTTCCATTTTTGCTATGAGATGTTTTGAGACAGTTGCCATCGATGATGGTGCTGGCGACGAGGCGTAAGTTCATTGACGGGGATCCGATGCCTCTATCGATAAAGACTTATAGATTTTGGAAAATTTTCCATTATGGCAAGTCTCATTCGCAAACGATGGCCTGTAGGATAGTTGGGGAAAGGGGGAATAGACTGACCTACGAGTAGGTCGGGGTCTCATAGGTCAATATGCAATTTTGCTGCATTATTTTAGTGACTTCATTTAGATTTATTGGTGATTAGGGATTAGTTAATTAGGTTATTTAATTAACTATATAACCTACCATAATTCAAAAATATTAATTAACACATGTCAATTCCCAACACCAAATTATTCTTCCTTCTCCCTAATTTCTCTCTACCAAAGAAGAAATCCACTGAAGGGATAGGTCAAGGTCTTTAGGGAATAAATAAATTTTCTTTTCTCCTTCATTCCTAAATAATTAACAAGGTATGAGATCCTTTCACCTTTTGTATTCTTTTCCCAAAAAGGTTCTTACAATATTTGTTTTTGAATAGATGATTTCATATGTTTTTCTTTCTAATACAAATTTGATCTTCAAATTGTATTGTCTATGGTTTATTTTGATTATAAATTTTAGATTGTGATGTATTATAATTCCAATAAGCTAGTTCATGATTACTTAACATAGTTTGTGGAAGATAATATGAAATTGACCCAAGTCCCTAACGTTAGATCATGAATGTGTAGTGATCCAAGTGACTTTATTATCGTGTTAATTACTATTGTCTGATTATATTACCCCCATTTTTGTTTTTTATTGAATGGTTGATGGTAAAACCTTGAATCATGGATTTTGAAGGAGATTAGGGTAAGTCTTGTGATCTCAAACCATTACTTCAATTATGATTACTTGTGTTTAGCGATGAACTTCTATTGAAATGCACCTTATGATAAGGTTTATTAGGGTTTGTATGATGTTTAATTAAAATTACTTGATTTATGGCTTGTGAGTTGTTTGCTAGGATATAATGATACAAGGTTGGTGATGAGTTTCATATGTGCCTTATTATGATATGATAATGTAAATGTGCTAACGCCACATATGTGAATTGAAAATGGATGTTCTCATGTAATTAATTATGAGCTAAAGACAATGACTAAATAAGGATTATTATCCTGTGACCTAAACTAAGTTATGATAATTAATGAAAGACATTTCAAGCTTAGCATCGAGTGACCTAGTAGTGAATGTGTCCCTTCCCACATAGAAAAGGTAGGATCATAAGTATACTCTTGAGATTGGATACTATAATGCATGTAGTATAACGAGGGTACGAAGCACATCTCCTAGTTCTTGAACAATGTTGCCCCAATAGGAATAATAACTAGTGGATGCACACAGATTTCATGTTAGTATTTTTGTAATACCTTGGCAAATAGTCCATCTTGTTTCGGTGTTAGGTTCCATGACAGTGGATTCCATATTAGCTCATGTGGTCTATGTCGGTTATGTCAATATGTTCCCAAAAGTAAAACAAAGTAATAAAGTGAACACTAACTAGGATGACTTAAGGGGTTTGACATAGTTTAGGTAGGTGTATGGGACTCTACCTATACATTGCACTAGTTATCCTTGAGGGAAGTCATAGAAGGAGTTTGACCTAAGGGTTTTGACTATGTTCATTCTTCATGTTAATGGTATATATTGTTAAATGTGAGGATGAATACTTATGATGATATTATATGTGGAGATAGACATTATTTATGAACCTTTGGCTAGTTTTCTTTGTTGAGTAAGGTTATGGGGCATCACTTGTCCATTGCATTAGTAGACTTGGTGAAGGCTTATGAATAAGGGTCTTTACTTATGTTGTAATATTAACTACTCATGAATAAATTTATGGTTATACTATGATGGTATATTGTGTTTATTATGAGTTCTATTATATTATATACATTTTGACTTGGATTAGATAGATAAGGTTTGTCTTATGTTGAATATACTATTTGCTTAAGCGAATCATGATGACTGCCTTATATGTGTACTTTTTTTGTGCATAATACTTTTCGAAGTAACTTGGCATGTATTTATAAAATGTCCCTTTTAGTTTGATTTCTATGTTGTATGTTCATATTATTCCATACTTAGTACAAGTGATGTGATAATACCATTTCTCCCTTTTCCCCAACAATTTAGGTTTCGGCCGTTGAGGAGATTGTGGTCATTTGAAAACAAGGCTTGAAATCATTCTCCAAGTGGGTATGTACTCATGTCCAAGGATGATGCCTTGTTCTTACTGTATCTATGTTACTTATTATAATCTAAAGACGATCATTTCATTCTACATGTTTCAAGATATTGTTGTAAGCTCTAAGTGGCATTTATACATTATGTAAGGCCTTATACCCATATTGTTCGATTCCATTTAAATGGTTAATATGACACATCCGTTCTAACACTATATTGTCTATCTTTAATATATATATATATATGTATATATATAATATAAATATAAATATATATATATATATATATATATATATATATATATATATATAAATATATATGTAAATATATATACATATACATATGTCTGTGTGTGTGTCATAAAAGTAGAAGACTATGTAATCTTTTTATACGAGGTGTCTTTGTATACTCATTATGAATATATTACGTGTAAGCGAGAGGTCTAAGTAAAACTCATAAAGTAATTATAGATGAATTGTTTTAATTTTCCACATTTTTAGCCTATGAATGTCATGATTAAAGTTAAGAGGCCAATACTAGTCCTCTCCAAGGACGTTGACGCCGAATACGTCTAGGGGGTGCTACCCGGATGTGACAGGTAGAGTTTCCAAGAACTAAAGATTTTGTGAGTCCTCATAGCATTCGAGGACATCACCACTACGTTGTCTTTTATGTTTTTTCATTATGTTAGACTTTTATGGGTGGTGACCCAAAACTATTGTTATTCATGTTTTCTTAGATGGTTTTGAGACGTATGTTAAACGTTTTATTAAATGACTTCCGCACTATGTTTTCGAACAAAATGTTTTGATTCTGCGCTACATTTCATATATATGCAATGAATGTTGTCTAAGGGCTTGTACAATACCTTCAAGAGGTCAAGTAGGTCGTGTGACGACTCAAGAATTTTTTAACGTCTAGGGTGTACTTGCGGGTCGTGACAATAACCCGCGTCAACTCACATGAAGGCATCCATATCAAGAGATTGCTACAAAAAAAAACCATCAACTCAGGTGAGGGATTCGATATCATATCAATATCTAGTCAGTGCTTAGAATTTCCCCGTGGAGTATTTAAAATTAAATGATTGAGTTCATTTTTATGGAAGAATGTATTATCACTCAATTCAACATCATTCATAAGATAGATCCTAGAATCAATAGGTTAGAATAGGCTTTCAACCCCCATATTTTGAGAAAAACCTTCACAAGATGTATTTATCATTCATTAGTGCAAAATTTTGAATAGACTTTAAATCAACACAACATCAATAGCATGATAATATAAACTTGATTCATACATCATTTGTAAATCTATGTATATGTGTGAATTTCCTTTTAACAACACCACCATTACATAATAGTCATAATAACTTTATTCTCAATCGATTCATAAACATGTACATAAATATCATAATCTTAAATAATTCTCATAATTTTCTTATCAAGGTCCATACATCACATTCAATCAACAAACCTAGAATTACTACGTTTGGCATGGATAACAACTTCATTCAAGTAAACAATTCATAACATTCATAATCTAAAACATTCTTCTAACATCAATCAATACCCACACTTTTTCAAATTTGTGAATTTAAGGAAATTCATGGTTTTGGGGGAATTCAAAATAAATCAACAAAAAAATTTTAATTCAAAAAACAATTATTATAAGTGAACCATTAAATTTTCTTCGAAAGAACCCATAAGATTGAAGTCAAACACTAAATTTGGGTCTTCTGTCTTTGAAATCGGGGCTCTTGAAAGGGCTCTTTGGGTTAACGCTACGCATTGATGACCTTATTGAAGAATTCCAACAAATTTAAGGATAAATATATTGTTAATTTGATCCCTAGATTCCACTTTAATCTTCTTCTCTCATGGCATTCTAGAGAGAGAAATTTTTTAGAAGATGAACTCTTTTGGGTTTTTATTTGCATTCTTCAAAATAATAAAGTCAATAGGGTGGTTAATGTCTAAAAGGTGATTTTATAGGTGAATAAAAACAACATAAAACGTCCCCAATTAATAACTACCTAATTTAGAATTATCTCATATAATCCCCACTTTAAAGTGGGGGTGCTAAGCGTCACGACACGTAAAGGGAACCACAACTCGTGGTGCTACCCATGGTCCCTTGAACAGTAGCCTCCCTTAAATTGGAAGGACCCAAGTGGTGAAGGCAACCCCACGAGCCTTCCCACGGTCTGTTGTTTTCACCATGAGACTCGAAGTGGCTTGTCAGGGGGACCCTTTCTTGGACAACCTTGTGAGCTCATTGTCTCACAAACCATGGTTGGGCACATTTATAAGCCTTGGCCTCCTTACAATGTCAGTCACCCACATCCCTTGGGCCCTTACCTTAACTCTTTACGTTAAGACTCACGTTTATGCGTTAGTTTAACCTATAAAATTCTGGGAAGTTACATTATCTCCCTCTTGGGAACATTCATCCTCTAATGACGATCTAAACGCCTTACGAAATTAAAGAACCAAGACTAGCACACCATCTTGTATGAAACATCAAAATATTTCACAATTCGAAGAATGTAATATCAACACTATCTCAACATACTTAATGCAAAACAAGGAAGTAGGAACTATATCTAACAACCCATTATGCATGAAAACTCAACATTTGAACATATTCATTGGAGGAACTACCGTCTCCAACTAAAAGCATTTTAAACTTACTATTACGAAACAAATTATTCAATTACTCGCAAAATCACAATAAATCATGTTAGACAATTCTTCTCATGAAGCATATAGGTAACTCATAATAAATGCACCACAACAGGAGGAACATTAATCATAAAAACTCATTTTATTTGTCTAATGAACATGAATAACATAAGGAGATCATGGACACACATAAATCATACATGACTCCAAATCATAAAACAAGAAAAATTATTTGCCTCAAGTTAGAACAACAATAGAAGAAAGAGATGACGACACTCAACCACTTTGATATATAAGTACATCATCTCCTCCTTGAGAGAAAACCCCTACTAAGTCTTATATAAAAGTCTAGCAAACAGAATTGGGTTATTAATAAACAAACATCTATAGTGAACTGTCAACATACCAGTGCCTTAATCCGGAGAAACTTCTTTTCCTTCCTAGACAGGAGTGCATAGAAGCAACCATAATTTTGAGGAATAGGTCCGTATCACTAGGTGGATCTTGCTTGGACTCTCTCCATTTTTCCATGAGAGTCGGTAAATCTCTCATCTTATGACCTTTCTTTCCACATCCAAAGGAGCCATCCGTTCCATCGTGTCACTTAATCACCTGATTCTTTCCACATTTGGCATATGTAGTTTTTCAAAAAAAGAAGCGCCTCCATATCCTATTTGAGATTTAGGGTTAGCCACACTATCCTTGTTGACCATTGAGGAATCATTGGAGTAATCGTTATTTAGGGACCTCTTTTTGAACCTTGATTTACCTTATTCATCAGACCAAACTCTTTTTGCCTCTCTATTATTTCTCTTGAGTTTTGACTTCTCCATTTGGTGGGCATACATCATAATCCTAGATCTATTCATGTTACCATGGAGTATTTTTATACGACACTTTTCTCCAATTAAGCCGAACATACCCATCAAAAACCTACTCATCTCATCCCTCGGATCCTACACTATTGATGGAGCATATTTGGATAGTTGGTTAAAAATCAAGGCATATTTGTTAACACTCATGTTACCTTACCTATGGTTTATGAATTGTTCCCCTTAGATTCCCTCAACTCCTAGAGAAATAACCTTGAAACAATGCTTTATTAAATACTTCCTGTACTATAGGACCTGCTCATACCTACTTATTTCTCTTCCATTGAGTATACCAAACTTGAGAAAAATCCTTCGATTGGTAAGCCGCTAGCTCCACTTTCTCTACCAAAGTCACCCCCGTTGCATCTAGTAATTTGTAAACCTCCTCCAAAAATTCTAAAGGATACACTATCACTTTAGAACCAACAAAATTGGGAGGGTTCATTCTTGAAAATCCCCTCAATCAAGAAGTCGTGGAGGTCCTATTAGGGTTCACATGAGTCCCAAAATATTTATTGTCTTAGGCCGTAATAGCTTAGGCTTGATTTGTCACAACTTGGGCCAACATTAGAAGAATCGAACTAACCTTCACATATGACATAACCGGAGGGTTAATCGGAGTTTGATTATCTTGAAGTGTTTACTTAAGTTGTGGAGATTCTTCATTCATACAGTCAACCTCCAAAATTCTTGCATTACCCTTTCATGTATTCATTTCTTGAAGACACGAGATATGGGTTAGGAGAGGGACTTTAGATACATAAACTCTATGGCGTGAAATAAGAATAATGAAAGAAGAGTAGGTTCCGCATATCTTATATCCTGTCATTCATAAATCTGGCGCGCTTCACACTATAAATAACAATCTACTATGAGTCTTATGATACATCATTTTAAAATCATACTAAACATTGTTCTCTAATTTCAAAGTTTGTCACGACCCTCGAGTAACACCTTAGATATGAAAAGGCATACTAGACCGCGAAAGGTCTCATACAATACCTTTAGCATTTCATAAATAAGACATAAGAAATGATGCAGAATTTAAAAACTTTATCCAATCAATCAAAGTCTTTTATAAAAGAAAGTGGAAATCTAACTTGAATAAATTATCTTTCTAATACAATCCTTGAACCAAATAGTGACACACCCTTACAACTTAGTCTGATATAAAAAGTACTAGAAAGAAACTTCTAATGACTCATATGTCACGTGTCTTGAGAACTCCCCACAAGATAAGAGACTAGTTTATCAAAGATTGAAACACAAGAATATCACCTTAAGAACCGGTACCTACATTTTGAAAAAAATGTAAATAATACGGGTCAATTAAAAAATACACTAAGTAAGATAGTCATGCACAAAAATCGTTGAAACATGCAAAAAAAGGATATTTTGGTTCAAAACCATGCTATATGCCATGTTTGGAAAGTCATCATGAAAATTACAGTAAAAGCATAAGTCACAAGCATATTAAACGTATATGTCATCATATCATAATAGAACCATCTCATAAGTAACGCTAAGTTATATTATAATCCCATCTCTACTAACTACCACTTTTCGGCCACGATAATTATTATTACAATTCATTGATTTAATCCTTGGTTGACACTCATAGACAAGGAAACCTTCAAATTAACTAAGTCATATCAAGGAAAACAACTAATAGAAACAATCCACCTTAAGCATACTTCATTACAACTAGCCTTCATATAAACATACTTAGTAGAATCATCATAAGCATATTAATTTAATAATCCTTATAGCATAAATGAACACACCATAACTACTCACAAAGCCTTGTTGTGCAATGCATGGATAAACTCTCGTACCTCCACCGAGACTACTCAAAACATTTAATCCATAATCATTCATTGTGGGGGGGGGGGGGAACTCAACCTACATAGACCCATGTTATCAAATAATGAAATACGGTGTCTCCCGTGCCGAAAAAGGTTGTCCTACTTGCCTAAGGCAGAACCATTAAGTTATCTTAGGTGGATCCACTAGCTAAAGACCTATAAGGTCACATAGTTTGTGGTGTAAGGATATTTTTACTAAATACCCTTCCTAAACTCACGTGATGGAATCCATTCGAAGATATTTCTACAACAAACCACCCTCAAGTCACGTGAGGATATTATATCTTATCAATATCCAATCAAGGCTTAGCATTATTCCTTACAAAGTACTTAACATTTCATTATTTAAGTTCATTATTATGGAAAAATATATTAACACTCAATCATACATCATTCATCAGATAGCTCCTACATTCAATAGGTGAGAATAGTCTTTCAACCTAAGAATCCTCATATTGCAACAAAACATTTATAAACATGTGATTTTTATTCATAAGTGCATAACTGACACTAGTCTTTTAATTAACACAACATAATTAACATTGTAATAGAAACTTCATTAATACTTTATGCATAAATGTGTGATTATATGAGTGAGAATATCCTTTAATAGAACAACAATTATATCATAGTCATACCCACTCTATTGTAAAAACGATTCATAAAACATGTACATAAGTATCATGATCGTACATAATTGTCATAATTTTCTCTTCAGGTCCATATATTACATTCAATCAACACACCTAGAATTACTAAATTAGGCATGGATAATAACGTGATTAAACTAATCAATTCATAATGTACATCATTCTATAACATTATACTACATCAATCAATACCTACACCTTAATATCCAAATCGAAAAATTAAGGAAATTGATGGGTTCTTAGCGGATTCATTATAAATTAACAATATTTCATCGATTCAATCAAAATTCATCATAAATCATTCATTAAAAACATTTTTTGAAAAAACCAATGAAATGAAGTCAAACCCTAACTTCGGGTTTTCTAACATTAAAATTGGGGTTTTTGAAGGGGCTCTATGGGTGAAGGATACCCATTGCCCAAGTGCTACCATGCCTTACCGAGGAAACAAATCCTTCTTATTCAAGCCCTATCTTCAACTTTCCTCTTCCCCTTCCTTGGAGTTCTAGAGAGAGAAAAATTTTAGAAGAGGAATTCTTTTGGGTTTTTATTTGGATTTTTTGGAATAATGAAATAAATGGGTTGGTTAATGACTAAAAAGGGCTTATATATGTGTATAAAATCAATACAAAATGACCTCATTTAATAACTACCTTATTCGGAATTACTGAAAATGACATCCACTTTGAAGTAAGGTTCCAAGCCTCACGACCAACTTAATGACATTTAAAGGGAACAACGGCTCATGGTGGTGCCCATGGTCTCTTAACTATAATACTTTCTGAACTTATCAAGCCCCCAAGTGGTGAAGTCAACATAACAAGCATTCCCACGAATCGTGAAGGGGAGCCTTTTTTGGGCAGTCTTGTGAGCTCACTTTCTCACCAACCATGGGTGGCACCACAACTCGTGGTCACCACCACAATCCGTGAAGGACCTCATGGTATTGGTAGGTAGTGTCTAGGCACATTGTGGCAACCTTGGCCCCCTTGTATGGACCCCACCCATATGCCTTGTCCCTTTCCCTTAACCCTTGAAGTTAACCCTCACTTTTAGGCTCTAGTTTAACCTACTAAATTTTTGGATGTTAAGAGTTCTATGATACGCTTAAATTAAACCTCCCTAAAGAAGAATTAGCGGTCGTAATCAAGTATAGAACCCAACTAGCAAGTTGGGGTCGATCCGACGAGAAAAATAGTTTAGACTTAACTTCAATTCACAAATATATCTATTTAGTCAAAGCCTTTTAAAACACAAGTAATTAAAGGGGGATGGGGTTTCATGAATAAATTTCCTAAAACACTCCAAAATTAACAAATAAGGAAAAGTAAAGATTATGTTGTTATCAAGTTGGGAGATTAACTATATCATATGTGTTCCCCACTGGTTTATAATATTTTAATCCTAGAAATATAAATTCTTCCCTGTAGTTTTGCATGTGAAGTGGTAAGTTATGTATCTGTAAATCCTTGGTCCAGCATCTAGAGAATTTCACACTGCACGTTGGTTTTTCTAATTTTTTATAAGCTACTAACCTTTACCTTTAACTCATATTAGACATAATATATGTATGGCTTAGTTATTACTTCGCACGACTCTACACTATCCTATTAGATGGTATCCCACTAACTGTATGTTGGTAATTCTTTTCTTATTCACTACCTCCTTGGTCTTGCAATTAGCAACAAGGTGAGTTCTAACGTTGGCCACCGTTAAAAAGACTTCTAAGCAAAAGAATTTTCAATACATAGAAGATCCTATTTAAGAATTTCTTAGTTACTAGATTTACTTTGATAATTACCCATGGTTCCCACAAGCCTAGTTGTAGATTTAGTTAACCATGCAAGAAAGATCACAATTCATGGTTTTTTAATTAAGAAATCAAGAACTTACTTAACAAAATGAAGAAACCCAAAAATACAACTTGAAATTGCACGAAAATCCTTCAAACCAAATACGATATCAATTAATTGCTAAAAGTTTTCAACAAAAAATCTCCAACACAAATTAAAACAATACTAAGAGTATTTAACCCCAAAAAATGAGGTTTTAATCCCCTATTTATAGAATATATTGGCATAAATTAAAACAAATTAAAATAAGGGAACTTTGCTCAGTTCACACGACTTTAATATACGGACCAACTGACGGACTATGGATCAATCAATGGTCCATAGACTCCTTCCATCGTTCAGGACATAGAATAGTTTTCTTTCCTCAAATGGGGACTTCTCTTAATCAATCAAAGGACCAACAAAATTATTCGTCACTGCATCTACAGTCCGTTTATTCCCTCCGTCGTTCCATCCTTAGAATTTTTCCACTTTCCAGTCCTGTAAATTTCTTTTTTCAATACAATGGTCCACCAGTACAGTTGATCGATCGATCGATAGACCATCTTTCCCTTTCATAGTTCCGCACTTACTTAGATTTTTTCGAGTTGTCTCCAAAGTCGATGGCCTCCGTAAGTCCGTTTATACATTTTTATCAGTTGTTTCCTCATCTAGCCGTCTGAACATTGTTCCTATAAAACAAACACAAAAGCATGTTAAAACTATTACAAAAAGTCTCTAGACACACACAAATCATAAGCAGAATGTATTGAAAGCACCGTGAAACCACAGTACATTAACAACCTCAACTTCAATTCATTCTTTTTCCTCAAGTGACGCACTATTTCTACATACAACATTTGTACAAAAGTATACTCTTTTAAGCTTTCACAATCACATGACTATCAATCCCGATTCTTTCTTTGATTTAGTGAAGGATTACGTTGTAAGGTTAAACAAGTTAACTCATGTGGATCACATCAGGACACAAACTTACCATGCAACTAGTGCCCTCACTTCAAAAGAAATCATAATTTGTTGAATTTTGATTTTATGTTTCGGTACATGGACCTTTATTCAACACTCACACTCAAGAACAAGTTCTAATACAATTTAGTACTCATGGCCATAGTCTTGCCCTTATTTTCTCTTCTAAGGTTCACCACACTAGAATCTAGGATTAGAGTATGAATTTCTTTGCTTGTAATGTAGGATCAAGGTCAGGTTTCGTACATTTGGGTACATTTTTATTGACTTTTTGCTCTCCTTGACATTTCTTCTAAGCTTCCTACCTCTTTTCATTGCCTTTTACGTCGTACTTTTCTTCTCTTTTCATCTTTGCCTTGCTTTTTTTTTTTTTGGATCTGACTCTTACTTCTTTTTTAACTTTTTCTCTTCAAACTCTTTTATTTCTTTTATTTTACTTTTCTCTTCCTTTTAATTCAATGATAATTTCACCGAGTCACATCTTTTTCTCTCTTTCTCTTTTATTTTCAACATTTGACTCTTTTCATAACCATTTTTTGGGTACTAACTCATAATAGCCATCCTTAACTCATGGTTTTTCAATGAGTTAAGGTACACAATACCCATAGTCGGGTCAGGTCCAAGACAATGTAATTTTATACATTAGGGACCCTCAACTTAGGCTTTTGGCCTAAGTCGAGGAATACATGTCGAAGGAGGGACCGGGGACGAAACATTAGACCCAGGAATGTAAGTTGGTGATCAAAAAAATATAGGTCTATTATAGGCTCAACATATTTGGAGGAAAAGGAATAATTTATTCTTTTGGTTAACTTCATTTTAGGGTAGATGTTTGATTATTCGAACAAGGGCTATAATCTTTTCCTAACTATTAACACTGATTCCCTTCACAGGACTAACCGGGAAAGTTCTAGTTAAATACCTACCGTTGAATATTCAAGTTTTTTCAAACCTTCTTGGCATCTCATTACACTATTACATTGTAAGATTTCCCATTTTAGTTTTTAGTAGAAGATTATGCAGTGGGTGCCGTGTTACGTCATTCTTAGAGACAACACATTCAATTCATTTTCACCTATTCACGCAAACATTATCTAGGAATTGAGTGGGGCTACTAATACGTCACCCTACCACTCACTTTTCATTTACCCCACCCCCAACAAAAAAGGGCATGACATTCTCCACAATGCATAAAAATCATAAGTATATAGTGGTGGTGAAGCAAACTCGAGGCGCATAGAACCGACGAACAATCAACAAGTGGGTGGGTCCGGTTTCTGGGAACCCACAAGATCAACACTTGGATCACCCTCAGTAGTGCTCACTACAACCTTCGCACCATCAGTTTTGCTCCAATCATCAACCACTTGTACAAAACTTGATGCATCAGCAACCATATCCAGTTCCCTCCTTTGACGTAGCTTCTCATCCACTAGCTAAGCCCGCCGAGGCCGCCCCAACTCTCTTTCCTCTCTCTTTTTTTTAGCACAGACCTCATCACCGGACCCAGTGGTGTGGATGGAGAGTTTCCTATTTGAATGCACACATGGATTAGATGGTAGCTCAGTAGAATGTTTTAACAAGTCGTCAAGCACTATGTCCTCTACAAGATCGATGGGTGCACTCTCCGTCTTAGTCCCCATCATATCTAGAATGGCGTCCATATCTTCTAGCAAACTAAACACCGTATCCTGAAGACTAGTGAGGTCTATGGTAAGGAATGATTGATATATCACCCACACCTCGAAGGCGTCAAGGGGCTGGTGAACCGCCCATATTTACTGCTCGCTCTTCTAGGACACCTAATTTCTATTCAGTCCTCAGCTTCAGTAATATATTTCTACATCAAAGGTTGTATGTTATATATCAGGGTGGCCATCTGGGCCTCTAATCTCTGGACTTCTGCCGATTGAAGGCAATAGCCAACCTGTCCTAATTGCCCTGACCTTCTCTAAGGCCTTATGAATGATATTTGGACACAATATCGATGAATCTCCAACCTCGAACCACCCAACTAGAGACCTACATCTCCTACTATAGTGCCTCAAATGGTGTCATCCCAATGCTGGAGTGGTAGCTATTATTATACGAGATTTCTATCAAAGGCATATGCTGGTCCCAGCTACCCCTAAAGTCAATCACAAACGCCCTCAACATATCCTCCAATGTATGAATGATGCGCTTTGCGTACTTATACGTCTTAGGATGAAACGCTATACTAAGCTTCACCTGTGTGTCTAAGGTCCTCTGGAAGGATCTCCAGATATGTGAAGTGTATTGAGATCCTCTATATGAAATGATACACAAAAGAATCTCATTCCATCTCATAATCTCATTAATGTAGAGACTAGCATAATCCTCGTCTCTGTAAGTAGACTTCACAGGGATAAAGTGGGCAGACTTAGTCATCATGTCCGCAATAACGCATATGTAGTCTTGTTGTGTCCTAGTATTCGGAAGTTCAGCTACGAAGTCCATATTAATGGCATGTCATTTCCAAGTCAAAACCTCAACAATATGACTAAGACCGCCAGGTTAATGATGATCTGCCTTAACTTGTTAATGATTAGGAAACTTGGCCACATATTCTGCAATGATCCTTCTCCAAAAATCATCTACATCCTTTAATACATCCTACCCTGGTATTTAAGTATGTCGTCATCTCCCAAAGCAATATACTCATTAATCTTAATTAACCCTGAGTCCTTCAGCTTCATCAACACCAGATAAAGATGCTAACCCTCCTTGACTTCAAATACTAAGGATGATTAAGAACTAGGATGAACTGAAACACCCCCACCAGTGGAGTCAAATAATCAAACACCCAGTCTGGCCAGTCATATCTTTCACTAACTCCTTGTTCTCATCCTCAATGTGGGTTGTACTTCCCATGCTCATCCTACACAAAGCATCAGCTACAACATTAGCCTTACCTGGTTGGTAGTGGACATTGATGTCATAGTCCTCAGCAGCTCCAACCACCTCCGCTGACGTAGATTCAACTCCCTCTGTGTGGACACGGACTTTTGTAGTCTGTGAACACATCCACATGCACCCCATACAATAGTTCCTCCACAGCTTCAGTGCAAACCTCACAGGTTCCAACTCCAGGTCATGAGTGGGATGATTCTTTTCATGGACCTTGACTAATCTGGATGAATAACCTATCACCTTACCACCATGCGTTAGAACACAACCAAAACAAACCCTAGATGCATCACAATACACAGTGTAATTCTCACCATACATAGGCAAAGTAAGCACCGGGGCTGAAGTAAGTCTATCCTTGAGCTCTTTGAATTTCTACTCACAAGACTCTATCCATTCAAACTAGTCCTTCTTTTTAGTCTAAGATGTCAGTAAGGTAGCAATAAAGAAAATTTTTTCACGAACCTGCCATAATAACCAGCCAATCCAAAGAAGCTACAAATATCTTTGTGAGTGAGAGATTTTTTCCAGTTCTTAAAAGCTTCAGTCTTCCTAGGACTTATCTCTACACCTTTTTCGGACATAACATGACCTAGGAAGGTCACTAATCTAATCCAGAATTAACACTTGCTTAATTTGGCATACAACTGATGTTGTCTAAGTACCTTCAAGGTTAGTCTCAAATGTTATTCATGCTCTTCCATTGTCTTAGAGTATATGGGAATGTCATCAATGAATACTATGATGAAAGATTCAAGGTATTCAAGGAAGACCCTATTCATGAGATCTATAAATTCAGCAGGTGCATTCGTGTGACCAAATGACATAACAAGGAACTCATAGTGACCATAATGGGTATGAAAGATGTCTTTGGGATATCTCCATCCCTAACCCTGAGCTGGTGCTACCCTAACGAAGATCAATATTCGTGAAGAAACTAGACCCTTGGAGTTGGTCGAACAAGTCATCTATTTTGAGAAGTGGATACTTATTCTTGATACTGACTTTTTTGAGCTGCCAATAATTGATACACATTCTGAGGGTTCCATCTTTCTTTTTTTAAAAAAATACTAGAGCGCCCTTAGGGGATATGCTCGTCTGAATGAAAATTATCAGTGAGATTTTTTTACTGCCGCTTCAACTTTTTGAGTTCATATGGAGCCATTCTTTAAGACGGAATAAAAATTTGTTTAGTATCATGTTCTAAGTTGATCCAAAAGTCAATCTCTCAATGGGGAGGAACTCTAGGAAAATCATCATGAAATACATCTTGGAACTCATTCACTACACGCACTAAGTCTATGGAAGGAACGTCATGATCTAAATCATTAATACTAACAAGATGGCATAATAACCCCTTGGTCAACATTTTATTGGCCTTAAGGTTTGAAATCAAGGGATTAGGACAACTCCTGTTGTACCCCTCCCAGACTAGCTCTTCTTCATTATAGAAAAGAAATCTTATAACCCTACTACGGAAATTCATACAAGAATAACATCTATAAAGCCAGTCCATACAAAAAATAACATCAAAATCATGCATAGGTAGTTCAACATAGTATGCACATATAGTCTTACCATATACAACTATTGGGCAACCCTTGTTTATTTTATCATTTCTTACATTCTCTCATAAAGGTGTATTAACCACTATATGATCATGCAGAACTTCTGGCAATATCTCAAAAGTTAGATCAAGAAAAGTAGTTAGAAAGGATAACGTAGACCCTAGATAAAGTTAAGCATAAACAGAAGTAGAGAATACTTGCAGCATACATGTGACCACATATGCGAACTTCTCCTAATCCTCCTTTCCCTTAAGGGCATAGAAGTTGTTCCTCTTAGGTGGCTCGGCTGCTGCTGATCCTTAGGGATCATACCTAGGCTGAGCATTACCTCCTGCCTGACCCCTACTCTGTGTCCATTCCTTAACCATGTGGCCGCTCTTACCACAATCGAAACATGCATTAGTGCCCTGTTTGCATTCTCCACTGTGAGCACAACACACTTAAATCTAGAACGCTGCATCTCACTTCCATTTCCCTTATCGGGCTCAGGTCTGAATTCTGTAGGTGTTGTATTCCTCTAAAAGTTAGAGTTCCCTGAACTATATTGCCCCTTTTTGAATTTGGGCTTCTCATGGATTCCAATGTTTTTTATATTACCCCCATTGCTAGTACCTGCCTGATCGTGAGTCTTAGGCCTCCTAGCATCATGGACGCCCATCTTCTTCGGCTTTCCTCTACCTGCTTGAAATGCACCATCAATCTGGAGAAGTCCATGTTATCATGAAGCATCGTAGCCCGACACTCCTCCTCAAAGTCTTTGGTGATTCCTGTGAGGAACCTACTCATCTCATGCCTGTTGTTAGATACAAGGGAGGTATCATACTTGGCAAGTTTAACAAACTTCAGGGAATACTCCCTGACTATCATGGATCCCTGCTTAAGGTTTATAAACTCCTCAACCTTGGACTCCCTCATCTCTTTGGGAAAGAATATCTCCAGAAAGGCTATCATAAACATCTCCCAAGTGACCGGAACTCTGCCCAACACTTAGTTTATTTGCCACATATTGCACTGAGTTTGTGCAACATCCTTTAGTTGATAGGAAGCCAATTCTGCTTTTTTGGTATCTGTGGCCTTCATAGCCTCCAAAATATTATGCACCTCATCAACAAACTCATGAATATCCTCCGAAGACATAGACCTTGTGAAGATATAAGGATTCATCCTCGTAAAATCTCTCAGACTGTAAGCCATAGTGCGAACCGATGGGTTTTCCCTCTGAACATTTCGCCGATTGACCTGGTCAATCATGGCCTTGGACTGCATAGAGATTGCCTATGCCATCTGGGCCAGATATGCCGTCACCTCAGCATCAGTCAACCCAGCAGGTTTAACTGGCATAACCACTCCTTCAACTGTAACTTAGGGTGGAACCTTATTGTCCCTAGAAGTTTCTCCTCCTCTCCTCTGACCAATGGTTCTCCTAGTATTCATTCTCTGAAATCATCAAGGATTGATGTTAGAAACGCTCATAACATTAAGAAATCAAACATTAGGAAAAGCCACGATGAGATCAGAACAAGGGAAATTTTCTTACTCATCATGCAATCTCTAATTCAGGATAGTGGTGCACTTCACTACAATGACTTAGAAACTACTCAATGTGATTGCTTTGAACTTATTATCTTTGGAATTTAACCTAGGGATCTGATACAAACTTTTCCACGATCGTAATCTTGACCCAAGACAATACCGGCGTCGTTGACCTCTTATAGGTTGCAAACAAGCCTACATACGTCAACCTTACATCATCTTTTAACAGAAAATTTGAAACCTTTTGTTTCTTAACATACATGTATACATACTACTTAACATCATAGGTGTTCACTAACAAACCATCTAATAAAGAGATAATCAAATGAAAGAATCAGTTCATAATTATATTAAATGTATTTTTGCCAAAACGGCATAAATATAAAGTTTGAACAAAGGTTGAAAGAAACACTAGTGGAACATGCTCTGCTAGCTATAGCCTATCCTATATCAAAGCTAGATAATAACGGTAGACATTCTCGAAAGAGTGAGCGCCTACCATGCCCGGATAAAAGCTCCACGTCCTGATAGTTGCAACGTCAACCTTTAAGCTCTAGTGTCCACCTGTGCCTTCACCTAAAATTGTAGAATTGTATGGGATTAGTACACACTTGTACTATGTATGAATTGAAAAGGATAAGAAAGATGTCATGTGCTATATGCAAGCACACACCAATAACATGCATGAGTAAGAACAACTCTTTCCTAAAAACATGATTATGGAAAGTTAAGCCAGTGGACTTGCCAAATTAGGATTAGGAATGTTATAGAGATTTTCTACTTTGGATTAGGAAAGTCATGTCATGAGAGTAACATGCATCATCATACTAATTATATTTCATACAACACATGAAATCTTACACATAGCACATAACATATTGCATATAGCACATAAAATCTTTCATATCATTCATCCATATGCCATGAGACCTTTGAATTATGGACTTGACATTAAGACTTCCAAAAATGAGGGCTCAACATATGGGACCTCAACTATGGAGCCTTCTTTAGCAAAAACATAGTCTGGTTCATTCATTCATACGTAGTTCATTTCATTTATTTCATAGCCTAGTGTAAACACCAGTTATACCTAGGATGTAGTTTCAGACTTTCATCGGGTTTGCTGTGCAATGATCAAGAATGACCTAGTGTCATTACTTAAGTCTAGATCACCTCTTGATTATCCTATCCTAACACTTTTGGTATCGTTCATTTAATTATGTGCATCATTTGAGGCTGGCCTCATTCATTCATTGGGAACTTTAACATTAACCGACATAGATAATGTGAGCATCATAAAACCCAGTGTCTCCCCCACACCGAAAAGAGGTGGAATCACTAGAAAAAGTTACCCAAAACATGCTAGCGTACATGGAATTGAACCCCGCCAGATCCCTTTATTGGCAGTATAGTCTCAAAGACTAGGAGATATAAATGGACCCATACCTGGAATGTCGTACATCCTCATCCCGTGAGAGTTATGTGAAACTCCTTCCTTCCTGAAAGAAGGCATCACCGCTCATAGCTAGTCTATCGGTGCTCAGTATAAACTTCCATAACATTCAACTCATACGTCATGGAAAATGGCTTCTAGTATGAGGACATGATATCTCAATAATTGATTTCCCATATCCTCATTAGTATTAAGTATATATTATACTCAATACTTTCATTAGAGTGTTCATAGAGACTAGTCTCTTAATTTGCTTTACACTCTCATAGGTGAGTACGTTTTTTGTAAAATTTACTTAGGCTCATTCGATATTGCTCACATCTTTTACATTAGCCTCTTATCATATTTTCACCACATTCATTAACTTTAGTACATTTGCTCCTCATAGTTACTCACCCCTTATTACGTCAATGCTCATTTCATCATATGCCAATGCACTTGGCCATTTAGTGTGCTTGACACTTTTACTAAACCCTTCTAGGGTTTCATCATTTCATTGTTCATTTCATCAATTTATTACATACATCTTATGTTCATTTACTTCTAAGCATATCCTAACTTATGGGTCTATACATACAAGCCATGAGGCTTCATTCATTATTCGTTTCAGTAATTCATATCTTCCTAAGATTATGTGATACAAAACTTATGCATCTTGTATGTATTACAAGATCTTGGTTTCTATCTACGCAGGGAGTATTATTCTTGAACATTTATTAACGTATGACTTATTTTTCAATACGGAATTTCGGAAGGGAATCCGATTTCGAATCCCTTGGATAAAACTTATTTTTCGTTTATTTTTTTTTTGGTGCACAGAGCTTGGGGACCTGTGACCGAGCCCCAACGCCTTCATTGTATTTTCTTATTTTTCTTCCTTTCTCATTTTCTTGTCTTGTGACCGAGAGGTTGTGGGATCGAACCCACACAGCCTCATTTCTTTTTCCTTGACTTTTCTTAGCTGACCGTGAGGGTGTGGGATCGAATCCCCACACCCTCACTTTATTTTTCTTTTAAATTTCCTTTTTCCTCCTAGAGTCTGTGTGTTCTATTACCACAAGCCTTAAAATTTCTTTTCTTTTTATTCCTTTGTCTGACTGAGAGGTGGTGGGTTCTAATCCCACTCCTCTCATTTCTTATTTTCATAATTTCATTTTCCAGCCAAGATCATGGTTAGAATCCCCCTCACCACATTATTTTTAACTCACTTATTTTCATGGTTTTTAACATGGTAAAGTCACGGGTTCAATCGTCCATGACCTCACTTGTTTTAATTCATTTTTCACAAAATTTTGAACTACTTCAGTGTGACCGAAATTCATCAACTTGTAGCTGGATATTTTGTAGTTTTTCAGCATCCTTTTTATCACATTACACGTAAGTTCTTAGGGAAATTTAATAGTTCATTTAGAACATTTTAGGTGCATTCATGTATTCGTTTAGCCAAGAATTTCTCACTCAACTCAGCCACATTTCAACTCATATGAACATAAGAATTTACATAAGTTTGTGCATGAAAGAATACAACCATAACTTTACATTTTAGAGTCTTAAACTTGAGAGAACATAGTCACGATTCACATTTCACACACATACACATAGTTTCGGATCACATAGGTTGTCATTCATACTATGTCAAACACACATTCCTGAACATATTCATCACGAAAACACAACACACGCCTAATATCTACCAGCAAACATACCCAACCTACGAATCATTGGGAGCTAGTGATAGGGACATGCAACGGGGAACAACCCTAGTTTTCGGATTTGAATATACTAAAACTTAAGGGGTCTCTTGGGAAAGGGATCAAGAGAGAAGAGAACACATACCTTTTATTTAGTTCAAACCTTGATTTTCTGCCCAAAACCTTCTCCAAAAATCATCTACAAATACCCTCAACTTCAACACCAATTCGAAGGATTAATCCACCCTCTTGTGCAAAGTTTTTGAATAGTTGTTTGTTTGTAATTTTTGTTGTGAGTTCTTCAAGTATGAAGAGATTTGTTTATGATTCTGTTCTTGTACGTGGTTTAGTCAGAACGTGAGAAGAAGAAATGTTTTATCATGAGTGTTGAGGAGATAGACGTGAGAAAAACAAATGTAAAAGTAGTTTAGGCTTAGGTAAGGACATAGTCAAACTAGGACTCTCCTTAACTTTAAAAAAAATCTGATTTTCCTTTTTATTAAATAAGATAATAAATATTAATTGATTAAATTAATTTACCAATTTAAATAAAAATAATTTAAATCATTGTTTATACCAAGGTTCGAACCCTGGGTGAGCAATACTTCACCCAAAAGGCCAATTTTCGGCCCTCTTGCCAAATTGTACCTAGATCTTATTAATTAAATAATTAATTACATATTTAGGGTAATTACGATACTCCCTTATCCTTGAAAAAGACCAATTTACCCCTCAACCCCCCAAACATAAGATTTTCCCCTTTTTAAGTCCGGTAAAGACTCATCCAGATAAATATTCATGTTCAGGTGCCCTTGATGGTTGTACCCAACCTTTCCTAGCTCAGCCAACTCGCCAAGTTAGTTTGGTTGGCTGTCGCAAGGGTTCAGAGTTATGGTTTTAATCGCATCAATCTGTGTGAACCCGGTATAATCTTAGGCATTCTAGACACATTAATCATTATTTAGCATATCCATTTTTTTAGGTTGTTACAAAAAGAGAACTTACATTACTTCTCGAGTAATTTGCACAAAGGATGTGAAATTTTTTAAAAATCCTTAATAAACCTCTCGTAAAAGCCAGCATGTTCAAAAAAACCTCTCACACCTTTTATAGAGATGGGTGGAGGGAGCGTGACTTCCTTTTTAGCTCAACCAACCTCTATGCCCTTCTCCGAGATGCGATGTCCCTACACTATATCTTCTTTCACCATAAAGTGTTTCTTTTCCAATTATGCAATATATTATAATCTTCATATCTTTTGAACTCCTCATCCAAATTGCTAAAACACCGATCAAAGGTGTCACCAACTAAAGAAAAGTCATCCATGAACATCTCAATATTGTCCTCCACCTTTTAAAATAATATCGACATCATACAACGGTGGAAGAAGGTTGGTGTATTACACAACCCAAATAGAATCCTTTTGACGGTAAATGTCCTATAAGGGGAAGTGAAAGTGGTTTTCTCTTGATCCTCAATGGCAATAGAGATTTGATTGTAGCCTAAATAGCAATAAAGAGAGCAATATCACCCTATGCCTATGAGTCTGTCTAATATATGATCCATAAAGGGCATGGGGAAATGTCCTTTTTAGTCCAAGCATTCAACTTCCGGTAGTCCATAAAAACTCTCCATCGGATAACTGCCCGCATTAGCACAATCTCGTTCCTCTCATTAGGCACAACTTTCATCCCACCCTTTTTAGGTACACACTAAACAGGTCACACCGAACTACTTTCTGTAATAGGGTGAATGACTCTGGCATGTAACCACTTGATGATCTCTTTTTTCACTACCTCTTGCATAGGTGGATTCAACCTTTTTGGTGCTCACTACTTGGTTTTTGATAATGCATGAGTTTGATTTTATAGGAAAAAATACCGCAGGGAATCTAAATAATGTTTAAAATAGTCAAACCAATGGCTCGTTTGAACCTCTTCAATACGGACACTAAACCTTCTACTTGACATTCATTCAAATCCGCTGCAATTATTACTAGCAAAGTGTCATCTACACCCAAGAACACATACCTCAGATGAGGTGGTAGAGATTTAAGCTCTAATTTTGGGGCCTCCTCAATAGATGGTTTCGCGGGTGGAGGGTCGCGATGCTTCATATATAACTCCAATTTCTTTGATTTTAATTGATATTTGTGTCATTCAAGTACAGCCACCAAAAACCCATACTCTTCAATTCCATCACTATCAAAATTCTTGATCACTGCCGCTAATTGTACCTTAGATATACTCTCAACCCTATAGGATATAGCAGATACCATTTGGAGTTCACCACTCCACTTCATGGACCTACATATGTTAAAAGTTTCTTCTTCATTGTTCAATCTATCCTTCAGTTGCCTTTTTTAAATATCAACCAGAGCACGCCCGGTGGCAAGGAATTGCCTCCCTAGAATAATAGGAACCTGAAGATTAACCTCACAGCCAAGGATCACAAAATCGGTTGGAAATATAAATGACTCCACTTTCACAAAGTACATCATGGATAATACAAATGGGCCTCTTCACCGTTCGATCCACCATCATTAAATGCATCTTAGTAGGCTTTGGGTAACCCAAGACTTACTTCTTATAAATGGAAAGAGTCGTGATTTTTATGCTTGCACCAATATCGCATAGTGCATTAGCAAAGTGTAGCAGCTTGATTGTGCATAGAATAATGAAACCGCCCGGATCTTTCTTCTTCTGCACAAGAGACCTTGTAGCAATAGCACTATAATGCTCCATTCTTTCATCATCCTCAGAACTCACCGATCTCTTCTGTGCCACCATAACATTTATAAACTTTGCATAATTGGGCATTTGTTACAAGGCTTCTATCAAAGGGACATTTATGGAAAGTTGCTTCAACATAGTGATAAATCTAAAGTATTTACCATCCTCAGACTTCTACTACCTCTTCATCTTCTACCATAGATGGTATAGGTTGATCAATAATTTGCTTATCCCCTCGAGTAGTGACTATCATGCAATGACCATCATTTTAGGATTCTGTATAGTGTTACTAGGAAGAGTGCCAGGTTGGTGTGGATTCACAATAGTAGAAAATTGAGCAGTCTATAAATCAAGGTGCTTAATCGAAACTGCATGTGCATCAATCTTTTGCCCAATGTTATCTAAGTCGCCTCTAATCTTCTTGGAATGCTCATAACTAGTATAAAATCATCATCTTCTGTAATATATCATTAACTCACTCCATATTACCTCCACCATCCCTAGGAGCAATTTCATGGTCTTGTGGGGAAATATAGGACCCACTCCGATCATTCTTGTTACCATAGTTATTCCGGTTGAAGTTGTTTTTGCGGTTGTAGTTACCATCTCAAACATATTGAACCTCACGATTGTAGTTACCATAGTTACAACATTGGTTTCCTTGATGTTGGCACCAATTATCCTTATTGGATACTTGGGAATTTATTTAGAAATCCCTTTCTGATCATTCACTACATAGGCATCTTCTTCATAATGCTACTCATCTACCAGAGGTGATGGTTTAGTGAAGTAGTTCACCGGATTTACCTTCTCTACACCTCCGCTAACATGTTTCAAAGCAAACTCTAGCTTAGTTCTCTTCTGTGCCAACTCTTCACGCATCTCATCTACAGTTTCCCTGTTTGTAGGTTTTACTGCAAAAGTGTTTCTCCCATTGTATGACTTTCTAATGCTCCAAGCATTTTTGTTGTGAGATATCTTCTCCAACTTATCTGCGATCTATGCATATGTGCGCTCTCCATAGGAACCACCCACAATAATATCGAGCACTGCCTAGTTGTTATCATCTTGACCTCTATAGAATAACTATTTTAGTAGCAAATCATCAATGCGGTGGCTTAGGACGCTTCTCACAAATGTAGTAAACCTGTCCCAAGAGCTACTCATGGATTCTCCAGGTAATAAAAAGTTGTTCACCTTATCCTTGTGGTTGAGCATCTCCTATCAGTGATACAGTAAACACTCGAAGCCCGATGACATTTATATCCTATCCACATAACTCTTACACACAAACTTTAATTTTTCTATCTAAGCATAAGGGTCCTCTGATAGCAGTTATGCAAACAAGCCCCTCGCGGTGAGCATCTGCATCGAGATACTCCTCACCATGAATCTGTGCCCATAGGGTAGAGGAGGTAGGACGATGTTCACATTGCCCCTATAAAAATCTTGAGGTCGTGGTGCTTGAGGTTCCACCCTCAAAGCATTATCCAATTGATTATCATCACGAGCTTAGTTATGCACCTCAACCCGTAATGAAGGCTGACGAATTACCCCATCACCTAGATTGGCTGGGATTTGTTTATTTTCCCTTCTCATCAATGTGAAGTTAAGTTTGGGACTAAATTGAATGAGTGGTTCTCCTCGGCTCCGTTTACCTTGCATACACTAGAGCTAGACTTGAAAGAAACAAAAAAAATGTACAAAGAAAAAGTAAAATCACGAAATAATTGACTAAATGTCAATAATGTAATTAAAATTAATATAAAAGCTAAAGCACCCGAAAGCGGCGCCAAAATTTAATGCGCTCATATTACACCTCTTTAAAGAAATATGATGTTGTAATCAAGTAGAGAACCCGACTAGTAGGTTGCGGTCGATCCCACGAGGAGAATGATTTAGACTTACCTTCAATTCACAAATATATCTATTTAGTCAAAGCCTTTCTTAAAACAACTAATTAAAGGGGGAGGGGGGTTTATTAATAAATTTCCTAAAACACTCTAAATTAACAAGTAAGGAAAACTAAATATTGAGTTTTTTCAACATATGAGACTAACAAGGGTATATGTGTTCCTTACATGTTCATAACACCGTAATTTTAGAAATAGCAATTCTTCCTTAGTGTTTTTTTTTATATAAAGTGATAAGGTATGCATCTCTAAATCTTTGGTCCATCATCTAGATAATTTTCACCATACCTTGGTACGGCTACGTGTGTAGAATCTACTAACCCTTAACTTTACCTCATATTAGACACCATAATCGATGTATGTCTTAGTTTTCACTTCACACCACTCAACACTAGCCTATTAGAAGTATACCACTAAATTTATGTTGATAATTCTTTTGTTATTAATTACCTCCTTGGTCCGGAAATTTTCAAAAAGGGGAGTTCTAACGTTGGCAACTATTTAAAAGACTTCTAAGCGAAAGAACTAACAATACATGCAAAACCCTATATGCGAATTGTTTGTTGCTAGGTTTACTTTGTTAGTTACACATGGTTCCCACAACACTAGTTGTGGATTTAGTTACCCATTCAAGAAAGATCACAATTCATAGTATTTAATGAAGAAATTATGAACTTACTTAACAATAAAAAGAAACAAGGAAGTTCAACTTTGAATTGCAAGAAAATCCTCATAACCAAATCCGAAAATAAATTAATTGCTCAATTTTTCAACTAACAATCTCCAACTCAAAGTAAAACAATACTAAGAGTATCTTACCCACAAAAATGAGGTTGTAGTCCCTTATTTATTATACACATTGTCCTAAATTTAAAGAACGAATAATAAACAAAGTTTGCTCAGTTCACGCGTCTTCAATCTACGGATTAACTGGCAGACCATCAATCAATCGATGGTCTATAGACTCCTTTCGTCTTTCAGGACTTAGAATAATTTTTCTCTCCTCAAATGGCGAATTCTTTGAATTAATCGACGGACCAACAACACGGTCCGTCAATGCATCTACAATCTATCAATGCCCTCTGTCATTCCATCCTTAGTAATTTTTCAAATTCGAGTACTAAAACATTCTCTGATAAAAATAATCTTCCACCAATACGGTCCATCGATCAATCAACTACTCGTAGTTCCCTTTCGTAGTTCCACACTAAGTCAGATTTTACCGAGATTTCTCCAATTTCCTAAGATGTTATTTCCTAACTACAGTCCGTCAATCAAACAATGGACCGTTGATGGCTTCCATAAGTGATGTTCTCCATTTTTTTCAGTTGTTTCCTTATCTCGCCGACTGAATATCTTTCTTGTAGAATACACACAAAAATATGTTTAAACTACTACAAAAAGGCTCTAGACACACACAACTCTTATGAAAAATGCATTGAAAGCAGTGTGAAACTGTCAAATCCTAGGAGCACCCCCTAGAAGTAACATGGCATACTTAACCTTTCGAAGGTCTTATACAATCCCATATATATTATTCATTGCATTGTCATAATAAATATAGAGAAAACTTTAAAACTTATAATAGCACATAATATGGTAGAAACTTCACTTTCATATATATATATATATATATAATAGCATATTACATACTTAGACTGTAAAACTTTAAAACTTTTCATAGCACATCATAACTATATAATTCATAAGAATTTAAAGTAAGCTAAACATTGGGACATCCTTGGACTTAAGGATTCCTTTCCTTGAGTTTGGGAATCACATTTTAAGTTACTCTATCATATAGACATCCTTTAAGCATACTTAACGTACAACTTATGTAAAAAGTAGAGATGAATGGATTGTATAGATGAATGCACTAAGTATGACAACCATGCATAAACATGCATTTAAAAGGGACATTTTCTTGAAATCATTCTTCATGCCTTTTTGAGAAAATATTTAGAAAACCTTTATACAATAGTATTTGTATCATTAACATACTTAATATAGACATATTCAAAGGCCAATTATCATATGAGATCACACATATAATTTAGGCCATATTTCGGGTCACTTTACATTGAGCAAGTTTTACTTTACAGTGAACTCCTTCTTTTAACTCATTAACCTCCCAAGTAACACTTTAGTGATATTTCGTGCAATGCATCATCTTAAGGCCACAAGAGAAGTCATACATACATTCCTTACAAGTCATCACATATCATCATGGAAGTATAGTACATGATAGACACAATTAAGCAAATACCATAACAATATTACAGTAAGCTACATCAACTTGCACATATACTAACTTCACTTCAGTCAATGCATTATAAGACCTTACTCATAATCATACTCTAAGTCTACTAGTTCAATGCATATCTGAAGTCCCATAACTTCACACATACTTAGTAAACCTATTATAAGACCACAAGCCTTAACATCCTACTTCATACATCAACAAGTAAGTGAACACCAATTTATTAATGTTAATACAAGACCTTTATCATATAGTCATTAAGACCAACATAGTGCATATAAGGATAAGACCACATCATATAGACTCATACCTTGAACATATTCATAACAAGTAGACAAATACTACCATGCCATGCATAAAGACATAACCATAATCATACACCTTAGATCACCTTCCTAGAAATCCCTAAGGAGCCACTTGTGCAATGTCTAGGTCGCTTCATTACTTCTACCTATCCTAATTAACCTCCCTTAGGTCATCCTAGTTAGGGTATTAGTCATTTTACTTCCATTGTAAATTTTACTTTAGGGAAATTATAGCCTTAACCGTCACTAAGAACATGGGTGCTAAACATGGAATTTGATGTTGTAGATCCTTACACAAATGGAAGGTGTTCTCACATAGCCAAGGAAGAACATTAACATATACCTTAGCATACTAAGTGAATTCAATTGTTAGATACTATGTAGTAAACATAGTTTATCGAACTAAGAGATAGGTATGATCCCTCTACATGAAATTTGGCAATTGGGGCCTCATCTAATGAGAAAAACATGGGTGAACCTTCCTCAAAGGGAAGCCACCTCCTCATGTGGATCCATAGGTGAGTATTCCTCTAAGGGAATTCAACAATCTATAAATAATAAAAATGGTGAATTTTCCTCCAAGGGAAGCCAACACCTCTCATTGTCAAGTTCACTCAGTGCAAAGCTAAGTTCCCTTTTATTAAAAGTCTTTATTACATTATATCATAAAATATAGGTTTAGGATATTTGTCTTTCATATGGTTATAGCACATTGAATAACCTATATAGATTTAGGGTACTCTTGAGAAACACTATTAAAGTGCCCCTCTTTTGACTAGATCATCATTCATGTGTGTACATATTTGTGTGTAACCCTTTCACATAACACCTTTAGACCACACATGTTCATAACATCAATTCATATGTGTGTAAGTGTAACTATATGATCCATTATTTCATATAACACTTTAAGGCACTATACACATTCATAACATAACCATGCACTCATATTCATATACCTATAAACCAAACCTAGGTACTAACCTATCAAGGTACATATGTGAAATCCATAGACAAGGTCACATACCCTTTCCCATACTTATACACATATAAAGTTATCCTAGTTAAGGGATACATAACATACTTCACATCTATTTACCTTACATGCATAGTAGTAGACATTTAGTGAATAAGAGCACAACCTTTCATTAGACACCATGAACCTTTACTACATTGTAAGCTTGCATAATGTGTGAATGTTTGTGTACATTGGTCAAAATAATCACATAATCTCTACAAAAAACACATTGAGGCATCTACCCTCTTAAGACCACATTACACTTTCAAGCATAAACCACACAACACAATTTAACATAGAATGCAAGCTAACTTCATATTACACTTTAAGACTCCTAACATTAGGTATTCACACATTCACATAGGGGTACATGGGTAGATCTCATCAATCCTTACCACTTCATTAATGGAAGAACCTACACACGATCTTAACATAACCATTTACGTGGTCATAACAATAATAACATAACCTAGATTTAACACTAAAATAGAAGGCTAGGCACCAGTTATACATAAGGTAATCATCATAACCACTCATTCATATATTAATCAATTTTCCTTCAAAGACATAGTAAACAAATATATAATGACAATAAAGTAAACACTTCCACCATAAGTGGACCATACAACGCTATGCCGTACAAGGCTTTATAAACAACACTATAGATAAATAGAGAAGTAAAATAGAGAAGAGCAGTTCTTACCGATCCTTTAGACTTTGGTCATCATTGACCATTACTAATATTTCATCAACACTTCAAGTATAGCACAGTATCTAAAGTAACATAATCATATATGAAGTCATTTATAAGCTATTACAAGTTCATGCTATAACTAGTACAACACATTAACATACTACAAGGTAGAAGGACAGAGACCATTAACCAATTATACTTGCAAGGATCATAAATCATATTTCATAAATAGTATCAATCTAGAGCAGTAGAAAAATATACACTTAACATAAGTATATCATGCTTAAATCCCTACAAGATCAAGATACCAACATAGGCATTAAACTATCAACTCAATAGAGAGTAGTGAAAATAGGCAATGGTACTGATTTCCTAAAGCCTTGATCATCAATCATATTTTTAACGATAATGTTCACGTTAGGCAATAGCTAAAGATATATAAATCAAGTCTAAATCATGCATCATCTA
Source organism: Solanum habrochaites (assembly GCA_027704765.1). NCBI lineage: Eukaryota > Viridiplantae > Streptophyta > Magnoliopsida > Solanales > Solanaceae > Solanum > Solanum habrochaites. The sequence continues at coordinate 18,945,200 of JAKWJA010002496.1, forward strand.
ACCTAGAATTAATATCACATAGTGTACATTACAACATTCAATTTATAGGCTAAAAGAACCTAGACCAATTCCTGTAACCCTTCTTTAATTTGATCATCAAGGAGTTACACCCACAATTCATCCATAATATTAACTTAAGTAAGTAACTAAAATTATTTCTATACAATCGAATTCTATATTCATGCTTAATAGAGGCAAGGTTACATTGAACACATAGAACATAGGCTAGTTTTGTTTAAATCTTCATACATTAATCTATAGGGATCATTCATCAATAATTCATCATCAATATACTTCATAAAACAGTATATATGAGCATATTAACATAATTTAATCACAAATCGATATGCATAACATGAAGATCAAAAAGTCATAGATAGGCTAAAATTGAGTTTGTGAAAGAGAATGGGTTAATCATGCAATTAGATTGAAAATCGCATCCAAAGTAGTAGATAATCATCAATACATTCATTTATTCTTTTGAAATGAATTTAAGAAAGAACCCATGGCTAGATTTAACAAGAAGAGATTTGATCATGGAACTCCTTTGAAAACATTGAGATTAACTCTCTAAGTCAAAGGTGACTTAGAGGTGAAGGATCACCATACCTTTATTACATGAAAAACCCACTAAAAATTAGTGAAGAACCCATGTGAATTCAACCTACAGGATGACCTTGAACTTCACCTTCAATGAAGGTTTGTAGAGGGGATATTTAAGGAGAGGGAGGTTTGGTTTTGATTTGAGGATGGGTAAGTGCAATTCACGTTTCAGATCATCTATATGTAGTTCAAAATAGGTAACTAAACCACCTAGGGTAAGGTTTGCACGTGGGATGAATTTACCATTCACCCCCATAATTAGGAAGCATTCATTGCAATTTTGCAGGCCTACATCAACTGACACATTAGACACCTCGTTGGCCTATCGACTGGCCGTTTGTGGATTTCGTTGGTTGGGTTGAGGTTGTCCTGTTTCCCATGAAAAGTATCCATCGATGAATCTCCATCAACGGGGCGTTGGTGGACTAATGAGGCATCATTTGCCTCGTCGATTGACATTGGCAAGGCAGTGTCTTTAAAAGCCTTTGGGTCTTTTTTGTGGGACTTTTTACGGGACCCTTTGGAAGTCGTACCCGGGCGTTTCCAACGTAAATATGAACATTAACAGGTTAAGTACCTTCCGCATAACTTAAACCTAACACAATAACACGCAACAGGTACAAACATGCTAAGCCCTATTTACACACACACACATGCATGTCTCGAGGACTATCTTTAAAACGTTTTAGACATTCTTGTACTTTTGACCTATAAACTTCACGAAACTCCATACACTGCTTATAAAAATTATAATTAATCATTTAAGAACCTCATAATCTCATGAAACACACATAAGCACATAAAAACACATAAGGCCCCTTAGGTGACTAGTCGTCGAACGTCTTGGTCGTCCCTTGACGTTTGGCTTCCAAATGACTTGAATTCATCCATGCATACTTTAAGGAATTGTATTAACATTTTAAGAAGCTTATAGGCAGAAGTGATCCTCTAGACACTATAACACCTTGACATCAAAGATGTGTCGTAAATCCTAACATAGGAGTCATAAGGTCTAAGTAATGTTTCTAAGACAACTTTTAATGAATATAGGTCATTTCAAATATTTATGAACCAAAATGTCCATGACATCCGGGAAGTTGATTCAAAGGGGTGTTAATGTTCCTTAGCCTATTTGACTAACTTTTTGAAGTTGGAAATGTACGAAAATTGGAGGAAAGGAAGCTAACAGGTGTTTAAGTTGTTTCATTATTGAAACATCTAGGTACGACTCTCGAAGAACCAACCAATGGCCCTTGAGGAGGAACCTTATAGTTTGATGCAACATTGCCTGGCAGTGTGCATCAAAGGAACAGAAGAAAGCCTATTTGTGGATCGACTGGGCGTCGATACCAACGTCGTCCCATACGTAGGCTGGTGGAGAAGTCCCTTTCACCGGCACAACCTCTGAACTCATCGACAGAGTGCAGTGGTGCAGGCTATGGTCTGTGTGTGGATCGATGGGGCATCGATGCGACCATCATCCCACACTTCGACAATTGGAGGAAGCCTATCGCCAGCACAGTCTCTGACCAAGATTAAGGAGTGGATGATGGAAGGGGGATATTCGTCGACTCATAGACAGCCCGTAAGCAGGGTCTCTTCTATGAGGGTCCTAAGTTGCTACACGTTTTTAATTCAGTTTATTTAATTAATTAGGTTATTTAGGGGTTAGTTGGGGATTAACAGGAAACTAATTAAGTTTATTAAGTCCAATTATAGATACCCTCAACCCTCATTAACCTAAATACAACTCTGAAATAAACTTTCTTCCTTCTCTCTTATTTCTCTCTCTACATGAACTCACCATTAAAGACTAGCAAGGATTAGGGTTAGAGGACATGAAAGGGAAGAATTCATCATCAAATTGTTGAAAAATATTAAGGTATGGGTTCTATTCACCTTTGAGATTCTTTCTCAAAGGGTTCCTTTAAAAATAGATTTCAAAACTTGAGTTTTCATATGGTTTTCATTCAATTACGTAATCGATGTTATGGATGGAGTAGTTAATGATTTCATTAGGTTATATTGAGTAAATTATAATGTAATTCATCTTTGTTATGGTAATTTTTTATTATTTGGTTTACATTAAAGAATATGATCCTCCATCGCTAACCCTAGGTAGTGATCTTGACCTATATAGTATGGTGTTATTATGATTAAATTAAGATGAATAATAGGCCTATCATTCTAGTTATTGAGATGTGATTTAGGATTATGAATTATAATGTGAAATTAGTCTATGTATCTTGTCTCAAGTTGTGATGTAGAGTTGAATTGTGTTATAGAGATGCAATTGGCATTCTTATTATATTTGTTATCATTGTGTGATGATGTTATTCCCAAGTTGGGTCGAGTTATGGGTTGAAGGTAAGACCTTGATGATAGACTATGAGAAAGATTTGGTTAGTCTTAGAATCTCTATCTTTCTTTCTAGTTGTGATTAATTGTTGGTAAGTCATGATATTACATTGGAGTATGCCTTATACTAGGATTATAGAGTGGTATGATGTTTAATTTAAATGTATTGAATATGTGGTGAGGTTGATTAAGGTGTATGTGATATAAGGATGGTGAAACTATCAATGTTCCTTGATATGTTATGAAATGCTAATGATTATTATGCAAGGGGTAGAGCCTATATTTCCTAAATTAAGCTATGATTGATAATTAAAGGCTTAAAGACATTTCAAAAAGGGACTCTAGCTTAGCACTGAGTGAACTAGACCGAGGAGTGTCCCTTCCCACATGGGTAAGGTAAGAATAGTATATTACTCTTGAGATGGGAGATTATAATGCATGGTGCATAAAGAGGGTCCCAACTATGTTTTTCTAGTTCTTGAACTATGTTTCCCCTATAGGAATTCTAGCTAGTGGATCCACGTTGTTTCTATGTTTTATGTTTCGGTACTACCTTGGCAAGTAGTACGCCTTCTTTCGTTCTAGGGTTTTATGACACTAGATTCCACACTATCTCATGTGGTCTATGTCGGTTAGGGAAATATGTTCCCAAAAGGTAAAACGAATTAAAGGACTTGAACTCTAACTTGGATAACCTAAGGGGTCTAGCTTAGTCTAGGTAGGGGTATGATACTCTACCTAAACATTGCACTAGTTATCCTCCAAGGGACTCTTAAGAGGAGGTTCTTATATATGTTTATATTAAAACAATATATTATGTGTATGTGATGACCATGGCACATTGTTGATACAATATGTTTATTAGTTCATTTATGAATATGACTTGGGTTATAATGTTAATATATGATGAAATGTAAACCTAAATGACATAATATGTAAAGTTTGACATTTGTCATGTTTTCTTATTGAGTATAGTTAATTGAGTAAGGTGATGGTGCTTTTCTTGGTCATTGAACTTGTTGACTTGATAAGGACTTGTAAGTAGTTGTCTTGATTATTATGATATGCTTAATTCTTATTCATTCTTGTGATATTATTCCTTGATGTTAGGGTTGTAGTAAATCTTGTATAGAAGTATGTTGGGATAAGTAGTAATTATTGATATAGTAAGAATGTTTTGTTTGTGTATATGACTTACTTGACTTTGTATTAAGTACCTAAAGTGGTAATTTGGCATGATTTGATTAAAAGTCCTTTTTATCATGTTTTGCTTGTGTACTAACCCCATTTTTTTCCCTTTTCCTAAACATTTTAGGTTTCATTCGTTGAAGAGTTTGGAAGGCAACATTTTTGAAGGCTTGGATTCTTTCTTTCATCCAAGTAGGGTAGGTCCTCAACTTTCGAGGGCAATGCCATCCTCTAGCTTACGAATTTTGTTATGAGCTTATTGACTCTTTTGTTCCATTCCTTTTTATTTGAGCATTGTACATTCTTATGACCTATATATGGTCTTGATGGATTTATATGAAAGCTATGCCCATATTTCGATAATCGTTTAGATTGTACAAGATGAGATAATTGTTGAGACTATTTCTATATTTTATGTAAATGTATATGCAATAAAAGTAGAAGGCTATGTAACCTTCTTATACGAAGGGTCAATGTTTACTCAATATGAATATATATTATGTGTATGTAGAGGTCTATGTAAACCTCCAAGTAGTTATAATGAAAGTTTTAATTTTTTCCGCATTTTTCAACCTATGAATGTAATGACAAGACACTAAGAGGATATTCTTAGTCCTTAAAAAGGACGACGACGCCGGTTACGTCTAGAGGGTAAATTTTGATTTGACTCAATCATTTTGGGGGCCTTATAATATCCCCCCACATGTGAACATTCGTCCTCGAATGACACTTAGAAAACTTTAATCACAAAAAGGACTTCAATGAACAATAATGCAGCTCACAACAGTCATAACATCGTCATATAAAAGTTAATTCACCAAACTTACAAGGAACACACTTCAAACAATTTAGCACTCAATGCATACAAGGAAGCAAAACTTTTATTCACTCACCCTTTAATGCATCAAACACATATGCTCTTGTAATGTTTATAGGACGAACATCCTTCTCCTAATGATGACATGGTCATTACACTTACTTTTATTTAAAAGCTCATCATGTAAGGTCACACATAGGTATAATGCAACAATACTCAAAAGTTATTTAAGAACTCATACTTGAATGCACATAGACTTGACTTAATTAGATTGACAACGGGTTCTTATTAGTTAGACCTAGTACTTTGAGGGTCATACTCAACCATACCATGTTTAGTTGTGTCCATGCAGGAATGTCTTTCTCCTCAACACACTTACATGTTTCATGAGTTCATACTCAAACAAATGCACAAAGGTCCTCACCCTTTAAAATGAGAAATTCTCAACTTTTAAACCAATACATGCTCATGTTTCCTTCCTAGTGAAGTCTAGATGGTAGGTCACACCGAGCATATCATAACAAATAGGAAGCCATTCCACTAAATTTCAAATTCTAACCTAGCAATAGCCTTCATAGTAAGCATCATTTGGGGAAAATAACACGAATCCAAGGCACACACAAGGATACTAGCTAATCATGCCTTCATATTTTCATAAGTGAGCCTATAATCATTATTCCCAAACCATACAAGTCACATAGTTTTCACGACACTCCACATATTTCATTTTAAAGATGCTCAATTTCTCATTATAAGGCTAAACCTTGCATATCAAAATAGACTAAAACCAAGTTTATTACCTTATATCATATAGTCAAATGCATAACTAGTACATCAAGATGCATTTAAATAAGAGAAAACCATGAAAATAATCAGAATTATTTTTCAATTACCTTATAACCTTCAATATAATCTTAAGATAGTGTCAATCAATACATACCAAAAATGTACAAGTCATGCAATTCGTACTTTATGCAAAACACTATTCATGAACAAGCTAACCAACAATTCATTAGATTCAAGCTCAAGAAAAATAAAAGGATAAGGTAGAAATATCAACAACCTTACTATTTCATCACCGTCACCCACTTAGGGTAAACCCAATTAAGAGAATCTTAACCCAACCTTAAGAGGATCTTAACTTAACAACCTTCATTTTTCATCACTTAAAAGTGATTACCACTTTAGAAGGAATTATATTAAGTCAACCAAGGCATTCAAATCTTTATCACCTAGATAATTTATCCCCAATCATAAAGTTAGGTCATACAATTCAACCACATAAGGTTTTTTATACAATACAATAGACACCAAGGCCAAACAACATTAGGGGAAACAACAAAGGAGACTTAGCATTAAAATTTCTTCTTTTATTTAGACAGTACCGTAAGGTGACTTCTACGTCAATCAAACCCACAACATCGCCCCACAATTAGGCAGCCTGCATGGCAATCCTGTAGGCCTGCATCAACGATCACAGTTAACGCCTCCTTGGCCCATCAACGGGCAATTTATGGCTTCCGTCGGTTGGGTTTGAGAATTTCTTGTGGCCAAGCCTTCCCCAGGCTAAATTTCCATAGAATCCTCCCCATCTACGGGGCATTTGTGTATGTACAAGGCATCATTTGACTCGTCGATTGACACTGCCAAAGTAGTGTCTCGACAGCCTTTTGGTTTTTCTTGTGGGACCTTTTATGGGGACCATAGGAAGTTTTACCCGGGTGTTTCCAACTTAAATATCAACATTAACAGGTCAAGAACCTTCCGCATCACTTCCACCTAAAACAATTTCATGCAACACGTCCAAACATGCTAGGCCCCATCAAGACATACACATGCATATCTCAACGATTATCTTTCGAATGTCTTAGACGTTTGACCTCCAAACTTAATGAAACTCCATAAACTGACTAAAACATCATTATTAATAATATCATGACACACACCTAAGAACATAAAACACATAAGTCCCTTAGGTGACTAGACGTTGAACATCTTGGTCGTCCCTTGACAGTTTACTTCCAAATTACCTCAAGTCACCCAAGAATACTTTAAAGAACTGTATTAACATGTTATGAATCTTATAGTCACAAGTGAGTCTCTAGAAACCCTCACTCATTCTAGGGGTCTTACAGAAACAATAGTACATCATTCCACTCGAGGATGAATGTTTCTAAGGGGGAGATATTGTAAAACCTTATATTTTGAAAAGAAAAAAAATTGCAAAAATTTTACCTAGTTATTCATATAACATTATCTGTGTTGTAGACCAGTATCGTACAAATGGGAGGATAATTTTTAAAAATCAAGTTTCGATATATCATTCTACACTTTACCAAGATGGTCCATCGACTAATCTAGGTGTCGTAGATAGGTTTCGTAAAAGTAATCAAGACTTGGTGAATCTTGAAGTTAAGGTTGAATTCTTTAAGCATGTTCTACGAACTATAGGAAGTCCTACAGGTTTTGGATGGATCCTCTAAAAGTTGCGTAAAATATATGGTCCCACTACTTGGTCTATGGCTTACTAGTACGAGCCGCAGATAGTTCTATGGTACGTAGGTTGTAATGGTACACTTCTATCAAATGTTAATTCATAGGGGATTTTTATCTTTTCTGATATTTTTTAGGCCTATGTTATGTCGTTTTTGCACATATCCTAAGATATATAGAAAGACTTGAAGTCCTAAATCTATCCACTTAAAATTCATTCTCCTATTTTCCCAAAACACAACAAAATGCATTCTCCCAAATTCCCTCTTAATTCAAGGAAGAAGAAGAATTTAGGTTTCACACCAAGGACTTCAATTCACCATTCGTCTTGGCCTTTGAGTACTATGTTATGTGTGTATTCACCCATGGATTCCATTCCTCCACGAGGTCCCTAAGGTTTTCAATTTCTCAATTCAATTTCAAATGATTAAATTAGGGATCTTATTAATTTCTCCTTGGGTTTCATCATGTTATGATTCAATTACTCTTTTAAATTTCTATTGCATGATTGATATAACTTCATGATAATTAGTTGAAATTATATGAATCCATGCATGTTTCATGACATTAAACTATTAACCTATGAAAACTCATGGACTCGTGAACTTTAAATTTTTAAAGGTTATACATGTTATATGAAAATCATGCGTATGATTATAGGGAGATTTTACATGAATGTATCAGTTATGTTGTTAAATGTTTCTCACATACGAATATGATTATTATTGTGAAAGTTATTTCTCGCATTTGGGTTCACATACGTGAATGATTTCCTCACTTATTTTCGATTTGGGTTTTATAATGTACTATATATTTTTATTTCATGTGTTGGATTGGTATTTATCATCATCCTTCCAATGTTATAATGATAATTGGGACAATGACTTAGCAGCAAAAGGGCATTGAGGTGGAGGCTCAAATAGGGTAGTCTCTAGTAGCAACCTCTAGTCACAATCTAAGTGCCCCGTATAATTTTCTAAAATGATCGAGCTAGTGGATCTACTTTAGCAAAAGATGATGTGTATGGATTCTACCTTGGCAAGTAAAACCCCCTTATTTCGATATAATGGATTTAGCGGATTCCATGATATATCTCACATGGTCTTGCTCTCGATTAAATAAAATGCCGCATATAAAATGACTCTGTTCTTCAAAGTTTTCTTATCTTTCTTATTTTAAATGCATTGACCATATCATATTATTTTTTATGTTTTTGTTTCTTTAAGCCTTTGAATGTTGTAATTTTTGTAATATCTTACATTTTTAAAATATTCATGCATGTCTACTAATTTATATTTCCTCATACTTAGTACATTACATGTACTAATGAATGCTTGTGTCTATATTGTCTCATAAATGTAGTGTCAGACGCTCCTGCGACTCACACTTGTGGCTAGTCGATCTACCATATTTGAAGATTTTGTGATTTCTCATATTCTGAGGGTCGATACAAATATACTTGATTTATGTCTTTCAAATTCTTGTATGAGGTGTGTGGTGTATGAATTACGTTCCAATTTCTTCTCTTGATGATTTACATGTCTTGTTGAGACTATGTTAGTCTTCCATTTTTTTAAACTCTTTTATGATATGAAAATGCTACTTCTGTAATATTTATTTCTATTATCTTGTATGATGTATGCTAAGTAGCTAGTGAATGGTCTATCAAGGTTCTATAAGTCATGTTACACCTAGGATATATTTTAGATAATGACAAAATATGTGGTGATACCTGGTGACAGTTCTAGATTTATGACAGAGATTTTTTTTGGGTAGGAATCAACTAAGGGTGACAATTGGGAGGGTGGTATTAAATTTGGGTGGATCAAAATGTGTCAAGACAATCAACGGATCAAGAACCGACCCAACCTGAATTTGTTTGGGCCAAAATAGGTTGGTTTAAAATGGTTAGGTAATGGGTCAGTATTGAGGGATAACCCAACTCATCCAATTTTTAATACATTTTAATATCTTTATTTGTTATTTTAAATTTTTTTATTACCTAATAAAATTATTTTTTTCCTTCATGAAAGATATATATAACATGTAGAATTTAAAAAGCGTTTAAAATTTATTTGTGAGAAGATTTCTCAAAAATCAATTTGGATTACATACCAAATTAATTTTTAATGGGTTGAAATGACTTGTGTTGGGATGGGTTGAGATAATAAATGTGAGGGTCAATAACCAAACCCAAACAAAAATGGGTTGGGTTGGGATGGGTCAGGTTGAATTTGATTTTTCCACCTTTAGAATTAACTATGGTGATTATAATGGTTGATAGGAGTGGTGGAAGTGTCAACGTCTATGGAGACGAGGGTAGTGGTGAAAATGGATATAATAATGATTCTAGAGAAGGTAAATGTGGCATCATTTGAAATTAGTAGTTAGCAACGGTGGTGGTTTTGATGACATGAGTGGTTGTGGTAGACGAGGATAATGGTTGTTAACAATGATGGTGATGGTAGTGGTGGTGGCTATGACAATGGAGGTACATAATAGTGGTTATTGGTGGTTGTGGATAGAGTGATGGTGCATATTATCTAATAAAGATAACGCCTTAATGATATTAAAAAAAAATGATCTTAAGATTAAGACATATTTAAAACCATTTAGTCCTTAAATCTTAATGATAACAAAATGAACTTAAAGGTATAATGAATGTTTGAATCATTCATATTTAAGCCTCTACTAAATACAAACAAATGAATGCTTAGAAAAATGAAGAAGAAGTAAATAATGGGGAAAGGGAGACAAAGAAGGAAAAAAGTATTTGTCTTGGAAAAAATTTTCTTACATGGAATCAAATGATAGGATGGGTTATTTTTGAAGAATTATTCTTTTGATCAAGGTGGTCTTAACTCCTAGGCTATTAAAGTAATTACTAGGGGTCCCAAATTTTTTTTAAAAAAAAGTACATACACATATATTAAAAAAAATCAAATTATATTTAATTTTAAATTTCTTTAAAACAAACAGGTAAGATATATTTATTCGAAGTGGTTAATTTTCACATTTCTAAGGGAATGGAATAGTTTTTGGGAATTATTTTCTTATTTCAGAAAATTGCATTTCCTTATTTATTTTTTAATAGATTTAATATTTACCATATATTTATCTTTTTAATCGTCTTATTTATTATTTATTAATTTTATTTTTAATGTAGAACTATCTCCTCAAAAAAATTACCGAGTTATTGTTGCTTACAAAGTTCATGTATCACCTCGTATTTAGAGAACATAGGAAAATGTAGCTTCCAAGGACCTGGTGCCAAAACCACGGAATCCTCCAATAGTTTAGCGTCTGACACAGGGTTCGTAGATAAGGGTTCTTCGTTGGTCACAAACTTTTGATAGTTCCGACCCATGGTCAACAACGACGGTCTATGGTTGGACCTACGGATCGTAGGTGACGGTCAGCAGTCAATTGGAGGGATATGGTTATTGCTTCAAATAGTCATATCTTTTAATTTATAATGAATTACAAGGTGTATGACCTATCCAATTAAAAATAAATGAGTATTCTTTCAAGATCCACCAAGTCTGCTAAAATCCCATCTCATAGTAAAAAGTTATGCTCGTTTGAGTAAAGCCTTGTCAAGAAGACCATGACGACAGATGATGGTCCTTAGTACAAATGACAATCCTCATCTCCCTCTATGGACGTACTTCATCATATTTTAAGTTATGGTCATTTAGGTTTTCTTTTAACTAGGTCCCTTTTAAAATACATCATTTAATGCCTAAAATACATAATTTTACTATGTCTAGTGCGACGTCCCTCCACAATTCCAGCCTGATTCCGCATTATGATAGGGGCAGAACGTTCTACAGTTGTCTGGAGGACTCTAGAACCTTTTAAATGTCTTAAGAAGATTAGGGAGGGTCCCAAAGAATTGTAGAATTCTCTAGAAAGGGCACCGAAGTGTAAATATCTTATGGACTTTTCAATCAGATATTAATTTCACTTTAGTCCTTAGGATGTAGTATAAATAGAAGTGTCTCTTATTGCTAAAGCACCAAACTAGTTGTAAAGCATTCTCCAAGAATAATACAAAGCCTTCTTCAAAAGCTCTCTTTTAATCACCCTAAGTTTTTTTCAAGCATTTTCGTAGAATTGTAAGTATTAAAGGCTTCCTTGAGCTTACAAGACCTTGAAAGACTAGTAAGTAAGTTGTCGAGGGCCGCACGTAACTTTAGTAAATACTCTAAGTACGTGACAACGTGGTATCAGAGAGAGGTTTGATACTAAGGGAATGGCTACCAAAGGAGACGTAAATGTCTCTAGCACCACCATAGTCTATATGGATGGTGAAATTAAAAACTGAAAGGGGAAGAAACATCAAAAGGGTAATGAGGAGGTGCTGCCCAATCCCACAACTAGAGAGGCGCTAATATCTCATCCTCCCTCGACTACCAAAGTAAGTAACGATTAATTTGGCGAAGACGCCATAGATGTCACTGCTGGAGAAGAATGAGTCGCATGGGTGGAAGTTGCAAGGCAGGCTGTGGAGATATTAGGTAAGCGCAAAAATGTGGACGACGGAAAGTTCAAGAACCTTGAGGACTTCAACCTTGAGAAGACCGAGAACATCCATAAGTAGTTTGAGGGTCGCCAGCAGGCCGAGTTCAAGATGAAGGAGGCCATCACTTCCTTGGAATGTTGGCTTATAGACGCACTTGGAACGATCGAGAATATGAAGGCCGAAGTGAAAATAATCAAGGTAGGTGTGGAGGCTAGAGGATCTACATCACCCGACCATGATAGGGAGGCCAGGGTCGAGGCTCCCAAGCCACCCATCTTCAAGGGCATACGTGACTCACAAGAGGTGGAAAACTTTCTTTGAAACTTGGAGAATTACTACAAGTGTAATCAAATGAGGAGCAACGAGAATAAGATCAATAATGTTATGTTGTATCTGTCTGAGATGGCTATGCTTTGGTGGAGGCACAAATAGGACGACATTGGGAAGGTGATATACCGTGGTTTCACGGTATAATTAATACTTTTTCCTTAAGTTTAGTGTGTCCGAAAAGCCTTTTTGTACTAATTTTTATATAAGTTTCTCTGTGTTTTGCAGGAAATCTGTCCAAAGTTAAATGCGGAGATTTTGAGCGAAGAAATGCAGAAGAGACCACCTACGGAGCATATGACGGTCCGTCGTGCTTGTGACGGTCCGTAGGTGGCAGCGTAGTGCAGCTGCTGAAAGAAGATGGGGAAGTCTGACCAAGTATTGGATTACGAAGCTTATGACGGTCCGTTGTGGCTATGACGGTCCGTCCAGCAGTTTCGTCGTGAAGTCCAGAGAAGTGATCCCAGTACCCAGATTCCAAGAGTTGAAGTATTTTGGAACGAAGACCCTCGACGGACCGTTGTGCCTATGACGGTCCGTCATACTTTCCGTCGAGGGGAATGAAGAGAGCAGCAGAAGAAATTGCACAAGTATGGGACGACGGAGTCCATGACGATCCGTTGTGACCACGACGGTCCGTCGCGTGGTCCGTCGACCCAGCCGCGTTTTGGCAGATTTCCAGCTATTAGAATCCTTATTTAATTAGGTTTTTTTTTTATAAATACTTCAAAAAACCTCGTTTTTGAGGTTAGACACCTGATAGTTAAACACCATATAGATAGACATCATATTATTAGACTCTTTATATTAGTGTGACTTTTGATTTTCATTGATTGTTGGTGATTTGTGGTGATTAATCAAGCAAAATTTTGGATTTTATTCTTTCTTGTTGAAGTAAGTACATGAACTCTTATTTAATATATTTAAATATTGTGTTTATGGCCATGTGTATCTAAACTCCATAACTAGGGTTGTGGGACCCATGGGCAAATAATGAGATAAACCCTAACTAAAATAACAATTCTAGAATAGTGTCTTGCATGTATTAATAATTATTTCGCTTAGAAGTCTTTTTAACGGATGACCAACATTAGAAATCGCCTTAATGCTACTTGCCGGACCAAGGAGGTAGATAATAGGAAAAGAATTATTAACATAGATTTAGTGTATACTATCTAATAGGCTAGTATTGATTGGTACGAAGTAATAACCTAGTCAAATATCGAATATGATGATTAATATGAGGTAAGGATGAGGGTTAGGATAGCAACACATGTAGCCGGACCAAGGTGCGGAGTGAGATTTTTTAGATGCCGGACCAAGGATTTAGAAATACATAACTTATCACTTTGCATGCAAGATACTAGGAAAGAATTGTTATAGTTAGAATTATCAAGTTGTGAACCTGTGGGGAACACGTAAACCCTAGTTAATTTGATTAATCGATTAAAATCCAACATTCAACATTCAAAGCTGTTAAGTGTCTCTTACAATTGCATTATTTATTTTAACTCATTTAGAACTAGAAACCCTCCTTTTTATTGTTTTTACTTTCCAAGGAAGTCATTGACCAAACAATAGTAATACCAAGTTGAAGTTAAGTCTAGACTTTTTTCCTCGTGGGAACGATCCCAACCTCACTAGTTGGGTTATTTACTTGACACGACCGCTTTACTTTTTATTTGAGAAGTAAGTTTGAGCGTATCAAATTTTGGCACCGCTTCCGGGGAACATACCTTTTAGATTAACTTGAATTTATTACTATAGTTTAGTTTATATTTTTTTGATTTTACTTTGTTTTATTGTTTTTGATTTCTTTTCAGAATCATCCTCGTTATATGCCAAATACATGGAGAGGAAGAGAACCCTTATTTCCCTACGATCACGAGTTAGAGCGTACACTGCGCAATATGAATCAAAACTTGGGAATAAATGATGAGGATCTGAACTAGAACATCCCAGATCCGGTTGATGTTCATGGTCAGATGTTACCCGATGCTCCGGGTGAACATCAATAGAGGAGAAAAAATCCCGCTCCACGGCCCCAATCATACTACAGAGGCTATGATAACATAGAAGATTCGGATGGGCCACTGGTTTTGCCTCCTCTACCCACAGGCCACACTTTTGTGGTAACTAGTAGTCTGATGCAAATGCTCACTGCCAGAGGTTTGTTTTCAGGGCTACCTTCTGAGGATGCACATGCCCATATAGCTAAGGTAAGGGCAGTTTTTAAAATTTGTGTAGGGAGGCCTGATTTGGATTTAGATGTAATAGGTCTCAGAGTGTTTCCTCTCTCACTGACTGGAGAGGATGCTATTTGGTTCACTGAGCTCCCATACAACTCCATCTTTACTTGGAATCAACTAAGGTATGTCTTTTTAGCACGCTATTATACGGTCTCCAAGAAACTAAACTACAAAGACAGAGTGAATAACTTTGTGGCACTACCAGGAGAGTCAGTTAGTAGTTCTTTGCATAGATTCACCTCATTCTTGAGAAGTGTTCCAAATCACCGTATAGATGATGAGTCACTGAAAGAATACTTCTATCGGGGACAGGATGATAACAATAAAGCGGTGTTGGACACTATAGCAGGTGGATATTATTTAGAATGTCCTTATGCTGAGATCGCTGAAAAATTAGAAAAAATCTCCCGGAATAACAAAGCTTGGAGTACTAGGAAGTCTGATACAGGGAGAAACACCTTCAGAGTACAGTCCACTCACAACCCAGCCACAGATGAGATTCGTGAAGCAATGGCTCAAATGTGAACTGAGCTTGGGTTGATACTAAAACATGTCACTGGGGGTGCAGAAAAGATAAATGAAGTCAACTACTTGTCGAAACCACCGCCACAAAATGATGAGTGTTATTATGAGGAGGATTCCTATGCAGTAAATGAACAGATGGGGGGTTTCCGACCAAGTGCCCAAGGCTCTAATCAGGAGAATTAACGCCAAGGTCAAGGGAACCAAGGTCGGAACTATGGTAACTACAATCATGAGGGTCATTATATCCGAGATGGAAACTACAATCACGACAACAACTTCAACAAGGGTAACTATGGTAATAGAAACGACAGGAATGGACCCTATGTTCCTCCTCAAAATCGTGAAGTTACTCCTACGGATGGTGGAGGTAGTATGTCGCGAGTTGAGGATATGTTGCAAAAAATTATGAGGAGGTTCAATGCTAGTGATGAGCACTATAAAGAGTTGAGAAATCATTTAGCGGGTATTGGGCAAAATGTTGACACCCATGCAATATCGATTAAGCAACTTGAGTTACAATTGGCCCAATTATCTGCAACTGTGAACACACGGCAACCGGGCACTCTTCCTAGCAACAATGTCCAAAATCTGAAAAATGATGGACATTGTATGGAAATTACTACTCGTGGTGGCAAGCAAACCATTGACCCACCTATGACATCTAATGAGAAAAAGTTAACAAAAGAATCTGATAAAGTGGTAGAAGTTGATGCTGAATTAGAGGATAACACTGCAAAAGATGCTGAAGTGCCTAAAAGGGTAACTCCTATGCCTAGGCCACCACCCCCATTTCCTCAAAGATTATTGAAAAAGACCGAGGATGGCAAATATCAACTTTTTATAACAATGTTGAAGCAACTTTCTATCAATGTCCCTTTGGTAGAAGATTTAGAACAAATGCCCGGTTAGACCAAATTTATGAAAGATCTGGTCACAAAGAAAAGATTGGTCACTTTTGAGGATGATGATAGAATGCAGCGTTGTAGTGCTATTGCTACAATATCTCTGGTCCAAAGTAAAGAAGATCCGGGTGCGTTTACTATTCCTTGTACAATCGGGCTATTAAATTGTGCGAAAGCATTATGTGATCTGGGGGCAAGCATAAATCTTATGCCCCTCTCTATTTACAACAAGTTGGGTTTGTGTGACCCAAAGCCCACTGCGATGCGGCTACCGATGGCTGATCGAACAGTAAAATGGCTGATAGGGATACTCCACGATGTGCTAGTAAAAGTGAAGTCATTCATATTTCCAGCAGATTTTGTTATTCTTGATTGCGAAGTTTATTTTGAAGTTCCCATTATTCTTAGGAGGCCATTCCTTTCTACGGGAAGAGCCTTAGTAGATATGGAAAAGGGGCTGATGAAATTTCGGTTGAAAAATAAGGAAGTGACCTTTAATATTTGTAGGTCCATGAGGCAGAGTGATGAGCTCCAATCGGCATCTGCTATATCCTACAACATGGGTGAGACATCTGAGACACAAATAGAAGAATGTCTAAGTGTAGAAGCATTAGCGGCAGTAATAATGAACTTTGATAGTGATTGTATTGAAGAGTATGAGTCATTAGTTGCGGCTCTTGATCGAGGTGATGTTCGGTTTAAACCGAAGAAATTTGATCTTGATATGAAGAATCACGAGTCCCCACCCACGAAACCATCTATAGAGGAGGCTCCAAAATTAGAACTAAAAGCTCTCCCACCTCATCTCAAGTATGAATTCTTAGGAAATGGTGACACTTTGCCAGTAATCATTGCATCAGACCTGGATGAACAACAAGTTCAAAGTTTGGTGAAGGTATTAAAAAGGTTCAAAAGAGCTATTGGGTGGACTATTGCAGACATTATTGGGATCTCTCCTAGTATTTGCTCTCATAAAATCCAACTCATGCCTGATCATAAGCCGAGTATTGAGCACTAGAGAGGCTTAAATCTTCCTATGCAAGAGTTCGTGAAGAAGGAAATCATTAAGTGGTTGGATGCCGGAGTAATCTACCCAATCGCTGATAGTAGTTGGGTATGCCCGATTCAGTGTTTACCTAAGAAAGGGGGAATGACTGTGGTCCCCAACAAAAAAAATGAACTTGTTCCAATGATACCGGTTACTGGTTTGAGGTTGTGTATGGATTACCGTAAACTAAACTCATGGACTGAAAAAAACACCATTTTCCTATGCCCTTCATGGATCAGATGTTGGATAGACTTGCCTGAAAAGGGTGGTACTGTTTTATTGATGGATATTCGAGGTATAATCAGATTTCTATTGCACCAGAAGATCAAGAGAAAACCACTTTCAGTTGTCCATATGGGATCTTTGCGTTCAGAAGAATGACGTTTGGGTTGTGCAATGCACCCGCAACATTTCAGAGATGTATGATGTCGATATTTTCTGACATGGTGGAGGATACTATAGAAGTCTTTATGGATGATTTTTCTTTGGTTGGTGATTCATTCGAGCGGTGTTTGACCAATTTATCTGAGGTCCTTAAGAGATGTGAAGACTGCAATTTAGTACTAAACTTGGAAAAGTGTCATTTCATGGCGAAAGAGGTATTGTGTTGGGTCATCGCATTTCAGAAAAGGGCATAGAGGTTGATCGAGCTAAAGTCGAGGTTGTTCCACCAGACTTGTCCTTTCATCAAAGAAACAAGTTTATGTACGATGTGAAGAAGTTCTTTTGGGATGAACCATACTTGTATAGGAGTTGTGCTGACGAGATTATTCGGCGTTGTGTGCCAGAATGTGAGATGTTGAGTGTGTTGGAGGCATGCCATTCCTCACCCGTTGGTGGACATCATAGTGGTATCTGAACCGCTCATAAGATATTACAATGTGGCTACTATTGGCCAAATCTTCATCAAGATGCTCATCGGTTTGCTAAAGCATGTGACAGATGCCAACGAGATGGCGGTATTTCAAGAAAGCAAGAGCTCCCTCTAAACCCCATTCTTGTGATTGAGTTATTTGATGTTTGGGGTATTGACTTTATGGGCCCTTTCCTGAGTTCTCATGGGATGAAGTACATTCGAGTAGCAGTTGATTATGTATCTAAATGGGTCGAAGCCATAGCCCTCGCAAACAATCAAGGGAAGAGTGTCACTGCATTTTTGAAAAAGAATATATTCTGTCGTTTTGGCACCCCAAGGGCCATTATTAGTGATGGGGGCTCCCACTTCTGCAACAGATTGTTCAAGGGGTTATTGGAGAAATACGGGGTTCGCCATTATGTGGCCACTCCTTACCACCCTCAAACTAGTGGACAAGTTGAAGTGTCGAATCGGGAGATCAAACAGATACTGTCCAAAACAGTGAACGCTAGTAGAACGGATTGGTCAAGGAGGCTTGATGATGCTCTTTGGGCGTACCGGACACCATATAAGACTCCCATAGGTATGTCTCCATACCAACTTGTATATGGGAAAGCTTGTCATCTTCCGGTTGAGTTAGAGCATAAAGCCATGTGGGATATGAAGAAGTTAAAAATGGATTGGAGCGAAGCTGCAGAGCAACGGTTAAATGGGTTGAATGAACTTGATGAATTTCGCCGGAAAGCCTATGAATGCTCAGCCCTATACAAAGAAAATATGAAGAAGTACCATGACAACAAAATTGAAAAACGAGAGTTTATGGTCGGGGATTTGGTGCTTTTATTCAATTCCAGATTGATTTTGTTTCTAGGCAAGCTCAAGTCCAAATGGACTGGTCCTTACACGGTTACCCAACTATTCCCTCATGGAGCAGTTCAGTTGGAAACTAAGGAGGGTGTGTGGTTCAAGGTGAATGGACAGCGCATAAAAATCTATTTCGGGCATGCTGAATCGGCGAATGAAGTGATAGAGGCATACCATCTTGATGAAGTCTGAGTAATCAAGTCTCCCTAGTCGTGCCGCGACATTAAATCAGGCGCTTGTTGGGAGGCAACCCAATACTTATCATCTTTTTAGTAATGGTAGCATTTTTCTATTAATGGGTTTTAAATTTGCAGGCACATCACCCGGAAATTCTGCAGAAAAAAAATTAGTCTGCAGCAGCCATTGACGGACACATCGACGGACCGTTATGCCTGCGACGGACCGTCGTATGCATCCATCGTACCAGGTACGTTTTTCTGTTGTTTTGAAACTAGGGCACACACGATGGAACCAACGACGGGTCTTCACAACTGCGACGGACCATCGTCGGGGTACCGTCACGTGATTAATGAAGTATACCCGAACCGACCCGGCTGGACCCTTTTTCAAAATAAGACCGTTTAAACTCCCCAACCCCTCATTTCACCCTCCATTACTTCATTATTTCTCCCATTACTCTTCTCTTCTCAACTTCCACAATCTATTCCTCTACCAACCACCGATCATTACCCTCTCACAATTCTCCAAAGCCCTAAAGTGTTATCTACTAGTGCAAA
Organism: Solanum habrochaites; assembly: GCA_027704765.1. Lineage (NCBI taxonomy): Eukaryota > Viridiplantae > Streptophyta > Magnoliopsida > Solanales > Solanaceae > Solanum > Solanum habrochaites. The sequence goes on from JAKWJA010002496.1 coordinate 18,964,692, forward strand.
CTGCTGTTGTGAGTGTCTATCTTGCCACTGAGTACTTGTGCATTTGTTTTTCTCCATTTCTAAGGTATGTGTCTCTAATTTATACTCATTTATCTTGCATTTTTGTTTACTAGTTAGTATTAAGCTTAGTCCCTCATCGTATTTTGTTTACTTTATACGATTTTGTCTAACCTAGGTTACAAATGTTCGAAATTGCCATGTTTACCACCCTAGACATTGGTGTTTTTGTATTGCTAGTTTCCTAGGTAGTTGGGTTAGACACATGTAGGTCGAAAACACTACAAGGTTGATGTGGGTTCATCGGGGATGCTTAGTGTACCCTTAGTTCTGTCACTATCATTCAGAACGAGACCCCGATGACGACCCGTCGTACCCACGATGGACTGTCGTAGGGTCCGCTGCAAAAGCCCTAGCACCCTGTCCCAACGGACACATGTGACGGACCGTCATAGTAACGACGGTCCGTCCTGCACTACCGTTCCGGTTGTCAGAGACCCTATTTCTAAGGGTCTCTCATTTTTCATCCAAGTGTTTCCCAACGGACACATGCGACGGACAGTCGTCTTCACGACGGTCCGTCCTACACAACCGTTCTGGTTGTCAAAGACCCTGTTTCTAAGGGTCTCTCACTTTTTCTAAATGTCCTTCAACGGACACATGTGACGGACTGTCATACACACGACGGTCCATCCTGCATGATCGTCATGATGGTCAGAGACCCCTATGCTAAGGGTCTCCATATTGTTTTCAAGTGTTTTACGACGGACACCTACGACGGACCGTTGTACCTATGACGGTCCGTCCTGCATATACAGTCATGCTAGTCATAGACTCTCCTTCATGGTTCTTTATAGATACATAGACCAAGTAAAACACCACGGACCTTATGACGGTCCGTCATAGCAACGACGAGCCGTCACCAAGCCCGTCGTGTGTTATAGTTTCAATAGCCATGACACACTATTTTCAATGTTTTTTTTCGTATGGTTTTGCCTGTCTTGTGTGCCCCTACTCGTACTAATATTGATCCTTTACAAGTACTATCTACTATGGCACCCAAGCAAGACCGCATATACGCACGTGGGCGATCGAAGTCTGTCGCCCAATCTGCCCGCATGGTAATCGGCTCTGATGATGAGCGTGACCCTGAGTACGTGCCCCCAGCCACTTCCGCCCCTACCCGTGCTAAACGTGCTCCCGGAGCCACACCCAAAAAGGTGGCGTCCGGCGTATTCACTGCCTCTCAGTCTGATGAGGAGTGCACACTGACCGGCACACCCTCTGGGTCAGCCACAATTGAAGAAGGAGCGTCTGGCTCCTTAGGAGTATCCTGGTTCGAGGAAGCCTCTGGCTCTGCTGAGGTGCCCGCACCCGCCAACGCTGCAGCGTCGGCCTCGTCTGATGAGGCTGACAGTTAAGACTCTACATCCGGCTCACCAGCTCAGGTCCCCATCCCAGCCACTGACCATCCCAACCGGTGGTGTGTCGACGGGCAGTTTCAAGTCTACTCTGACGCCAAGTTCCTCACTGATAAAGGAGTAATGACTCGAACACTAAATTTGGAGCGGCGGGTACTTACAGGGAGCCTCCCATCGATGCCTGAGATCCACAATCTCTTCACCAGGCATCGCTTGGAGTGGAAAACACGTCCGTTGGGATGATACAGCGAAGAAATGGTCCGAGAGTTCTACGCATCATACGTAGCGACTCTCCGATCACAGATCGATAGGCGGTCTGCCCCCGCTAAACAGGTCCCACTGGAGCAAGTCCGAGTCCGTGGCGTACAGGTTGACATTTCCTTGCCAGCCATCCGCCGGTTTCTATACGGCGAGAGTATTGATGCTTCTCGGACCCCCTCACCGCCGAGTTCGACTACAGCTGGCTGATACTCAAAGATGGACAGTTCTTGCACGAGCCCGCACTGAGAGAGACCACCAAGAGGTGAATGGCCCTGCACCTGTCAGTAGATGGAGAGGGTGCCGATTGGGTGACTGAGAAGAAGAGGTCCATCAAGAAGGCCAACCTCACGTTCACAGCAAAGTTCCTGTGGCTGCTTGGCTGTCACTGCCTCTCCCCCACAGCTGCTGACAACATCGTTACCTGGGATCGAGCAATGTTGATGGCGGTAATGATAGCCGGATTCGAGGTAGACTTCACATGGCTTCTCCAGGCAGTCATGCACGAGAGGGCATTCAAGGTCACTACAACCTACCCCTTCCCGTGCATGATCTTTGCCCTTTGCAGGTCCGCAGGTGTGCCCATATGGCACGTAGATCAGCTGAAGACCCCACAGGGCACCGTTGACGTCGGCCTCATCAGAGAAGAGGCCAATGAGTTGGCCCCACGTAGAGGGACCCATCCAGAGCTGCCACCACTTGCTGATTATCTTGCTGATACGGTAGCCCAGGCCCGCACAGCTACACAAGCATCCACTGACACTACCTTGGTCGAGTCTGTCCCGGGTAGTAGCACAACCCTGACCTCCTCTCGCACAGCGCCTCTACCGACACTGGTCCCGCTTGCAAGGGTCAAAAAATAGAGGCACATATGGCCACTCTTCTGCATCATATCCAGCCGTGGATGCAGAAGTTGATTGCTGAGTCCGAAGAGCGCCTAGAGAGGAAAATGGTGCAGTTTACTGAGCGGAAGATCGATGAGGTTAACCAGCGCCTGGACGCCTTCGAGTTAAGAGTGCTAGACCGACAAGCCCCTCCGGTGGATGTGGCGACTCTTCAGGCTGCAGTCGACAGTCTTTGTACGGGCATCGACACGATCTTAGAGGCTAGGGTCTCGGAGTCTGAGGCCCCTCCTGTCGAGCCTGCTGAGGACACGGTGTTGGCATCCATTTTTGCTACTTATGACATTCCATTACCTTCCCCTCGAGAGAGTGCCAAGAAGCGTAGGGGTCGAGCAGAGGATGAGACGTGAGCAAAGAAGAAGGAGCGCCGAGAGATGGAGGCTGTGGGGAGAGCCTCACTTGCTGACGAGGCGGCACACCAGATGAGAGTGTCAGAGTTAGTGGCTGGGGCGTCTAGCTCCCGCTCTGTAGATATCGTTGGAGGCACTACTGATGGTGCGGTTGTTGCTGAGGACACAATTGAGGGTGTCCAGATTGCAGAGAACGTGGGTTTTGGGGAACCAGACCCACCATCTTGCTGATCGAAGGCGCTTTGCGCCACAGGTTTGCTTCACGTACCACCCTAGTAATTAGATTTTTATGCATTGGGGACAATTGCATACTTTTTTGTTGGGGTGGGGTAAATGGATAGTGAGTGTTAGGGTGATGTCTGAGTAGCCCAATTCACTATCCTCTTTTGGGGTTTTCTTGCCTGTGTTCTTTTTCCCCAAAAGAATGATTCTGTTGAACCGGCATGTTTATATCTTTTGTACATAGTTTAATTCTGGAGCATGATGGCCAAAATGATAAACTGGAAAATAACGCATGACTAGGCATAGTAACTGATAAATGTGTGGCTCTAAGCATGAAATAGAGTTACACCATTGCATTACCCTAAGTCTTAAATTCGAACTAGGTGCCTGACAATCTGGTATAGTGATGAGATGTCAAGTGAGTGTGAGGAAAATTTGAATAGTCCACTAATGGTACTGAGCTAGAACTTGCCTGGTTAGTCCTGCTAAAAGTAAGTTGTAATAGACAATTAGGAAAGGATCATAGGCCCTTATTCAATATAGCTCATTTCTAGCCTAAATAAAAGAAACCAAATGAAATTTATCCTTCTTTGATCCAAATAATCTGAGCATAAAATTAGACCTTTCTTTTTCACCCCAACTGATCTTTTCTGGGAACAAAGTGTTGGCCCTGGTCCCTCCTTGGACATGTGCACCTCAGCTTATGCCAAAAGCATAAGTTGAGGGTGGCTAATGCATGAACAACCTTCGTTATGGCCCTGACCCAATTTTGGGTATTGTGTACCTTGACTCATGGCAAAGCCATGAGTTGAGGGTGGCTATTAGGAGGAATGCTCTGGAAAGTGGGGTTGAAAAAAAACAAAGAGAGAGAAAGAATAAAAGTTAAGTTACTCAAGAATTAGTTGAAAGAAAAGTAAAGAAAAAGGAAAATATACAAGAAATACAAGCAAGAAAAGAAGAGAGTCACTTACACAAATGAAGAAAGAAGAAAAAAATAGCAAGGTGAAAGAATATGAGAAACTGGGCGTGCTTAAATGATAGAAAGTGGAAGGTTTAGCCGATATGTCAAGGAGGGCAAAAAGTCACTAAAGTATACCTAAATATACCCTACCTGACCCTGAGCCTATGTTACAAGCTAAGAAGTCCTATCGTGATCCTAAGGGTTGTATAGCGAACTAAAGGCAGTGAAAATAAGGGCAAGCTTATGGCAATAGGTATGAATGAGTGTGAATTTGTTCTGAGAGCGAGTGTTGAAAAGTAATTCTTATACTCAAACTGAAATCATTGTGTGAAAAATGAGGATTTTGTTTTAAAAGTGAGGACACTAGTTGCAATACCGGAATTGTTAGCACCTCGGTGATAAATTGAAGAGGATAGGTGTTAATGCATGGTGGGTCTGTGTCATGTTCTGATCCCACAAAATTCAAGCCTAATAGTGATAGCATGCATAGATTTGATGAGATTAATCGAGATTGATAGACAAATGATTGCAAAAGATAAAACATGGATACTATTGTACAAAGATTGTGTAGTGTGTCATAGTGCGTCGCTTAAGGACAAACAATGAATTTAAGTTGAGGGTGTTGATATACTGTGGTTTCACGGTATAATTAATACTTTCTCCTTAAGTTTAGTGTGTCCGAAAAGCCTTTTTGTGCTATTTTTAATATAAGTTTCTCTGTGTTTTGCAGGAATTCTGTCCAAAGCTGAATGAGGAGATTTTGAGCGAAGAAATGCAGAAGACACCACCTACGGAGCATATGACGGTCAGTCGTGCTTGTGACGGTCCGTAGGTGGCAGCGTAGTGCAGCTGCTGAAGGAAGATGGGGAAGTCTGACCAAGTGTGGGATTACGAAGCTTATGACGGTCAGTTGTGGCTATGACGGTCCGTCCGCAGTTTCGTCGTGAAGTTCAGAGAAGTGATCCCAGTACCCAGATTCCAAGAGTTGAAGTATTTTTTAACAAAGACCCTCGACGGACCGTTGTGCCTATGATGGTCCGTCATACTTGCCGTCGAGGGGAATGAAGAGAGCAGCAGAAGAAATTGCACAAGTATGGGACGACGGAGTCCATGACGGTCCATTGTGACCACGACGATCCGTCGCGTGGTCCGTTGACCCATCCGCATTTTGGCAGATTTCCAGCTATTAGAATCCTTGTTTAATTAGGTTTTTGTTTTTTTTATAAATACTTCGAAAAACCTTGTTTTCGAGGTTAGACACCTGATAGTTAGATACCAGATAGATAGTCATCACATTATTAGACTCTTTGTATGAGTGTGAGACTTTTGATTATCATTGATTGTTGGTGATTTGTGGTGATTAATCAAGCAAACTTTTGGATTTTATTCTTTCTTATTGAAGTAAGTACATGAACTCTTATTTAATATATTTGAATATTGTGTTTATGGCCATGAGTAACAAAACTCCATAACTAGGGTTGTGGGAACCATGGGCAAATAATGAGATAAACCCTAACTAAAATAAAAATTCTACAATAGTGTCTTGCATGTATGAATAATTCTTTCGCTTAGAAGTCTTTTTAACGGATGGCCAATGTTAGAACTCGCCTTAATGCTACTTGCCGGACCAAGGAGGTAGATAATAGGAAAAGAATTATTAACATAGATTTAGTGTATACTATCTAATAGGCTAGTATTGATTGGTACGAAGTAATAACCAAATCAAATATCGAATACGATGCTTAATATGAGGTAAGGATGATGGTTAGGATAGCAACACACGTAGCCGGACCAAGGTGCGGAGTGAGATTTTCTAGATGCCGGACCAAGGATTTAGAAATACATAACTTATCACTTTGCATGCAAGATACTAGGAAAGAATTGTTATAGTTAGAATTATCGAGTTGTGAACCTGTGGGGAACACGTAAACCCTAGTTAATTTGATTAATCGATTAAAATCCAATATTCAACATTCAAAGCTGTTAAGTGTCTGTTACAATTGCATTATTTATTTTCATTCATTTAGAACTAGAAACCCCCATTTTTATTGTTTTTACTTTCCAAGGAAGTCATTGACCAAACAATAGTAATACCAAGTTGAAGTTAAGTCTAGACTATTTTCCTCGTGGGAACGATCCCAACCTCACTAGTTGAGTTATTTAATTGACACGACTACTTTACTTCTTATTTGAGAAGTAAGTTTGAGCGTTTCAGAAGGGAATGTGAACCATAAACACATGGGAGAAATTCCGTGAAGAATTAAAGAAAGACTTCTTCCATAACAACGTGGTGTATGAGGTTAAGCGCAAGTTCCGGGAATAGAAGTAATTGGGAAGCATTCGGGCGTATGTGAAGGAGTTCACAACTCTAACGCTTCAAGTTCCCAACCTCACAGATGAGGACATGTTGTTCTAGTTCATGGAAGGACTGTAGAATTGGGTGAAAACGGAGTTGGAGCGGCTATGTGTGAAGACCATAGACGAAGCCATTACACAAGTCGAGTCCTTGATGGACTTCAAGAATGAATCGCATGACAAGGCGAAGGGCAGGGATGCAAGAAGTAGTCATGCCAAAGTTGGGGGAGATCGTGGCGGACACAAGGAGAAACACAACATCCCCAAGGCGAACAACAAGTGGTTTGTGCGCCAGAATGACATGGAGAAGCGAGCGCATGCAAAAAAAGGAGATAGTTGCTACTTATGCGGTGAACCGGATGTCTACACCAGGAGCCCAAAGATGAAGAACCTTGGTTCCATTGTACGATAAAGGAAGGAGAAGGATGCACATGAGTAATGGTAGGACGCACGCACGACACAATTAGGTATGGTAGGACTACACGGCGCGATAGCCCAGAAGTTAGAAAAGCCGAGAGATTTCATCACGCAGTGTGTAGATTCCGGGGCTGAAGAAAACAACATGACCAAGATGGAAGAAGAGAGGTTAGGAATGAACTAAGTAACAAAAAACACCCGCCTCAAGACTGTTAAGTCCAAGCGACACCCGTGTGCGGGGTCACCCAAGGAGTGAGCATCATGTTAGGAAAGTGGAAAGGTAAGACAAACTTTATCTTCGCTCCTTTAGATATCTTTCATATCATTCTCGGACAGGATTTCTTCTAGCAATACCATACGATGATCGACCCCTACCTCCAACAACTCATGGTGATGGAGCGGAAAGGGTCGTGCATGGTACCTCTAGTGAAGGTAGCGAAGAAGAAAGGACACACCCACATATCGGCCATGCAAATCATGAAAGGCCTGAAGATAGGAGAGTCGACGTTCCAGGCTACCATTGCAAATTCAGGAGAAGACAGTGGTACTATAGTGTTCTTGCCACCGATTATAGAGAAGGTGCTTGAATAAAACAAAGACTGATATCGGACGAGCTGCAAAAGACTCTACCTATGAGGCGCAACGTAGATCAAATGATAGAGTTAAAGATCGGATCCAAGCAACCCACACATGCACCTTACCGTATTGCCCACCCGAGTGAAAGGAGCTAAGGAAGAAGTTAAAGGAGATCCTCGAAGTCAGTCACAATCGTCCATCAAAGGCACCTTATGGCGCTCGAGAGTTGTTCCAAAGAAGAAAGACGGGTTGTTGCGCTTATGCATCGACTATTGGGCACACAATAAGGTTACAATAAAAAACAAATATATTGTCCCGCTAATTGCAAACATGTTTGATAGACTTGGGTAGGCCAAATACTTCACCAAGATCGATCTTCGGAACGGCTACTACCAAGTGCATATCACTGAGGGGGGTTGACTTGATGGCAGCGTGTGTTACCCGATTTATAGAAGACGAGTGGTTGGTGATGCCATTAAACTTAAACAACACACTCACCATATTTTGCACGCTTATGAACAAGATATTTCATCCCTACTTTGACCAGAATGTCATTTTGTACTTCGATGACATAGTCATCTATTGCAACACATTGAAGGAGCACTTGAGAAAAGTCTTCCAGTCTTATGGGATAACCAACTATATGTTAAGCGGGAGAAGTGCGACTCCACACAGCACGAGTTGCATTTCTAAGGCCATGTTATCAACCAGGTCAAACTACGGATGAACGATGAGAAGATTCGGGTGATCCAAGAGTGGGAGGCTCCCACGAAAGTGACCGAGCTATGATTCTTCCTTGGACTTGTGAACTACTATCGCAGGTTCATCATTTGTTACCCTTCTAAATCTGATACGCTTATCGAGTTGTTAAAGAAGAATAAGTCGTGGGTTGTGAGCGAGTAGTACCAAAGAGCGTTCGAAGGTCTTAAGGCCGTTTTTACGGAAGAGTCGGTCTTGACGCTGCCCTACTTCTCCAATACCTTCAAAGTACATATGGATGCATCAAACTTTGCCATTAAGGGAGTCTTAATCCAGGATAGACACCCCATACCATTCAAAAGCCGAAAGCTAAATGAGACCGAATGGCGTTACGCGATGCAGGAGAAAGAGATGACTGCCATTGTACATTCCCTACACAGATGGAGACACTACATACTATGCTCTAAGTTCATGGTCAAGACCAACAACATGTCCACTAGCTACTTCTAGTCACAAAAGAAGTTAACCCTGAAGCAAGCAAGATGGCAAGACGTTTGGGACGAATTTGACTACGTATTGGAGTACAAGCAAGAATAAGACAACGTCGTGGCTCATGCACTAAGTACAAAGGATGATGTTGCTGCCATCACTATATCTCACTGTGACATTCAAGATGCAATCAAGGATGGCATGCAACATGATCTAGAGGCCAAGAAGCTGATTGAATTGGCTACCCAAGGCAAAACCAGAAGCTTTTGGGTAAAAGATGGCCATTAGCTCACTATCGGTCGAAGGGTATATGTGTTCATGTTTGGGTCTATCAGGCGGCGCATCTTTAAGGAAAGAAACAATACACTATGGGATGCCCATCCAGGGAAGCGACGTACGAGGGCACTGATCAACGATATTTACTTCTTTCCACGCATGTAGGACAACATTGAGTGCTATATATAGGCTAGTCTTACGTGCTAACAAGACAAGGTGGATCAAAGACAACCACGAGGGTTATTAGAGACACTACCCATACAAGAACTCCTATAGGAGAGTGTGACTACGGACTTCATCACTTCCTTGCCGATGTTCGACGAGTTTAGTACGATCATGGTCATGGTGGATATGTTTTCAAAGTATTCTACCTTCACGCCCGCCACAGATGGTTGCACCGTGAACGATGTTGCTAGATTATTATTCAAGAACATGGTGAAATATTGGGGGTGCCAAGACATATCATTCGCAACCGAGACCCCCGCTTTACCAGGATCTTTTGGAGAGAGTTGTTCGAAATACTTGGCAAGAATCTTACATTATCTACAAGTTTCCACCCCCAGACTAACAGCCAGACCGAATGCATCAACACCTTATTGGAGTTCTATCTAAGGGACTATGCTAGTGCACATTATAAGGTTTGGGCCAAACTCCTAGACATGGCGCAGTTTTTCTATAATTTGCAATGGAGTGAGTCCACCGGGCGCACACCAATTAAGTTTGTGACGGGGTAAAAACCCCAGACTATGCATTCGTTGCTGGCTGCTTTTGAGGGTAAGACTATGGGTGCCTACCATCTTGCAAAGTAATGGGAGGAGCAACTTGACACTACCATGTCTTAGTTAGACAAGGAAACCAAGATGATTAAGAAGTTCATTATCTCAAAGCGATGTCCCACAGATTATAAAGAAGGTGACATGGTCTTGGTGAAATTTACTCAAGACAGTTCAAGGGACTATGAGGGTCTGTTCAAGTTCGTTGCCAATTTGGGAAAGATCACGTACAAGATGGAGTTACATCCACACATCATGATCCATACTGTGTTTCATGCAAGCGTCTTGAAGTCGTACCATAAGGACAGGGAGGATCCAAGATGTAATCAATCACAATGAGCACCCATTACTGTTACCATCTCGCACGACCGGGAGAATGAGGATATCATAGATTATCAAACCAAAAAGAAGCAAGATCAACAAGACAGATCCATGTTCCTGGCTCATTAAAAGGGACAAACTCCTGAGGAGGCCACATGAGATAAATATGAAGACTTGTGGAAAATCAAGGACAAAGTCCAAGTGTTTTTGAAGCAACGTGTTACAGTGATCGCACCATTAGGTGGGGCAATGTGTGACATCGTGCCATAATTCTAGCCTAATTTCGCATCCAGATAGGGGCAGAACATTCTAGATTTGTTCACAGGACTCTAGAAACTTTTGTAAGTCTCAAGAAGGATATGGAAGGTCTCGAAGCATTGTAGAATTACCTAGAGAAGGGACTAAAATGTAAATATCTAAAGGAGTTATGAAGTAAATAGTAATTGCACTTTATTCCTTAGGAAGTAGTATAAATAGAAATTGCCCCTCATTTGCAAACGCACTAAGAAAGTTTTAAATCATCTCCAATCATAATAGAAAGCCTTCTTTAAAATCTCTCTTTTGTTATCCCTTGGTCCTTTTCAATCATTCTCTTAGAATTCCAAGTCTTAAAGGATTCCTTGAGCTTACAAGAACAGGAAATATCAGTGAGTATGTTGTCGATGGTCGCATGGAACTTCAGCAAATACTCTATGTCGGTGACACTGGGAATAATAAGTATGTTAAACCTAGAAAAAGAGCCTCATTCTCAAAAAATCATACAAATTAAAACGAAAAGAAGAGAAAGAGGGGCCAGTTTATTTTAAGTACAAGCAGTGTTATTCTTCAAACTTTAGCCCTAAAACTGAAAGGATTTAACCGTAGATTTCGTCACCATGTATCTGGGATTTAACTAGTGGATTACTTTCATCCACTAAGTCCTAGAATTCAGTAAATTTCTTGAATCTTTGTATTTGTTTAGACCTAAGTCCTCTACCTTGGTTAATTGGTTTGATTAGCTATTACACTATCCTACATAGAACTATCTTGTTTCTTAGGAAGTGTTATTATTTCCTTGAATGAAACTGAGAGACCTAGTTGTATGCGTGCTCTTCATTCATGAATTATACTTTATAGATCAGATAATCATGCTTCAAATTTTGATTATCCCCTTATCGGTATATAAATGTTGCATTTTAAGTTAGCATGTAAGTACTTTGAACTATATAGTATTTGATTTACGTTTCAATCATATACATATTATTTGGGAGTAGTCTTGGAACCAAGTTTAACAAGGGTTCGACGTTGTTGACACCCAGTTTTTGACCCACGTCGGTATAAATTAAATATCGAGCTTCGTAAGCTTTCCAAACAATTTAAATTAATTAGTTTTATGAGTTTTGCAAAAATTAAATAATAGAATGTATGAACTTTATGTTACTTTGGATATTTTTATCATAACTTTAGATAATTTATATATTTTACATCGTTATGTATTTAATTAGTATATTTTATGACTATAGGTTTAAACAAAAAAATTCAAAAAATATTTTAAGTTTAGTAAGTATTCTATTAAGCTAGTTTAGTTTAAAATATGGTTATCTTTTTAATGACTATTTTACAATTTAAATAAATTACTAAATAAAGAAGCTCGTTAATTAATTAATACAAATTTGTTTTATTTAAGATTTAGCCAAATTTATCATCTTAACTCAATTTGGCTATTTATTAAATTTAAGCCACCTTAAATTTTCAATTTAATTCATTTTGGGTCATTCTCAAAATTCCCTTTAATTCCCAATTCCAGCCCATTTCTTTTCTGGCCCACTCCCATTTCTTCCCCCTCAACTTTTTTTTTTTAAAAAAAATTATTCACATCCTCTCAGCCCAATTCGTATTCAATTTCCAGCCCATCCGTTTTTAAGCAGCCCAATTAATTCCCAGGCCCACCTCTATTCCCCTACCCAACCCACTAACTTAAAATACCCAACCCATTTCTCCTACCCCACCCGACCCAAATTCCCTTTCCCTTCCCCTCCTTCTCCCCCCTCTCATCGCGACTTTCAGAAAAAAACAAAAAAAATTCCCAGAAATCCCAGACGCGTAACTCAGCCCTTCCCTTCACGCTCTCCCCTCGTTTTGTTTTCTTCCTCGCGTGGAATTCGTCGTCACGCGTGGGCAGAAGGGATCAGCAACGGAAACCTGCACTCCAGCTATATCTTGTCGTTCTCTCGCAGCGTCTCGCTCGTACGACTCTGCAGCACAAGAGGACGCGAGATTCGTCCTTGGCATTGTAGGATCGATCCACGTCGCTTGCCAAGGACGACCGATCGATCTCCACCCTCCACCTCCCCTTTTTCGTTCAAAGTCATCCGCATTTGGATAGGATTTGTGTTTTTGAAATTCAAATTCGGTATGGTCCTGAAATTCAATCCTTCAGCCCTTTCCCTTGTGAAAAACTCTACCGTTCTTCTATAAATAGTTCTTTTTCTTCACTAGTCGAGGGGGAGAATTTTGAGGGTTGAGGAATCGTTGGCTGGTTCTCTGTTTTTTTTCCTGTTATTGTCGCCTGAAAAAGAGGTTATAGAGAGGGGGAATTTTTGAAGTTTGAAATTTTGGGAGAGAGTTTTGTCACATAGAGTTGGGAAGAATTTTAGTTGAGATTTCGTTGTAAAGGTTTGCATGAGTAAAATTTCTTTCTGTTTAGCATTGAAATATCAAGAAATTCGAGAAAACATCGCAAATACTTTGAAAACGACTAATAGTCGAAAGAGTTGCTAGTGTTCTGTGTTTGGGTCTAAGTTCTCGACTAGACTTCGTTTCTTCGCCAGGGGTTCGAGTCTTCGTAAGGTGGTGAAGTCATTAGCTCCTTGCTCTTCCAGTTTACCGCTTACGAAGAGGTAATCCCCTGCTTCGTATAACTTTATTGTTTGTTTCATTTTGAAATGGCTTCTTCTGATGTTTTGACGATTCGTGTGGTGATGACGGTTATGAAATTTAAATACGGATGTATGTTACAACTGACTTGTTAGTTTTCTTATAGAATTTATTCGCTGAGCGTTTCTTAAGTTGTTTGCGCTTTGTATGTTTCATGATGCTCTTTTCTTGTTTCATTCACCTCGCCTTAGGTCTGTTAATCAGTGTTAGTTATTGCGTTTGTTCCTCCATGTTCTCTCGATTTCATTGTGTTTTCAGCTTGGTATGAATAATGTGCAGTGTTATGATTTTTCTCTTATGAGTTAACATATATGGCTGCATCTGGTGTTCGTTAATATGAACTCGATTTCTCGGGAAGCAAAGATATCAGTGTAGTTTATCTCCCTTTCTGTTTTCGCTTTATGTTTCCTTTGTGTCTCCTGAAAAGTTCTTTTACCATTTCTTAATGTGTTGTCCCTTTGGAGTCGTTTGGCATGCCCTGTTTTAGAATTCTTTCATCAAATGTTGATTCTATCGTGCACTCTAAGAATTAAGCGTGATTCATGTGATGATGGAGGTTGTTGTAATATTATGCATTGGTCGTTATAGGCCTTGGCTCGAGTTCATATTTGTGAGGTTAACTAATGCGTTGTTTGGTGTTGTTAGGTGTCCAATGTTTGTTTCTCTTGTTTGGTTCTCTTTAATAAGTTTCTTACATTGCTTGAGCTTGTTATTTGAACCCAAAAATTGATTAGGAAGTATTGAGGTTTGTTTCAATAAGCCTAAGGCACTTTTATTGCTTTTCTTTTCTTAGGCTTAGGATGATATGTTGGTTTCATGTTGACAACTCCTCTTCTTCTGACTTCTACATCTTAATGAAAGCATGACTTTCCTTGTTTAATGCATACTTTAGTTACAAATAATTGTGTGTTGTTGCTACCTTTGGCATAATGAAGTCACTTCTTTAAGCTTTGATTCAATGTTGCCTATCGCTATTTTGGGGTTTGCCGTAGGTTTAAATGCTTATGTATGTCTGAAAATTTAAAGAACTCGTTCTTCCTAATGCTTGCCTTATTGATGATCTTGTTTTAATGATAATTTTTAGTGGTTGTTGTTAATCCTTTCCTTTCGTTTTTCTTAACATGTGACATCGATTCGAGTCCATTTCGGACTCTACTTTCTCCGAGTCAAAAGATCCTTGAGTCAGACCATTTCCAGTCTAGGAGGTCTTAAGACCCATTTGCAGGTCGAAATATGGCATTAGAGAGCTGCTGGAAGTGGCGGATTGTAGGAACTTGGCTGCCATTTTTGTTTTGAAGCTGTGTATCTGGCTTATACACAATATATAAACTGTTATACAGGTCAAAAACCCACAAGAGGTCAGAACTCAAACTCTGAGTTGACGACATGGAAATTACACTCCTGTAAAGGAGTTTTCAACTTCCGAAAAGAGAAAAACAGGCAGATATACAGCCTGTATACACAGATATACGGGAACGATATAATATACATATTCTTAAAAATATGATTGGCAGGGGAACGTATAGGGACACTTATTTTAATTAAAATTCGGGATTAGGAAAACAATGAGGACGTAGGGTGCAGCCCATATACATTAGTATACATTATTGGGCAACGATATAGACTTGTTAAGTAAGTTTTAAAAATGATACAGGTACAAATATGCAGAGCAATGCGGAAATACAGGGAAAAATAATGGAAAATATGTACTCAAACAGGTGCAGGGCTCAAGAGGTCCAAAATGGGTCAAATACATACCGTATACAGTATGTATACATTTGTGTATACCCTTCATGATCCTTCTTCAGGAATGGGCCAGGGCCATTCAGCAATTTTTTAACAGGCTCAAGGGGCCAAAATGTTTTTTTTTGCAGGATTTTTAATTTGTTGAAAGGGCCCAAGTCCATATTTTAAATTAGCCTAGGACAGGTGGGCTAAAGCCCAATGGAATGAATTTGGGCAATAAGGCCCAAGTTCAAAATTTTCTCCTCTTTATTTATTATTTGTTTGAATTAATTAATGTTGTGGTAGAATTTTAATAATCTCCTAAGGGGTAGCCAATTTTCACTATTTTAAAAATTTACCACTTTATTTGCTTATTTTTGTCACCATTTTACTTAAGTTTTCTTTTAAATATTTTCCTTTAAAAGTAATAAGAAAACAAAAAAATTAAAAATTAAAGAATAGATCAAAACGATTTCTTACTAAGTTAAAAAATTAAAATATATATTAAAGTCATTTAAGACAAATCGCTGGTCAACCGCAAGTTAGCGGGCATCCTGAGGGCCTAACACCTTCTCGGGATGTACATTGAACTTCGAACCTTTTCAATCGATTTTAATCTATTTTTTAAATCTTTTGAAATTTTTCTTGATTTTATCAAAATCAAGTGGCGACTCCGTAATTTGAAAAGTCAATTTTTCTTAAATAATAAGATTAATTGATTTTTTCAAAACTTAGTCAATATTTTTTCCATTTTTAAACCAAATAATGGTAGTAGTATTTTTTAAAATAAAACAGAATGGCAACTCTGCTGGGGATTAATTAAGTTCTAACCATAAGATTTGATTGTTTGACTAAATATTTTTAATTGTTAAATGATGTTTGTGCCGAATATGTTTAAATTTTCATAAATTGTCATTGCATTCATGGAATATCATAAAATTCCGTCAAATGACATATATTTCATTTCCACTAAAAGGACGATTATGTGGGTTCGCAATCGTTCGTTAACCAAAATTTTCTCGGGACACCCTGACGAGTGTAGTTGGCTACTTGATAGTCAACGATAGAGCGAAGCCCAATCCCGAAACTAGCGCATTGGCCTAAGACGACCCAACACCCAAGGCGTGTTGGGCCCATTAGAAGACCACCTTGAGTCCAAAACAGCCCACGGCCTAAATGGACGTTCATACTTATGTGTTTAAATTTGAAGGATGTATATGTTGTTTAAGAAAATTATTGTCCTATAGGGTAAGGATTAGATTATAGTTAAAGAAAGAGATTTAAAAGCTACTGGTCCATCCAAAGACATTGGCACCCGAAGATTACAAAAAAGTCAAGAAAGAAGAAGGATCTTTCGTGGAGGCATAGTTTAGGGTCGTACCCCTGCGTGGGACTGATTATTTTGTATACATTTCCCCTATTATTTATCCACATTAAGTTTTATTCATGAAATTTGTATAAATTTGAATTTTGCGGCAATAAAATGTTTCAAATGATGTATACATCCCTCAAATCGCTATGCCCACCCTTGGCACAAAAGGGTCACATATCTGTTTAGAACGCGCAATATTTATTTATGTGCTTATGTGTTTACACCTATATGTGATATCTTCTATTATTTACCACCTCCAGGAACTAACATATTGGTCTTTTGAGTTTTTTTCATTTGTCAGGTATTTAAAATCTATTTGTGTTGATAAGTTGGTTGATCATCCGTATTTCACAAGGTCTAAGGCCCCTAAAGATTCCTTCCCCGATCAATTTGCAAAAATAAAAGACAAAAATAGGGGATAACAATGATGAGATCGACATGAATGATGTTGTCGTGGCTCACCCCGCCGCCGCTGATAAAAATGAATTGATTATGCAATTGATGCAACAGATTGCCGAAATGAGGGTCGAAATGCAAAGAATGCAAGATGTGTCTAATCCAATTTCATCCTTCAACACTCCCAGAGATGGAAGACCTCCACTCCACTTTCCTCCACAAAGCACGGAACAGGTCCAAAACCTTCTCTCTAACCCTACTCAAAATCCTCCAACCATTAACTTAACTACCCCCAGACTCCGTCACGCCACCACATCATGTCAAGCACCACGTCTTCCTCAAAATACCAACCTTCAAATCCTTCATCTCTCTCAAAACCAAAATACGAACGATGCTCAAACCTTCCCCCATCTTGAAAACCAAAATACTGATCCTCAAACTTTCCCCCAAAATTATCAAGCCACTCAAAATACCCAGAATCCTTCCATTGTTCCACCTATACCTCAGACTACTTTCCAAATCTCAACTTCAAATGAACCTTATGCCGACTTTTCCGAGCTTGATCACTATAAGGAACAGGAGAGAGAGTGGAGGTCAAAAGAAGAGGTAGTCAAGCTGAATATGAAAGAAGATATCAGGAAAGCCATGAAGGAGTTGCACTACATTTCCGAAGTCGATGGAATGAGCTATAAGGATTTATGCATCCATCCGAATCTCGATCTCCCAGAAGGCTTCAAAGTGCCAAAGTTTGTCACTTTTAATGGAACAGGAAATCCTTTAGCACACCTGAAAGTTTATTGTGATCAACTCGTGGGAGTTGGAAAAAATGAAGCATTATTGATACGTCTTTTCTGCCGAAGTCTAAGTGGAAAATCTCTGGAGTGGCTTACATCACAGGAGCTGAAACAATGGAAAAGTTGGAATGCACGCGCAAAGGATTTCACGAAAAGATTTGGACGCAACGTAGAAGATACCCCAGATTGCTACTACTTAGAGAAGATCAAACAGAAGTCAACAAAAAATTATCGAGAGTACGCTTTTCGTTGGAGAAAGAGGCCGCAAGAGTTCAACCTCCAATGTCCGAACGTGAGATCACTAAAATGTTCATTCGTACTCAAGAGCCTGAGTACTATGAAAGAATGTTGTGTAGGATGGGACAAAAGTTTGTCGAGATTGTCAAAGTGGGACAAGCTTTAGAAGATGGTTTCAAGACTGGAAAGCTCACCAAATTTACCGCATTGCGATCTAATGGAAAATCTGCCAGAATTACTGATATGGATAAATCAAAAAGAAAAGTGGAGGAGGTAAGTATGATCACGACTACTCATATGAGGTCAGCTTCTCAAAGGAAATACCAAAACCACAATGTCAATCAGGAAAAATTTCCTCGCCCAAAATTCAGAAAGGCTCCTAAAGTATTTACACCATTAAGGGAATCTCAAACTCAACTTTACGAAAGGTTGAAAGAAATGGGTATGCTCTTTCCTATAGAAGGAAGACCAGCCAATCCTTTCGGAAAATTTTACAGAGCTTACCATAGATGTTCTTATCATTCAGGAGCCGTTGGACATGACACAGAGAATTGTTCAACTCTGAAGCACAAGATACAAAACATGATCAACAACAACTTGATCAATATTGAGGAAACCACCTGAATGGATGACATATTGGATGCTCAAGAATGAGTACAAGACATTTCTGAACTAAGTCATTTGAAGATATTCATTCGAGAAGAAGAATGCCCAACACTGGCAAAAATTTTGCATATGAAGTTTTGTTACCTTTTTTTTGAAAATGTATTGCATATTTATTGTTTGAACTACGTTCGACCTGATTTCTCAAGAATGAGATACGTAGGCGGCCTATGTTGGCCTCGGTCGTTTCTTTATCAAAACTTCCTATTTTGGTTACCCTTGAGAGGGGAACTACGTTTGACCTGATTCCTGCTCCAATGGGATACGTAGGCGCCACAACGGCTCGGTCATATACTCAGTAAGATTTCCATTTCTCTTCATAATGGAAACTGAGACAGAATTTTTGAGAGGATCTCAAAAATTCATTTGAAGTTGGACTTCTTTAACAAGTCAAAACAGAAGACCAAAATTCTACGGAGTTAGCCTTGGATAGATCTCAAAAATTACGATAATCTAGTTTACAACTGGGACAGAATTTTTGAGATAATCTCAAAAATTCCACAAATGTCATGTGTTACTTATTGAAGTAAACTGGGAAATTTTGAGGAGAGACCTCAAAATTCCAGAATGAGCAACCTCACAGTTAACAGAGCAAGTTATGAGAGTTCTTCTATATTGTAGACCGGGACAAATTTTTTAGGAGGGTCCTCGAAAATTTCATCAAATGTGTCATATAAAGGATGAGCCAGCAAGTAAGCCAACAACAAGAAGGAGCATGGAGACAAGACCAACACAAATTAGTCTTTCAAACTAAGAATTTTTCTTTGGATGAAGGAACATTGAGGTCGCAAAAATGGCTATATGAAGCCGTCAAGAATGACAAAAGGCGTCACTTGCACCCATCGAATATTAAGGCCGAACACTGATAGATTCTTTCAAAGTTGCAAGAAGCAAAGTGCGAGAGGATCGCTAGTTATGAGTCATGACCAAATATTACAGTTGGACTCATCATAGCCTAATCTGGATAAGCCAAATGACTCAATGTAGTTCCTCAATTTTACTTTTATTCTTTACTTCATCATCGACACTAATGTTTGGTGTCGAGATTTGCAGGTGATAGTATTGATAAGTCAAAATTATATATGAAATCAACGTCAAGTTGAAGATGGTCAAAAGTGACACTAATTTAGAAGTGTTGCAAAGGAAATCACCGAATCTATCACATCAGAAAGACGATGGTTCCTATTTTTCAATTATGTTGGAATATTATTGAGCTATCCACCTCGTTACAGTTGGAATATTATTGAGATATCCACCTCGTTACAGTTGGAATATTATCGAGCCATCCACCTCGTTACAGTTGGAATTTTATCGAGCATCCACCTCGTTACAGTTGAAATTTTATCGAGCTATCTACCTCATTACAGTTGGATTTTTATTGAGCTATCTACCTTGTTACAGTTGGAATTTTATCGAGCATCCACCTCGTTACAGTTTGAATATTATCGAGCTATCCAGCTCGTTACAGTCTGAATATTATCGAGCTATCCACCTCGTTATAGTTGCAATATTATTGAGCTATCCACCTCGTTACAGTTGGAATATTATCGAGCTATCCACCTCGTTACAGTTGGAATTTTATCGAGCTATTCACCTCGTTACAGTTGGAATTTTATCGAGCTATCCACCTTATTACAGTTGGAATTTTATCGAGCTATCCACCTTGTTACAGTTGGAATTTTATCGAGCATCCACCTCGTTACAGTTTGAATATTATCGAGCTATCCACCTCGTTATAGTTGGAATATTATCGATCCATCCACCTCGTTACAGTTGGAATTTTATCCAGCTATCCACCTCGTTATAGTTGGAATTTTATCGAGCCATCCACCTCGTTACAGTTGGAATTTTATCCAACTATCCAACTCGTTACAGTTGGAATACTATCGAGCCATCCACCTCGTTATAGTTGGACTATTAATCGAGCATCCACCTCGTTACAGTTGAATAATTATTGAGCTAGCTAACTCGTTACAGAGAACTCCAAAGAGGAGAAAACTATCCCAAAATTAAGAGTTTTCCTAGAAGCAAGAGGCAGTTATATCACTTATGTCAAAGACTTGGGAATATGAATTGTTTATTTCAATCCAGTTCCAACAATATGAAATTTACAAAGAGTGTCTAGCCATATTCCAAGGTGAATCAAATAGGAATCTCAACGAAGATTTCACGATTTCTTTAAAGGACGCTATTTGCATTACATTATGAAGCAAGATAATTATTGTAAATCAAGACAATGCATTGCCACAGAAGGGATAGTTATTTCATTATTTTTATCGAGCAAGGAGATATATTATTTGGAGTTCGCCTTGTCGTTATCATCAACACATACGATATAAATATTCATGCATTACGAGTTAAAACTCATGCATTGCGGATAACCATGCATCGCGGAGAATCATGCATTACGGAAATCACGCATTGAGGAAAGTCATGCATTGCGGAAAATCATGCATTGCAGAAATCATGCATAGCGAGAAATCATGCATCGCGGGAAGTCATGCATCGCGAAAATCATGCATTGCAGAAAGTCATGCATTGCAAAAAATAATGCATCGCGAGTTTGGAATTTATTTCTTGCCTCGTCAGATTTATATATAGTGAGAAGACTTTATAACTCGCTCTAATTTATGCATCACGAGAAGATCTCACGCCTCGTCAAATTTATACATCGCGAGAAGATTCCATGACTCGCTGAAAGTTATGCATTGCGAGAGGATTTCATACCTCGCAAGAATTTACGTGTCGCGGGAAGATATTTATGCCCCGTAAGAGGACATATATGGATAAAGAAAGGGAAATCGTGTATCCCAAAAGCAATATTTATCCATCGGCCTCAACTGCATTCTTTTTTTTTTGATAAAAGTAAACATCAAGAAGAGCATCGAAGTTGACGACAAAATAAATATCAATATCGCATGAGCGTTTATTTATTTATTTCGACATCAAGTATAGAGTACATTGAAGATTATATTGCAAAACACAAGGCATAAGCTTTATTTGCTGGACGTCAGACCGATTGAGTCAACGTCGAATATCAGGGAGAACAATGAGGTGTCAACATGGTAAAAAGACACTGTCTCCCATCCTAATTGCATTTTTAAGCTGATGAGTTTTATCTCAGTCTTTGTCGAGAGCATCCAAAAGGATGAATTCTCCAAAAACCACAGGTGCGGACGAAATCAAAAAGGATGCAGCACAATGTGGAACTTTTTCTTAGAAGCGAACTAGGACACAGTCCAAAGAGGATTGTCAAACTCTTAGGACGCGAGCAAAGGAGCGACTTCCACCACAATCAAACCACCCTTATCGAAGCATGCGGGTTTTTCTTTGGTTCTATCAGTTTCGGTCTCGCATCCGGAAGTTTTGATTTATCGGAAGCAAGTTTCCAATCTGAGTGACAATACGCCAAGAGTTTCGGAAATTATGTCCGTGTAAGTTCTTAATTATGGGTGTGAAGCGCACCACATTCATGGCTAAGAGGTTACAAGCCTTCTTTTCATACTCGTTTAATTTGTCACTTGTCTAAAACCGAAGGTTATCTAGCATAATAGATTTCTTTTCCCACCGATCGAGTCGAACTACACACAACCTGATTCCGAAGGTTTAAGGATATGTTTGCGGATTCGATGTTGAAAACTCGGCTGTATTCCAACATTCACTCTCGAATTCTATTCTCGAGCATTTTGATACCTTCATAATTTGGTATCGAGGTGACTTTTGATTCTTTCAAAATCGTGCGGTAAATCAATCTTATCGAACTACAAGTGGCTTGAATTCTCATATAGCCTGAGATATGCAGGAAACCCGTTTCAAGGGTTCGGCCATAATCCCTGAACCCTTTGTCGAATACTTCCTCTAAAAATGAATGGGGTTGGTCAAAATTTGGTTTGGTCAATTTCATTTTCCTCGAGTTGCTAGCATCAACCCAAGTAAAATGAGGGACAGTTGTTGACACCCAATTTTTGACTCACGTCGGTATAAATTAATTATCGAGCTTCGTAAGCTTTCCAAACAATTTAAATTAATTAGTTTATGAGTTTTGCAAAAATTAAATAATAGAATGTATGTACTTTATGTTAGTTTGGATATTTTTATCATAACTTTAGATAATATATATATTTTACATCGTTATGTATGTAATTAGTATATTTTATGACTATAGGTTTAAAAAAAAATTCAAAGAAAAATTTAAGTTTAGTAAGTATTCTTTTAAGCTAGTTTAGTTTAAAATATGGTTATATTTTTAATGACTATTTTACAATTTAAATAAATTACTAAATAAAGAAGCTCATTAATTAATTAATACAAATTCATTTTATTTAAGATTTAGCCAAATTTATCATCTTAACTCAATTTGGCTATTTATTAAATTTAACCCACCTTAAATTTTCAATTTAATTCATTTTGGGCCATTCTCAAAATTCCCTTTAATTCCCAATTCCAGCCCATTTCTTTTCTGGCCCACTCCCATTTTCTCCCCCTAAACTTTTTTTTAAAACAATTATTCACATCCTCTCAGCCCAATTCGTACTCAATTTCCAACCCATCCGTTTTTCAGCAGCCCAATTAATTCCCAGACCCACCTCTATTACCCTACCCAAAGCACTAACTTAAAATACCCAACCCATTTCTCCAACCCGACCTGACCCGAATTCTCTTTCCCTTCCCCTCTTTCTCCCCCCTCTCATCGCGACTTTCAGAAAAAAACAAAAAAAATTCCCAGGAATCCCAGACACGTAACCCAGCCCTTCCCCTCACGCTCGCCCCTCGTTTTGTTTTCTTCCTTGCGTGGCATTCGTCGTCGCGCGTGGGCAGAAGGGATCAGCAACGGAAACCTGCACTTCATCTATCTCTTGTCTTTCTCTCGCAGCGTCTCGCTCGTACGACTCTGCAGCACAAGACGACGCGAGATTCGTCCTTGGCATCGTAGGATCGATCCACGTCGCTTGCCAAGGACGAGGGATCGATCTCCACCCTCCACCTCCCCTTTTTCATTCAAAGTCATCCGCATTTGGATAGGATTTGGGTTTTTGAAATTCAAATTCAGTTTGGGCCTGAAATTCAATCCTTCAGCCCTTTCCCTTGTGAAAAATCCTACCGTTCTTCTATAAATAGTTCTTTTTCTTCACTAGTCTAGGGGGAGAATTTTGAGGGTTGAGGAATCGTTGGCTGGTTCTCTATTTTTTTTCCTGTTATTGTCGCCTGAAAAAGAGGTTATAGAGAGGGGGAATTTTATTGCATTTGACCAGGTTTTCATTAAATATATCAATATTCAATTAGCATGTCATGTTTATGATTAACATTTGGTCGTTACATTCAGATTAGCTTTTAAGTTATGTTTTAGTATTTACATTATTGCTTAGTTAATGTCATTGCTCTATTATGTTTTTTGATCTTACATATATTTGTTCAGCTTAGTATCTATATAATGCATGCTAAGTACATTCCAAGTACAAACGCATACTTTGGACTACATCATTTCATGATATAGGTTTAGGGACTTAGTATCCAAATCACGCTTAGATCAATTACCTGTCCACATTCAGAAGCTTATTTGGTGAATCCTCATACTTTGAGGACAACAAACATGATTTTAAGTTCTAGTCATTTTGTTTTTAGTTTTCTTATAGTTAGCTTGAGAGGCATGTCGCAGAAACTAATTAACATTTCAAATACAACTCATCTGATTCTAGGGGTAAATAATCATTACCTAATACAGAACCCAACAATTGAGTTGGACTTGAACTGGCAGGGAGTGGTAGGAGTTTTAATTCAAATATGAAGTTCTAAATGTAATTTAAATGACTGTAAGAATAGAAATTATCAGAAATCTTGTAATGAAATCAACAAATTAACAAATAATTTAAAGAAAGGGGTTTGAATTGTAGTTATCAATCACAACAATAAATGCAATAACTGATGAAAAATAGGTAAGTTTCAGGTATTTAGAGTTGGATAAAATGAATGGATACCTTTGAGCAAAAATGAACAAGGTAGTTGAAAGAGTAACGAAAATACGGCCTGACGATCTCCTAATTAATTAGGTGAGTCACCAAATGTGTTATCTTTGCCTAATGGTCGATCTTGTTGATCTTTAAAGGAGAGAGTTAAGTTGGCCGTTAAATGAAGCAGTCGACATGTCAACGAACACTTTTATGAGGCAGTACTATATCGCTCGATGTTATAGTACGTGAAGATGTTAAAGGCTAAATCAAGACGACGCTTAGCGAGTTGACCGGCGATCCCAACTAACTTCACAGAGTAATCCTTCTCATCATAATTTTAAAAAACTATAAATACTCGTTCAGAACAAGGCAATTGAAAGAATGAAGAAACGATGGCATGAGGATCATCTAATCCATTAGGTGAGTCACTAAATGACCTCATCCTCACCTAATGTTCAGCGTGCTAAGCCATGAAAGAGAGAATTAATTATGTAGTGAAAAAAAGTAGTCGGCGTGTCCCCAACAATTCTGCAAAGTAGTACTATATCGCCTAATGGTACAGAATGCAAATGTGCGTAAGGAAAAAGCAAGATGGCGATGAAATATACTAAAGGGCGGATTAGTAAGTTGACTGGCGATCCCGATTAATTGCGCCGAGTGATCCTCCACAACACTTATTCTTGAAAACTATAAATACTTGTTGATTATTGTAATCAGCTATCAAACTTTAGACTTTGGACTTTGTTTTTCAAATATAACTAGTTTTGGAGTTCTTAAAGATTTTGAGAGACTTTGTTCTTGAGCTTTGATGATTTGAAGGTTTAAACTCCAAGAAATTCAAAAAGGGTCTTGAAGAATCTTCATCGTAGACCTCTATAAAGACATTTTATATTGTACCCATTTGATGAAAACAATTTATGTTATCTATTTCTATCTCTTTACTATATCTAGCTAATAGCCCATTTCTTGGGGTGTGATTATGTGAATATAGGCTTAATTAACTATTGGGTCTTGCTATTTAATAGCTTTTTTGTTGGCTAAATGTGATTTGTTTTTGTAGTTTTGTATGAATTTAATGGGATTATAGTTTCAAATATGATTTCATCTTCATGTCTTGGGCTTGCTCGATTGATAGTTCTTAAGACCAAATATACTAAATTGATAGCCGGTGGTTATTCGTTTGACGAAGGTTTAGCTCGAGAGAGTGAATCCTAAATCCTCTCCCATACATTCATATCAAGACAGTGAATGAGCTCAGGCAAAGGTTGGACATAATTACGGTAAATCGGTGTTCGAGAGAAACCGATTTGATTTGGGGTAAGTTGCTTGAGAGAGAATTTACCCCCACTAAAGTCTCGCTTAGTCAAAAATTTACAGTGATTTACTATCAATAATGTACCCCTTTGTTTTTTTGAGCCCATATTCCAATCACATCCCAAGAATCTCGTCTCCATTTTCACATCTCTATTTTTTATGTTTTAACTTATAATTTTTTAAATTAACTCTTCTTGATAATTGACAATTTTCTCACCTTTTTGATTTAACATGTTTTTAATCGTAAATGTCTTTTAGTTATGACTAATTTGAATTAATTTGTACTTGGACGATTATTGTCGTTACAAATCCTTGTCGGATCCGACCCCAACTCACATACTTCGATTATATTACTGACTAATGACTATCGACACTAAAAATTTGATAAAGTGTCATGATACGTCAACTCAAAAT
The DNA here is from genome assembly GCA_027704765.1 of Solanum habrochaites. Lineage (NCBI taxonomy): Eukaryota > Viridiplantae > Streptophyta > Magnoliopsida > Solanales > Solanaceae > Solanum > Solanum habrochaites. The sequence continues at coordinate 18,990,488 of JAKWJA010002496.1, forward strand.
GGTGTCGTTGTCGTAGATTGGTGTTAATTGAGAATTTTTAGTTAAGTTAAAAAAAATTCTTGTTAGTTATAGTAGAACTAACTCAACTTTTATCTTTGTTTGTCCTATTAGTGTTGAAAACATGAAATATGAGTGTGAACGCCGTAAATGGATGCTAAGCAGGTCATCAAATGGGTTTTGTTATTCATTGGGACGATATAGATAATATTAATATCATTTATAACCCTGCTCAATGGGTAAGATGGGTGCAATTTGCACGCCACAAGATGATAAGAATGCAATGTTTGAGGTTACTAGCACGACACTGCATCTCCAACATTCCAGAGTTTATATGGAGGTTAGTTTATGAAGATCCACATGAACATGTATGAAGTTTTGCACAGGTTTGCACTCCTTTGTAATTCAAGAATCTGTCAGAAGAGTCCATCAGGCTTCAATTATTTCCACTATCATTGACTAAGAAGACGAATAATTGTTTTATTGAGTTACCAACGACTCCATCGCATCATGAAAGGAGTTGGTTATGGAATTTAACGCAAGATGTTTACCCTATGAAAGATGACACAACTTAGTGATGACATTCAAGGGTTTAAGCAGAGAGGGAGAACCAATTCATGAAATGTGGATAATGTTTAAGAAACTCTTGCGAAAATATCTGACTCATGGGTTTCCAAGTGATATATTACTACAATACATCTACTGAAGTCTTAATTCAGTTAATAAAGGAGTGGTAGATCAATCAGTACGGGCAAGAATAATAACAAAATTATTTGAGATATCCATATTTCTTCTCGATGATATGACCAAAGTAAATTAAGCTGGTACACCCAAGAGGATCAAGTCTCTCCATTTTGCTTTAGAATGACACAAGAGCAAATTAACAAAGAAAGAGAGAGGGATGACAACATAAGAAGATGCTAACTCAAATGGAGTCATTACCAAATGATATGAAGGAAACATGTAGAGTATTTTATATTGCGAAGGGTTCGTCTTTGGTGACTCAAAGACGGGAGAAAATCAAGGTTGGAACTTCAAGCGATACGAGAAGCGTTTCTAATCATTCTATCCATGGCGAGGTGGAAATAAAAGTTTGAACTATCAAAAAGGAGAAGAGAATAGTTCATAATGTCAAAGAGAGAAGAATATGAAAAGAATCAATCTCATTCTATGAAGAGCAAAAGATCGAGAGGAAGTGAGACTAATCCACGAGTTAATGATGTGCTGTCATGTATTCTTTATAAGGTAGAGGGGTCAGACGATTTGTTAAAATAAATTAAAACTAATTTCGCATAATTGAAAAATAAATACAAATCTCACGCGGATTCAATTAGAACACTTGAAGGACAACTGAGTTTACATGTAACACAATTGGAACCAAGAACTGCAACAAAAGATGATGGTAGAAAATTAACTATGGTTACTAGTAGCAGAAAAATAGCCATACGGAATGCCTTATGAAATGAAGAAAATCAAGAGCATGAAGAAGAAAAATGTTACGCCCTGAGCTATCCCCGAGACCCGGACACGGAACCTAGGACCACAAGTGATCCCAAGATGAATCATACTTAAAATGAAAAGATGGGGACTACCCATATACTATAATTGAGATATTCAAAAACAATGAGTTTAATACAAAAGAAATATTAACTCAAAACTAAGCTGAATCTAACTAGGTCTGTGTCACGACCCAAAACCGAGCCGCGACTGGCACCCACATTTACCCTCCTATGTGAGCGAACCAACCAATCTAAACCTTATCATTTCAATTTAATATCAACATAAAGCAATGCGGAAGACTTAAACTCATAAATAAAAGACAATTCAATAACTTCTAAAATTCAACATCTATTAATTCCCCAAAATCTGGAAGTCATCACCACAAGAACATCTATGATCAATATACTAAACTAAGAGTATTCTAAGAAGCTAAAACAACTAAAAGCTAGTCTATGCCGAAACTTCAAGGCATCAAGACATGAGGAAGGAGATCCAGTCCAAGCTAGAAGCATTAGCTCACCCTGAAGATCCGGTGTGACGAAGACTGGCTTGAACTACTGTTGAGTCGAAGATGACGGCACGTTTGCTGCACTCCACAAATAAATAAAAGGAAAACATAAAAGTAGGGGGTCAGTACAACCAACAGTACTGAGTAGGTATCATCGGCCAACTCAAAATAGAAAACAATATATCTCAGATAATATCATAAAATCAACTAATATTCTTAACATGTGATAGCAACAAGTACAAACATCATTTATAATATCACCGATCATATCTATGAGGACTCAAGCCTCCATGCCATACTTATTTGGGATACATGTTCTTTAGATTGAGTATATTAGTATCTTTCAAGATTCATTATTTTTATTCCTCTTGTGTCGGTACGTGACACTCCGATCCCCTACTACTATGTGTCGGAACGTGACACTCCGATCCCCTACTACTATGTGTCGGAACGTGACACTCCGATCCCCTACTACTATGTGTCGGAACGTGACACTCCGATCCCCTAAATCAATGTGTCGGTACGTGATACTCCGATCCCCTATATCTACGTGTCGGTTCGTGACACCCGTCCCACTAATTCTATGTGTCGGTACGTGTCACTCCGATCCCCTACATCTACGTGTCGGTTCGTGACACCCGTCCCACTAATTCTATGTGTCGGTACGTGACACTCCGATCCCCTACATCTACGTGTCGGTTCGTGACACCCGTCCAACTAATTCTATGTGTCGGTACGTGACACTCCGATCCACTAATCTCATTCTATTAATTCATCAAGCCTTCTTTTATACCAAGGCGTCATCATCTCATCACTTTAGTTCATCAAGCCTTCTTTTATATCAAGGCATCATCATTAACAAGAGATTAGGTTTTTATCAAGATTTGGGATTCAATAGCTTCATCATGCTTGTTTCATCACAATCATATATATATAAAATCGCATCATGCATACACACAATTAAGCATAAAGAAGATTCTATAATACTACCCAACACATATCATTCGCTATTAAGAGTTTAATACGAATAGTGTAAAAGAAACCATAACCTACCTCCACCGAAGAATCGTGATCAAGCAAGCAAATTCCTCAATTTCTTGTTGTCCTCTTCGTTCCTCTCTCTCTCTACTAGTTCTCCTCTCTTTTTCTTTCTGTCTTTGTTCTTTCTATTTTTCTTATTCAAACCCTCTTTCTTTTACCCTAATTAGTATATAATTAAGAATGAAAGATGGCAATAATAACCCACTAATTAACTTAAGGTTACCTCTTTTAACCCCCAAGTAATTAGACTTATTAACATTAACCCTATAACTTTATAATTAAAGCAGGAATAGTCAAAAACGTCCCTTAAAACATGTAAAGAAATCCGACCCGAACTGGGATTGCGTAGCCCGTGACGGGCCGTCACGCCTGCGACGGTCCGTCCTGCTGTCCGTCGTATGCAAAAGAGACTTGTTTTTAAGTGGATGGCCTATGACGGGCCGTCGAGCCTGCGACGGTCCGTCCTGCCACTCCGTCATGACGTTCATAGAGTCGATTTTCAGTACCCAATTTCATATTTTCTAAGTGTTTTGAAACGACACCCTCCACGACGGTCCGTCGTGCCCTTGACGGTCCGTCGTGGCCTCCGTCACCTCTGCCAGTTTTTCCAGAATAAAATATGTTGCTCAAAACGACTAAACAGGTCGTTACAATAGATACCAATTTACCCATCGTTCGTCCCCGAACGATCACAGAAGGAAAACAAGGGCGAAAAGGAATACCTGAATCTGTAAACAGATGGGGGTATCTTTCTCGCATATCTGCCTCCTTCTCCCAAGTGGCTTCTTCAAACGGTCGATTCTTCCATTGCACCTTGATGGATGCAATCTCTCTTGACCTCAACTTGCGAACTTCTCTATCTAAAATAGCAACAGGCTCCTCCTCATAAGACAAGTTCTCATCAAGCAAAACTGAATCCCAACGGATAATGTAATTTCCATCCCCATGGTATCTTTTCAACATCGACACATGAAACACCGGATGTACTCCGGACAGCCCTGGAGGCAAGGCTAACTCATAAGCCACCTCCCCTACTCGCTTAAGTACTTCAAAGGGACCAATGTACCTTGGTCTTAGCTTGCCTCTTTTACCAAACCACATCACCCCTTTCATTGGTGAAACTTTCAACAAGACTTGCTCACCCTCCATGAACTCTAAGTCTCTAACCTTTCGATCTGCGTATTCCTTTTGTCTACTTTGCGCCGCTAGAAGCTTTTCTTGAATAGATTTCACTTTTTCTATCGATCCCTCAAAAAATCAGTACCCAAGGCTAACCTCGAATGCATCAAACCAACCAAGGGAGACCTACATCTCCTACCATACAATGCTTAAAGGGAGCCATATCAATGCTTGAGTGATAGCTATTATTGTATGAAAACTCCGCTAAGGGTAAAAAGCTATCCAATGGCCACCGAATTCTATCACACATGCACGAAGCATATCCTCCAACACTTGAATCGTTCGCTCAGACTGACCCAGCTGTCTGAGATGGAACGCCGTACGAAAGGTCCAACCTAGTACCCAATTCTGCATGCAATGTTTTCCAAAACTTAGAAGTAAAACTGCGTACCTCTATCTGATATGATGGATAGTGGAACTCCATGCAATCGAACAACTTCTGAGATGTAAATTTTGGCTAACTTCTCTGCATTGTAAGTCACCTTAACCGGAATGAAATGGAGCAACTTAGTTAATCTGTCCACAATCACCCAAATGGAGTCGAACTTGCCCAATGTCTTGGAAGACCAACCACGAAGTCCATTGCAATTCTCTCCCATTTCCATTCCGAAGGGCATTCCTTGAAGTGTTCCTCCGGGCCTCTGGTGTTCATACTTTACTTGTTGACAATTTGGACTTTGGCAATAAAATCCACATATCCGCTTCATCTTCTCCACCAAAGTGTTGCTTTAGGTCACGGTACATCTTTGTTGCACCCGGATGTATCGAATACCTTGAACTATGAGCCTCTGTCAGAATGTGTGTTGATCAAATCATCGACGCGAGGTACACTACCCTTCCCTTAATCCTCAAAACACTCTTCATCGACTTTCGCTTCTTAGCCTCTCCTTGCAACACTTTATCTCGGATCCGGATAAAATTTTCATCATTAAACTCTTTCCCTTAACTTATCAAGGAAGGAAGATCTTGCCTCCACACAAGCTAAAAATCCTCCCTTCTCATTACTATTCTAGTCTCATACGTCATTAGCCAGAGTCTGAACCCTCCCAGCCAATGGGCGTCTAGAAGCTTGCAAGTGACTAGACTTCCCATGCTTCCCACTTCCCGCCCTTCTACTTAAAGCGTCGCCTACAACATTTCGCCTTCCCCGGATGGTACAAAATAGTGAATGTCGTAGTCCTTCAGTTAGTTCCATCCATCTCCTCTGTCTCAAATTCAAATCTCTCTGAGTGAAGACATACTGTAGACCTACGATGATCCGTGTAGACCTCACACTTAACCCCATATAAAATGTGTCTCCATTGCTTTAGTGCAAACACTACCGCGGCCAATTCCAAATCATGAGTTTGGATAGTTACGTTCATGCATTTTTAATTGTCTTGAAGCATAAGCAACCACATTCTTCTCTTGCATTAGCACTGCACCCAAACCCGAATAAGATGCATCACAATACAACAATGAAATTCTTGCCGTTCCACGGCAAGGTGAGAATTGGTGCGTAGTCAACAGAGTCTTGAGCTTCTGAAAGCTTTCCTCACACTCATCCGACCATACAAATGGAACATTTTGCTTAGTCCAGTTCGTCAGTTGGGAAGCAATAGAAAGAAATCCCTTGACAAATCGGAGGTAGTACTAGCTAAAACCCCACAAAGCTCTGATTTTCTGACACATTAGTAGGCTTACCCAATTTTTCACATACTTCGATCTTAGAAAGGATCCACCATTACTCCATCCTTAGAAACTACGTGCCCCAAGAAGGACACTCTGCATCCAGCCAAAACTCACACTTGGAGAACTTGGCATAAAGCTTTTCCCCTCAACGTTTCCAATACCACCCAAATGCTCCCATGTCTTCTTACTCTTGGGAGTATATCAGTAATATCAAAATAACGATCACAAAGAGATCTAAGTATGGCTTAAAAACCCGTTCATGAAACTCAGAGACGTAGCAGGGGCATTCGTAATACCAAGACATCATACAAATTCGTAATGCCATACCGGGTCCTAAAAGCAGTCTTTGGCACATCCGTTGCCCGTATTTTCAATTGATGATAACCGCGATCTCAAGTCAATCTTAGAGAAGACACAAGAACCTTGTAACGAGCGAACAAGTCACAATGGCAGGAAGGATACCTTTCGTTTAAGTCACCTTGTTCAACTGGTCGGTAGTTCTATGCCCATCCGAAAACTCCCATCTTTCTTCTTTAAACAAAAATCGGAGCACCCCAAGGAGATGAACTTGGTCAATAAGCTTTGCTCACAATTCTTGAAGTTGGGCTTTTAATTCTCTTAACTCCGTGGGGGCCATGCTGTAAAGGGGTATAAGAAATGGGCGTGACCCGGTTCAAGAGCGATACAGAAGTCAATATCCCTATCTGGGGGCCTACCCGGAAGATCTGCAGGAAATATATCAAGAAACTACAGGACCACCGAAACAGACTCAATCGAAGGTACTTGGTAGTGTCATCCTTGAGATGTGCCAAGAAGCTAAACACCTTTACTAACCATTTTCTTAGCACGAAGAAAGGAAGATGAACGCACCGATTGGAAGGGTAGTCACCCTCCCACACTAACGGATCTGTCCCAGGCTTGGCTAACGTCACCGTTTTAGCATACAATCCAAGATCGCGAATTGCGGAGAAAGTTGCCCCCAAGTCCTAACCCAAAATTACATTCAAAAATCGACCATCCTCTAAGATAACCAAAATCTACTAAGTGTTACTCCCGACAAAGTTTCACCAAACAAGATCTATATACCTTTTCAACTACCCAAGGACTCACCCACCGGAGTAGAAAACACGACTAGCGTATCAAGTAATTTCACAAGGTAAATTTAGAACATTAGCAAATGAGGAGATACATAAGAAAATGTGGAATCAAGGATCAAACATACGGAAGCCATGCATCACAAACCAGAAGATACCTGTGATGACAGCATCAGATGTCTACGCCTCTGATCTCCCAGGGAAGGGAAGGAAAAGCATAACAATGGGGACCTTTCGTTTGTTGTCCGTGGGCCCCTACCATGTTGTGATGTAGTGGGCTCCAAGTTTGCACACACATTCCCGGCCGTTTTGGTGACCCACCATTACCTAGGACCAACACGTAAATCCAGAATACGGCCTCCATCTAATATGATCCACCTCTGCCTCTAGCTATTGGGGGTCTATAACTCTGTTTTGGACAACTTCACTTCTAATATGTACAGTCTCTCCACATCCATGTAACAACTCTCTGGAGTCGGGGAATGGGCCTCTCAGAGAAGTGTTGACGTTCTGAGGTGGACCCCCAACCACAGTCTTGTATAGTGTTTTAAAGATTTGAATGGGTCCGAACTGAGTAACCTCCGGGAACCTTGTCCTCTAGAGTAAGAACCATTAAACTCACCCCCTTTTCGAAACTCTTGATGTCGATGCCGTGGTAAATTCATGGGCTTCACTCCTTCCACCTCTACCACGAAAAATCTACCACGTTCTTGGAAGGATTTGCCGTATCGCTACCTGTAAGGCTGAAATTCGCCAATTCTCGATCTCAACCCCTTCTTAAAACGGCGAATCCGCCTTGTGGAACTGAAAAACATAGTTGGGTGGCTAATCGGATAGTGCACGAAAAAATTAGCCCATATCATTGGACCGACATCCACCTGCTCTAGGCTCAAGAAACATCCCTTTCCATCTCTCCGGGTCCGGGGAATATATTTCTCCTAACCACAGCTAGAGAAATTGAGGCCCAAGTCCATAGGGGTTGCTCTGTTGGTTGACACTCAACATGTGACCGCCACCACATTTTTGGCGTATCCCTTTTGAACACTGGTAACTCACGAAATCAACACCATAAAAACCGTTTCTACTATACCATCTTGTGTAGTAGGCTCATGACAGTCAACCAGGAAAATCGTAAGCATCATCGATTATGAACCCCTGAAAGATGGAGGTTTCAAATTTCAAGGAACTTACTGAAAAGTTCATGCTGATTCATTTGGCATTATAGGCCCAGTAGTCAGGCGTGGTGGAAACGTGCCATATGTCCATGATGGCATCAATACGAGGGGCCATGTGGCTGGCATGTTGTAATATGAAACCGGAGGTGTATTGTTGGTGCAGAAAACACTGGAGGTGCCTGACCTATCAGATAACCACTAAGATAAGCCGAGAACATGATTGAGTAATCTTAGGGTAGGGGGTCGTGGCATTTCCTCATTCTTGTACTTGTTCATCCTCCCCATCTACCCTTCTCTTACTACTTCCTCAGTCGGCCAACTGGAGGGTCACCGCCCTAGCACCAGATGGGATAGGTGCGCGTTCCTCTTCCCTCTAGAAGGACGTCCTCCCACGACCTCTATCGCGACCTCTTGACACTTTTGCACTTCGAGCTACAGGCCCAAGTGGGTGGCTCAAGATGCAATATTGTCTTGCTGATGTTGATGTTGGCGTAGTCGTTGCTCTAGTTCCTAACATCTGCGAAATAGAGTGAAGATGGGCAAGCGATACCAATTTGTATCCCCTAGATACAATTGGATCCAAGTATAGCACGAAAAAGAAACGAATGGAATTTCTCTAACGTTCTTATAGCCTTCAAAGAAAAGTAAAGGGTTTCCCCTACCGTCTTTAAGACACTACTAGACCTGTCTTGTTGTTGTGATGCGACAAACGAACCTAATGCTCTGATACCAAGTTTGTCACGACCCAAAACCCGGCCTGACTGGCCAACCACAACAATTACCCTCCTCTGTGAGCGAACCAACCAATCTAAACCTTATCATTTTCAATTTAATATTCAACATAAAGGCAAATTGCGGAAGACTTAAACTCAACATAAAAGACCAATCAAACCTTCTAAAATTCAACATCTATTAATTCCCAAAATCTGAAAGTCTATCACCCACAAGAACATCTATGATCAATTTACTAAACTAAGAGTATTCTAAAAAGCTAAAACAACCTAAAGCGTCTATGCCGAAACTTCAAGGCATCAAGACTGAGGCAGGAGATCAGTCCAAGCTAGAAGCATTAGCTCACTGCAAGATACCTCAACTCCAGCCTGCCTCCTTTCAGGTAGCATGTGACGAAGACTGCTTGAACTAATGGTTGAGTCGAAGATGGACGGCACGTTTGCATGCACTCCACAAATAAACAAAAGGAAAACATAAAAGTGGGGGTAGTACAACCAACAAGACTGAGTAGGTATCATCGGCCCCACTCAAAATAGGAAAACAATATATCTCAGATAATATTCTAAAATCAAACTAAATATTCTTAACATGTGATAGCAACAAGCTACAAACATCATTTATTTAAATATCACCGATCAATCTATAGACTCAAGCCTCCATTTGCCATTACTTATTTGGATGACATGTCTTTAGTGAGTATATTAGTATCTTTCAAGATTCATTATCTTTATCCTATTGTGTCGGGTACGTGACACTCCGATCCCCTACTACTATTGTGTCGGAACGTGACACTCCGTCCCCTTACTTAATATGGTCGGAATACGTGACAATACGATCCCCTAATTCAATGTGTCGTACGTGACACTCCGATTCCCCCTATAATACGTGTCGGTTCGTGGACAACCCGTCCCCACATAATTCTCTATGTGTCGGTACATGACACTCCGATCACCCTACATCTACGTGGCAGGTCGTGACACCCGTCCCCATAATCTATGTGTCGGTACGTGACAACTCCGATCCCCTACATATACGTGTCGTTCGTGACACCCGTCACACTAATTCTATGTGTCGGTAAGTGACACTCCGATCCACTAAATCTCATTCATAATTCTCATCAAGCCTTCTTTTATACCAAGGAGCATCATCTCCTCACTTTAGTTCATCCAGCCTTCTTTATATCAAAGGCATCATCCTTAACAACGAGATTAGGTTTTTATCAAGATTGGGGATTCACTAGCTTCATCATGCTGTTTCTTATTCCACAATCATATATATATTAAAATCGAATCATGCTACACCACAATTAAGCATAAAAGAAGATTCTTAATACTACCCAACAACATATCATTCGGCTATTAAGAGTTTACTACGAATAGTGTAAAAGAAAACCATAACCTACTCCAACGAAGAATCGTGATCAAGCAAGCAATTCCCTCAATTTCTTGTTGTCCTCTTCGTTCCTCCTCTCGCTCTACTCGTTCTCCTCTCTTTTTCTTTATTGTCTTTGTTCTTCTATTTTTCTTATTAAACCCTCTTTTCTTTTTACCCTAATAGTATATAATTAAGAATGAAATGCAAGATGGCAATAATAAACCCACTAATTAACTTGAAGGTTTGGTACCTCTTTTAACCCCCAAGTAATTAGACTATTAACATTAAAACTTATAACTTTAATAATTAACGCAGGGGATAGTCAAAAAACGTCCCTTAAAAACGTGGTAAAGAAAATCCGGACCCGAAAATGGGATTGGTTTAGCCCGTGACGGGCCGTCAACGCCTGCGACGGTCAGTCCTGCTGTCCGTCGTATGAAACAGAGGACTTGGTTTTGAAGTTGGATGCTGTGACGGGAAGTCGAGCCTGCGGACCGGTCTGTCCTTGGGCACTCAGTCACGGACGTTTCATAGAGTCGATTTTGAGTACCCAATTTAAGATTTTCTAAGATGTTTTGAACGAGACCCTCCACGACGGTCCGTCGTGCCACTTGGACGGTCCGTATTGGCCTCCGTCACCTCCGTGCCAGTTTTTCAGAATAAATTTGTTGCTCCAAAATGGACTAACAGGTCGTTACAGTCTAAAAATAGCGCAACAACTAGACTAGAAATACTGTGACCAAGCCCCAGCTAAATCAGCAAAAACTAAAACTAAATGACTAAAGACTGAAATGAAAAACTCATGATTGTTGTCCTCAGAGAAGAGGACTCACTGCTGATTTGCTTAATTGGAGATAGGGGGAAATCAATCTATGCGTGATTTGGATGCTGAGAGAACTAAATGCTACATCAGGAGGAAGATGTTATCGCACCTATTGCGTCAAAAAAAAGTACTTGAACGAGGTAATGAGCATGCAGGATAGATTAAAATGAAATAAACATAATTGACAAAAGTAGAAAAACAGTATAATAATCTAGTGTGATGTGCTTGATTTCAGAGCAACTGGATGCAATGACCAAATTTATAACTGCTGAAACTGAAGAAGGAATTACTCATATAAATGGTCAATGCAGAGAGTCTGACTGAAACTGTGGGTGAGTTACTAAATAACGATAATAAAACCAATGAGATTAATGTGGAGTTGATGTTATAAGCCCATCGAGAGGATTCAATTACTACCTGCCAAACGGTTATAAAGGCATGCTAGTGTGATCACTTAAAACGATTGCCAAACATAGGGGACTTACAAACCTACTGGCTAGTAGTTCTGGAAAACTATTGGGGTACGCTAAAACCTAGTCCAACTCGGTATTTTATGCTTACTCCAATAAATTTTGAAATTTAACTGAATTATATCAAATTTTGTAAATACTGGAGAGCTCAAAACTGAACAGGCCAAACTGATAAGCCACAATTAAATATGGTAATTTTGCATTATAATGAGGTATGTATGTCTGAAGTGTCTGAAAATAGGACCTAGGGACTATGTATTAAAGAACTAAAGAAATACAAACTTAGGTTCTAAAAAATTTATGCGTAATCTGAGTAATAACATGATAATCTTATTTGGAAACATATAGTTAATAAATTCATGAAGTTATATCTAATGTTCTAGAAACCTTGGGACTAATCATGACAAGAGAACAAAGAACTCACTGAAAACTAAGGACGATCAATGGGTTGAAGGAACCCACCAGTGAAATCACAATACCTGTTGATGAAATCCACAGGAAAAATACTTCTTATTTTAGGGCTTGCCAAATGCTGGAGCTTGTGGCATTCTTGAAATAGGGTTCTTGAGCTTTTTTCTCCTCTCTTGCTTCTAATTTTCAAAGTTTTGATTTAATGATTTGACTTGGATATGTTTTAATTATGTTTCTAGGCATAAACTGACTAAAATCTTACGATATAGGGTTAAACGACGTAAATTAGGGTTTAAACAGAGTGGAAAAGGTCAAAAAGTCCCCTGGGAAGGTAATTGTTGGGCCCCATGACGGCCAGGACTGACGGTCCGTCGTGCGCTCAACGCCCTATCGTTGGGTCCGTCCTGAGGGCCTGTTCGACAGGTCTTTACTAAAATGCGAATAATCAAATTCGGTGGTTATGGAAAGATAATTCAATTATCTATCTGTGGGTAGGTTATGAGAGACCTAATTCATTTTGTGCTAAGAGTTATTATCATTTTAAGTTGACCGAACTGCATTTCCCTAGAACTGGCTGAAAATTTTCAACCTACGGACCTCCATAGCTCTTGTTATAGAGTGGTTGAAGAGAGTCTTGATCGACAGTCACGGACTACGGACCGTCGTTTTACCAACGGACCGTAAGTCCGTCCGTCGTCCAAGACTTAACCAATTTTTCTTGGCTGAAATTTTTTAAAGTTTCTGATCCCATCGTTGGTTGTGTAGGACGGACCGTGGTTCAGGCTACGGTCCGTCGATGCCGCCGTTGGTAGCACGGACAGATTTTTCTTAAAAACTCACTTTTGGTCTGTTTTGGTTACGGGGTGTTACAAAAAAAGTATAGAAGAAGAGGTTACTCAAAAAGAGATTGAGAAATAGATATACAGCACTCTAAATGTTATCAGCCTTTGCGAAAAATATTATCTTTGTTCACTCAATGTCTCAAGAAGAAAAACAACGATCAGAAGCTCAAGAAATTTTTGTCGGTGTTCAAGTATCTATTAATAAAAATTCTTCTAACTGAAGCATTATTTGAAATGCTGAGATACGCAAAATTCATAAAGGAGTTTCTCATTGAGAAAAGGATCTTGATTTCGATACTATTGAGATTTCTCATAATTATAGTGCCATCATGACAAATTAGTTGATCAAGAAGAGAGATGACCCTAGGGCTTTCACATATCCTTGCACAATTGGAAATCTTCAATTCGATGAAGCCCTATGCGACTTAGGAGCAAGTATCAATTTTAAGTCATATAAAATTTATAAACACCGAGGGTTGGGATCCAAAATCCATAAAAATGAGATTTTTATGGCATATCGATCAATCAAACACCTTTTGGTGATATTATACAACATCTTCGTAACGGTTGATTGATTTATCTTTTGGTGACTTTATCATTTAGATTGTGAAATAGATGATGAGATCCTTATTATTTTAGGAATACCATTTTACGCAACTGGAAGAGATTTTGTAGATATCGAGAGCAGAAAATTCAAATTTTGGGTGAATGAAATTGAAGTGACTTTCAACGTGTGCAATCTGTAACCCCGGATGTGATACATCTTGGCTCTCCATTATGAGTTATTGATGAGTGCTAGCTAGTGTAAGCGACTTTCAATGGTCTCCCACACTTCGTGCTGATTTTATCATAGCCGTGGTGTGTCTTGTTGGACTTCCTTCTTGGGGAATTTGCTCACTACCGTGGATTGGCCCAGGTATCAGGTTGCCTCCTGTATGATGAAGTGTTGTGTGGCTTTTTCTGTGTTGCGCTATCAGGTTTAGTGTCGCCCCTTTACACTTCACTTTGGTTTCACTCTTGAGGACTCATCAAACTAACTTCTCCCTAGGTGGTGATGATTCCCTGTGCTCCTTGCTCGATATTAATTCATAACCTCTTCGACAAGGCTCACACCCTCCACCGAGTGCAACTTACACATAATTATACCGCCTCACATACTTGTGCGTAAGTATACTCACATTCTACACCACCCCCTATAGTGTACTACCCCCACCCTTATAAGTGATTCGATGCTCCATCTTCTTTCTTACTTGATTTGCCGGGTTTCTTCCTTTGCCTTTTTCCCCCGCTTTTTGATTTTGAGAATAATAAATGGTCCCCACAATTTGTATTACATCAGATTTGCCTGATTGGCAGATCAAATTATTCCTTGAAGTGTTGTGAAGGTATATCAAAGTTGTAGGGTGGACCATTGCTGACATAGTGGGTTTCCCTCCTAATATTTGAACTCATATAATTCAACTTGATAGATATTGCAAGCCAAATGTTGAACACCAAAGGATATTGAACCCGCCAATGCAGTTTAACGACCCTCAAAAGGAACTAGGTTGAACTAGAGATTCACTTGTATTTTAACGACTGTTAACTAACTAATTTAATGTGTAAATTAGTTTTTAGGTCAGTTCGGTTGAGTTTAAAGTCAAACATCAAAGAACGACCCAGACTTTTGACGACTAGTCATCTAGGTGCTTGTCTTTGTTCTAGTTTACCTATGCATGTTTCATGAGTTGTTTGGTGTCTATATTTATTATAAGGAACCCTAATACCTAGATGATCATGTTTAGGGGATTAACGTCTGGGTATGACTCCACCTAGGACTCACGACGGGCCCCAGAGGAGGACCTCATCTCTTAGCCTAGATACTGCCAGGCAGTGTCAAACAACGGCGACAAGGGATGGCAAGTCGTTCAAACGACGGCTCATCAACCTTGGGCATCGATTATACCTACAAGGGCTGCAAAATTTTGGTCTCTTCAACAAATGATAGACCCCAATAATGGGGCGTCACACTATCTACGGCTAGTAGATGGTAGGCGTCGTTTAGGGCGTGTTTTCCTGCAATATTTCGGCCAAGGTTGGGATGATATGTAAATTCACCCCGAAACATTAAGAATGTATGGCCTATTATTTTATGTTTATTTAGGTATTTTAGGACTTTTTAAACACTAAGACCTAGAATTAGACTTCACTTTTCAAAATCAAAACCCTTTTTCCTTCTAAAGTTCTCTCAAACCCCATAGAAGCTCAAGGAATGGAGCTAAGATGGTGGATTCTAATGTCTTTCTTATTGAATTCTCTTCGGATTTCATCTAATAAGGTATTGTAGTTATTTATCTAAGGTTATCTATCACCTCAAAGCCAATTTCAAAGTGATTTTGAATGATTTGAAGTTTATAATAATTTCCAAATTTCACTCTAATCGAAAGGGTCTTGCATGAAACGATTTCAAATTATTAGATATGATATTTTTAATGTTAAATTGATGTGTCCAATGAAAATATCTATGGACCCTTGATTCTCTCAGATCTCTAAATTTGGCTATGAAGTGGGTCTATTGCTTATGATTTAAAGATGATAGAATTGAGTTTATATTATGTTTTACTGTTGATTTCTATGGAAAATTATGCTATTATATTCTGAATTGCTAGAGATGTTAAGGATTGGTGACCTTGGATACTGGAAGAAGGTAAGTTGACCGAATTCCCTTAGTTAATGTAGAATTGATGATAATTGATATTGAATGGTATGATCCACTTATGATGGTAGCGCTTATGTGTTGTATATGATTAGAATCATGACCTTGTCAGAATTATAATGTGAATTGTAGTAGTATCCTATTTGGGTTCATGTGAAAGTATAATATGAAGTTTATTATGTGAAATTGATAATGTAAAGTTATATGGCTACGTATAAGGTGTCATGGCTTATATGTATGAGTATAGTGAAGGATGATGTGATATAAGTGTGATCATGTATAATGTTAAGGTATGGAGTGAAGTACTCATGTGGTGTCTATATGATCTTATATAGATTCTAATGTTATGATTCTTCTCTAAGTGATCTTTGATGATAAAGGACTAATAAGTGTCTAATATGAGAATGTTTTGTCTTGAATTGTAGACTTTGGTCCCTCTTCTTGATACATGAAAGCTATCTGAACATTTTATCTTGACTTTGTAGGCTTAGGAACCCTTGTTATGTATGTAAGAATGTATGTGCATGAATAAATGAAAAAATGATCAAAGTCTAGGATCGGAAAACCTAGAGTGGTTCCCTTCGATTAAAGACTTATATGGAGCCTTGAATATGAAAACAAGGTTAAGAATGAGCTATCCTAATATACTTGAGTGGCATCCCTAGTGGACCCATTCTTGGTATCGTCGCAAATACATTCATGTGAATGAACTTATTCTATGAGAACCAAGGGAAAGCACAGAGTGGATATACTAGTGGTAGTAGCTCTATTTGAGTATGATACTAGAGTAAAAGGAAGCCCTTGATATCCCTTAGCCATGTGCCAACATGGGTGTGTCCTAGTTCTACCTTTGGCAAGTAGAACACCCTCCACGGGGTATGTTAGACTCCAGATTCCATACCTAACTAGTATGGTCTATGTATGTTAGTTCCTATTCTCAACACGTGAGATGTGCATTCTAGTATTTGGTAGGTTCTACAATGTGTAGATAGTGGAATGGGATGATATCTACAAATGGAACGAGTAGGCCTTGAAGATGCTTGGATGAGTTCCCTAGGTCTTCCAAGACCATTATTTAAAGTCCACGAATTGATTAATTGTCTCTTGTATGGCTTTAAATAAATATTGTTATCCTAATGAAAGCATGTTGAATAGAAAGGTTCTTGTCTAGGGTAGCTTCGAGGATTGCTTAGGTGGGCTTAGAGAGGGTGTTTGGGTGGTATCTTTATGTCTTACTTAGGTGAGTCTTACAATAACCTTTCCTTGAGAGTCTTAATGATTAAAAGTCTAACTTATTGAATATCCTTACTTGGGGTAGTCTTATGGATTACCAAGGGGTGTATGGGTGGCCGCTTCATATTTTACTTAGGTGGATCTTAGGAGAACCTTTGGTAGGGGGTCTAAGTGATTATATTCATATGATTGATGTTACTTGAATATGCTTCATATGTTATTGTAATGCCCCAAAATTAAATAAGGTGAACTAGATCCTCGTTAATATTTCTTGAGTTATTTTTGTTTTAAAATGAGTTAATTTAGTGTTATTAGGCATTGTTTGAAGTTTGGTTATGTTTGGAGATCAAATGTCCGAGAACGTCCAAGACGTTCGGAAGGTGTGCCCTAGATACAACTTGTGTGTCTTGGTGTGTTTGAGTGAGTTTTACGTGTTTGTTTTGATTGAAATTTATGTGGGATGTTCCTAAAACCTAGATGACTTAGTTTAGGGGTTTAACATCCGTACACGACCCCACTTTAGGACCCACAAGGTGCCCTAGAGAAGGGACAATGACTTGGACCCAAAACTTCCTAGGCAGTGTCTACCAACGAGACAAAATGGCGGCCAGTAGGTCAACCAACGGCCCTTCGCCTTGGTCCGTTGATTGGAACTGCATGTTAGGTTGTACAGGATCCAAATAGAGCTGAGTACCAACCCACGAGACCCCATCAATGGTCCGTTGATGGATAGACGGTCCATTGGTTAGGTCTCGTCTGTGAGGCCTGTAAAAGCTATAAAAATATCTGCTTTGGTCTATGTCTGTTTACCTTACTCCCACAAAGAAACAAATGTGCTATTTCTTCTAATAGAGTGTTCTACTTAGGGTAGGAAGTGGAATGAGATGATATTTATCCGTTGCACTAGGTAGGAAATCCAAAATGGGAGTCGTGGTGAGTCTTATTTGAATTTAATGAACTAAGTCTCCTAAAAGAACGTACTACTTAGGGTAGGTGGTGATATGGGACACTATCTATCCACTGCACTAGGTAGGAACTTCCGAAAGGGGAGTCTTGGGGTGACAAGTCTTCTAAAAGAGTGTACTGCTTAAGGTAGGTGGTGACGCCATCTACTTATTGCACTAAGTAGGCATTCCGAAAGTGAATTCTTGGTGTGTTGTTAGGTATTCTTCTATTGTATCGTTATTGAGTGGGTGCTTGTTATCTTGAGGTAAGTATGCCAAAAGGAATGAAGTCTTGAGGGTCTCCTTGGTATGCATTGAAGGAGGTATATGTGTACTTTATACATGTCTTATCTTAGTGAGTCTTAGGATGAACTTTGAAGGGAAACTTTAACGGAAATGACGTGTATTCATTATTGGCAATATTTTGGAAGTTCATTACTTTGGAGTCATGTATTTCACTGGAAATGCTTTCTAGTTCAATGTAATATTTTGTAAGTTTACTGTAAATTGTTCTTTTGAGTTTAAAAATATGGAAATTCCTCTTTAAGTGTTAAATGATGATTCTTATGGTGTTTTTCTTTTATGTTCTTTAATGTTTTACTTTATTTTCATAAAATGTTATTTTACTAAAATGTTCTTTTTTGCATGTTTTTGCATATGCCAAAACTGCTTAGGTAGTGTCCACCAACAAGACAAAACGATGGCCAGTAGGTCAACCAACGACGCGTCGTCTTGATCCGTTGATGGGAACTGAAATTTTGGTAGTAAAGTCTCCAAATGCAGCTAAGTATCAACAAACAAGACCCCACCAACGGTCCATTGGTTTGGTCTCGTCTGTGAGACCTGCAAAAGCTGTGAAAAATCGTCCATGGCTTGGGGTGTTTGGTAAATTCACCCCTACTATTTTACTACCCTAGGACGTTTTTTAGGTTTTAGTAGATATTTTGAAGTGTTCTACACCCTAAGACATCTTTATAGAACCCTCTTCCTAAAACCCAAAAACTCTCTCTCTCTTAGAAGACTCTCTCAAGTCACCATCGAAGCTAGAAGTCAAGAAGTTCTTGGAGGGTTGTTAGTAGTCGTTTATTCATAAAAAAATTGGTACTTATTCAATATGAGGTATGGAATCCATACTTGAACTCTCTTCCGTTCAAGGATCCCCTTTCTAAAAGATTTCAAAAGAATTTTCAACCCTAGTTTCTTCTATCTTCAAATCTAAATATGGGTCTTGCATGAAAACGTTTTAAATGACTTAATAATGATGTTTCTGATGTTAGTTTAGTATTTTAAGGTTAAAACTTCAACAAAATCGTGTTAATGCTTTTCATCTTATGTTGGCTTAAGAAATAGGTTAAATGAGCTAAGTTTTGTAATCTTTGAACTTTGGTTTCCTTATGTTGTTATTGATGTTTAGCTACTGCGCTAAGGGCTAAATTATGATGAAATATTGTGTAAAATATTATAGGTGATGAAATCTTGGATTAAATGGTAAGTTGGTTATGTGGATTAGCTTTAATTTCAAAATGCTCTTGAGTGGTATGGTCCACCTACTTTGTGGCAGTGTTTACTTCAATTGTATGAATGTAAAGTCAGGTTATTGTGAATGAGACTATGAAGGATTTTTACTTGACATAATATGATAATAATGTTATACTTGTTAAATGTGCCTTATGAAGCTATTATGTGAAGTAGACTAGAGTGTATGGTTGAATGAAGTTATTCTTGTTAATTATTTTATGAAGCTTGTTATGAGATGTATGTTAATGATTATCTTTAAACGACTTATATGATTATGTGAATCATGTTAAATGTGTGATGTGATGAATGGAGGTCTAATAATATAAAGAAGTTAAGTGTAAATTAAATGAAGCTTATGTGCAAGGTGTGCTCACATGTACACACACTCACACTTGAATGAATGATTGAAGCTAAGTTAAGTCCTAAATCGGAGTTTTTGGGTGAACACTCTTCGTGAGTTGAGATGAAGTGTTTAGTATCAACCCCACTACATCCAATGAGCTTTCTAAGATAGGTTGGAGGATGAATTCCCTTCGTGAGTTGAAATTTGGTGTTCACTAGTTATCCTTAACCTATAGTTTATAATGTTGAGAATTTGTGGGAAGTTATGCCTAGCACCGAGAGGATATGAAGAAGAGGTGGTTACACTTCTTAAGTTGAGATGTTGTATTCCAATTTACCTCTTGTGATGAGTACTCCTCGTTATTAGAGAATGAGTTACTTAGTAGCAATCTCCTTATCTCTTAACTATGTGTCCAAATAGGTGTTACTATTGGGAAAGCCATGTAAAAGCTATGAGAATGACCTCATTCTAGGAAAGTGAGGATCCCTCATCAGATAGGGGTTAATATATAGATTCCATGTCTAGCACTCATGCTCTATATTGGTTAAGCTAACTCCCACAAAGAAAAGAATGTGCTAAGTCTTTTGAAGGAGTGTTCTACTTAGGGTAGGTAGTGGAATGGGACGCTATTTATCCATTGCACTAGGTAGGAAATCTTAAAGGGGAGTCTTGGTGAATCTTATTTGAATAGAATGAACTATGTCTCCTAAAAGAAGGTACTACTTAGGGTAGGTGGTGGGATGGGACGCCATCTACTCATTGAAAAAAGTAGGCATTCCAAAAGGGAATTCTTGGTGTGTTGTTAGGTATTCTTCTATTTTATTAACATTGAGTGGGTGCTTCTTATCCCGAGGTGAGTATGCCGAAAGGAAGGAACTCCTAAGGATCGCTTCGGTGTGTATTGAAGGAGGTATATGTGTACTCTCTCATGCCTTACCTTAGTGAGTGTTAGGATGACCTTTGAAGGGAAACTCCAACAGAAATGGTGCTTATTCATCATTGGCAATATTTTGGAAGTTGACTACTTTAGAGTGCTGTAATTCAATGTAAATCCTATCTAGTTCACTGTAATATTTTGTAAGTTTACTGTAAAGTGTTCTTTTGAGTTTAAAACTATGGAAATTCTTCTTTAAGTGTTAAATGATGATTCTTAGGGTGTTTTGTTTCTATGTTCTTGAATGTTTTACTTAATTTGCAAGAAATTTTATTTTACTAAAATGTCCCTTTTTGCATGTTTTTGCATATGCCATACTTAGTACATTATTTGTCCTTACCCCATGCTTTTTATACTATAAGTATAGGTTGGAAGCTTTTGAAGGTTTGAAGGTGAAGCTTTGGAAAGGTCCTCTCAAAACAAAGTATGTCCTCATATATTTGAGGGCATAGTCCTTTTCTTAGTTTTCTTTTTAAAGAATTATTATGTAACTCTTTCAACTGTAAAGGGTCGTGTCCCTATGCTATTATGTCGTGTCGTTAAGTCGGCTTGTGACGATGAGATTTTCTAAGTATTTATAAAGAATTTCTATATTTTATTTAATTGTCGTGAAAAGTTTTAATTCCACACTACTTTTCATGTCGTATGCAATGAACGATAGTTAAAGGGCTTATACAAGACCTCAAAAGGTCAAGTACGCCCGGTCATGAAATGATGATTCTCCTAACTTCTAGGGGGTACTTTTTGGTCATGACAGTTATCACGGACTTGTATTATGTCTCTTAAACTCTAATGATGAAGGTTTTAGAAAAATTTAATGAAAGCATGTTTCTATACTATATATCTCTTTTTCATGGTTTTTGCATGGCTTCTATACTTAGTGAATTGATTGTGCCAACCCTTTTTTTTTCTTTTTGACTAAAGTGTAGGGATTGGAAGTCTTGATATGTCATGGATGATGGATAGGTTTTTAATGGTTGAAGATGAATTTTTGATGAGGCCTCACTGATTCAAAGATAAGACCCACATGTTCATTTTGAGTCTTTTAATCTTATATGGGTCTAGTTCAAAATGTTATACTCTAAAGTATTAGATGGTTTAATGAGACATTGTGAAGTAGATGTTTTTAAAATTCTTACGCTTTCTTATTAATGAAAGTTCTTTTTATGTGAAGAAAGTTTTAAATTTTAACTTATTTTTTCAGTATCATATGCAATGAATGATCTAAGAGGCTTGTATGACACTTCTAAAAGTCTTGTTCGCTGGTAACTTCTAGGGGGTAGCCTTTGGTCGTTAAGAACTTGGTATTAGAGCATAAGGTTTCTAAGTGTCTTAGGTTGTCTCAAAAAAACCACATCTTGTAGAGTCTTGTTCATAATATGAATCATACCACATTTTGAATAGGAGTTTGTTGGGTGCTACGGAATTTTCACTTCTTCATTCTTATAATCATGTCTAAGATATTTGCTTTGTGATGTATTTCACTTGTTCCTTGGATGATGATCCTTACAGTATGTCCTTTGAGAAGTAAAGGTTGAGGGAGAGAAAAAGTTGTATGATATTTTAGATCGGTTATGGAAGGTTGGTGATGATGATCTTAGGTTGGATGAGTTACCTTATGAAGGTGAGTATTGTTGGTATAACCTATCTTGAATATGTTTTGTTTTGAGGTGGTTTGAAAGAAATAATGAAATATGATGTTAGAAAGATGTAAGTGTGATAATTGAGAAGGTTTGAGGTTGTTTTGATCCGACCTTAGAAAGGGAGGAGGTAATGATTGAAAGAGCTAGTTTGACTTTCTCCTAGTAGCGATGTAGAGGCTAGATGATGAGACTTTTGAGAGACGTGGGTGTTCATAACATAGGCTTGATTGTTGGTTTTTGTTAAGAGGTTTAGTGTATTGAAGAAATGGGTCAGAATAATGTTGGTAAGGTAGATAGTTTCTTGAAGGAGATCCTTTAGGCATGTTCACACTGATCTTAGATGGGTTTCTCCCAAGTGGAGGAGTATGGTAAAGTAGTAAGGGTTTTGGGAGTGAGATATCTTTATCTTTTCCTTATATGCCAATTCAAGCCTAAAACAAAGAGTTCCTAATATCTTAATTCATGTTGGATTTTTTTTTGAAAAATGAGTTTCCAAAGATTGTCCTTATGATATGCATGTTTTGGTTGAATTCTTGATAAATGAGAGAATGAGGTTTCATGCATTGTATTCCCTCATGTTCATGTGCATTTGGTGTAGATTGTCTAATTGCTTCATGAGGTGAAATAGTGAGCATGCCTAAATATTACTTGAGTTGACTTGTTGAGTATGTCTAATGTGTTATTGAAAAGTTGCATGTTGAGCCTTTACTGGGAGAATTGCTCTGAATGTGCCTTATTGAAAAATGTTTCATTATTCTTATTTTATGATAAGTTGCATGATGTGCTAAATTATGTTTAGATGAACATTACGTAACTTGGAGAAGGAAGTTCCTGCAATATCATGAGAAATGGTAAGGAATAACGCATAAGGAGTTGGTAGATGCAGCTCTACTTGCTTTAATTGCATGAAGTGGTTTGATGACTTTTTGTTGTGGAATGATGTTCCTCCTAAATATATATACGGCTATAAAAATGTATGCATGAATGTGGGCTGTTTTCTTTGGTCGTTATCCCTTCAAATGTGAAGTGTCATTTAAGGACGAATGTTCCTAAGTGGGGGAGAATATAACGACCCTCAAAATAAATGAGGTTGAACTAGAGATTCACTTTTGGTTTAAGGGAGTTTAACTAGCTAAATTAATGTGTCAATGAGTTTTTAGGTCAGTCCGATTGAGTTTGAAGTAAAATGTCAAGGAACGACCAGAACTTTTGATGACTAGTCATTTGTTCTTGTGTGTGTTCTATTGTGCCTTTGCAGGTTTCATAAGTTATTTGGTGTCTACATTGATTGTAGGAGACCCGAAGAACTAGATGTGCATGTGTAGGGGTTTAACGTCCGGGTACAAATCCACCTAGGACCCACGAGGGGCCCTAGATAAGTACCACATCTCTTACCCTAGATGCTCCCAAGCATTGTTAAACGACGGCCACAAGGTACGGCCAGTAGTTCAAACGATGGCTCGTCTACCTTGGGAGTTCGTTGGACTTGAAAGGCCTTCAACGCCTGAAGGGATGAACATTTTTGGTTCTCTGACCCAAACTATGGAACCCAATGACGGGGCGTCACTCCATCTACGGCCAGCGAATGGTAGTCATTTGGGGCTTGTTTTCGTGCAACATTTCAGCCAAGCTTGGGGTGATATAGTAAATTCACCCATGTATATTAGAAGGTATGGACGTTTATTATATGTTTTGTTTGGTATTTAAAGAGTGTTTAACACTAAGACCTAGATTTAGACTTCACTTCTCCAAATCAAAACCCTTTCTCCTCCTAATGTTCTCTTAAACCCATGGAAGCTCAAGGTCAATATGGATCTAGTATGGTGGATTCTAATGGATTTATTCTTCAATTTTCTTTTCATTTCATCTAATAAGGTATAGGATTTCTTTACCTAAGGTTATCTATCACCTTAGGGAAAATTTCAAAGTCTTTCAACGATTATGAAAAAGTCCAATTTTCAATCTAACTCAAGGGTTCTTCCATGAAACGATTTCAAATGATTATATATGATATTATTGATGTTAAATTAATATTTCCAGTTAAAATCTCCATGAACTCTTGATCTTTTCAAATCTCTAAATTTGGCTATGAAGTGGGTCTACTTCTTATAATCTAATGATGATAGAATTGAGTTTATATTATGTTGAATTGTTTAATTCTATGGTGAATTATGGTATTACATTGTGAATGCTTAAATATGTTAAGGAATGGTGATCTTTGCTATTGGAAGAAGGTTAGTTGACCTAATTCCCTTATTTAATGTAGAATTTATATAGAATTGCAATTGATTGGTATGTTCCACTTATGCTGGTTGTGCTAATGTGTTGTATAGGATTGTGATCATGTCCTTTTTTGCATTATAATGTGAATTGCATTAGTATCATGTAAGGGTTAATGTGAAGTTATAAAGTGAAGTTGGTTATGTCACGACCATCAAGTACCCCCTAGAAGTTAGGTAGCACCCTTGGATCGAGACAAGGCATACTTGACCTTGCGGAGGTCTTGTACAAGCCTTAGCTATCATTCATTACATAAGACATGAAAAGTAGTGAGGAATTTAAAATTTTTCATGAATAAAATAATAACAGGAACATCTTTCATAAAAGCTAAGGAATGATCTCGTCTTCACAAGCCAACTTAAAGACAAGACATAAATAAATTATAGGGACATGGACCTTTACATTTGAAAGAAATATATAATAAGAACTTATACAAAACTAAAAGAATTAAGAACTATGCCCTCGAATATATGAGGACATACTTTGTATTGAGAGAATCTTTCCCAAGCTTTGCCTTCTAAACTTCAACCTTGCTGCCAAACCTATACTTATATCGTATAGAAAAAATGGGGTTAGTACAAATTATGTACTAACTTGACATATGCAAAACCATGCAAAAAGGGACATTTTAGTAAGATTACACTCTCATGCCAACCTTCATGAGTATAGAAGTAAAGAATCATCATTTAACACTTAGAGAATGATTTCCAAGATATTGACAAAAGGAACCATTTTACAATAAGGCATAGAACCATTACAGTGGACTTAATAAAACTTACAGTGAATTCATTTTAGACTTTACAATGAACTATCTTAATCCCAAAATAGTGAACTCCCAAAGTAAAGGCAAGAAGAAGTAAACTCATTTTCATAGGAATTTCCCTAGCAAAGGTTATCCTAAGACTCACCAAGGTCAGATATGAAGGAAATGCCATACACCTCCTTTAATACACACCTAGGTGATCCCATAGACTACCCGTCTAGGCTTACTCGCCTTGGGAGAAAAATTCCCCACTCAATGACAAAAAATTAGAAGAACATTCAACAACACACCAAGACTTCGCTTTTGGAATTCCTACTTAGTGCAATGAGTAGATGACGTCCCATTCCACCACCAACCCTAAGTAGTACACTCTTTTAGAAGACTTAGCTCATTAAATTCATATATGACACACGAAGACTTCCCTATCGGAATGCCTACCTAGTGCAATGGATAGATAGCGTCCCATTCCACTACCTACCCTAAGTAGTACACTCTTTTAGAATGCTTAGTTTTTTCATTACTTTTGTGGGTGTTAGCTTAACTGACATAGACTATGAGAGCTAAACATGGACTCTCGATACTTCCCTTATTGGAGGAGGGTCCTTTCTCTTGCATAGAGTGAGGTCTTAATTTTAGCTTTTCATGTCTTTCTTAATAACTACACCTGTGTAGGCGTATAGTTAAGGGATAAGGATATTGATACTAAGTAACTCATTCTCTACTAACGAGTAGTACTCATCTAAAGAGTTACATTGGCATAGAACTTTTCAACTCACAAAGTGTAACCACCCCTTCTTCATATACTCTTGGAGCTAGGCATAACTTCCCACGGATTCTCAACATTATAAACTATAGGTTTAAGGATAACTAGTGAATACCACATCTGAACTCACGAATGGCATTCATCCGCCAACCTTTCTTATAAATCTATTAGGATGTAGTGAGGTTGCTACTTAACACTTCATATCAACTAACGAAGAGTGTTCACCCCAAAACTCCCCTTTTGACATAACTTAACTTCATTCATTCATTCAAGTGTGAGTGTGTGTGTACACACGTGAACACACCTTTCACATAAGCATCATTTCATTTACATTTTATTCTATACAAGCTTAGACCTTTTTTCATCACCTCACACATTTTAACATGCTTCACATAATCATATAAGTCATTTAGACATAATCCTTAGCATACTCTTCATAACAAGCTTCATAAAACACATTAACAAAAATAACTTGATTTCCATATTTATTCACATAATATTCCTTCATGGACTCATTCACAATACACAAGTAACTAAAAATTTATACAATTCAAGTAAACACCACCACCAATAAGGTGGACCATACCACTCAAGAGCATTTCATAATTAAAGCTAAACAACATAACCAACTTACCCTTGAATCCAAGGATCCATAACCTATAACATTTTACTCTAACCATTCATCATAAATTAGCCCTTAAGGAAGTTTCTAAACTTCAATAACAATACAAGTAAAACATAGATCAAAGACTACAAAACCAAGCCCATTTAACCCATTCTTAAGCCAAAATTTGATAAAAATCTTTAACATGATTTCAGTGAAGTTTTAGCATTAAAATCACCAACTAACATTAGAAATATCATATTTTAATCATTTGAAACGTTTTCATGAAAGACCCATACTTAGAGTTAATGATAGAATAAGTTAGGGTTGGAAAACTCTTTTCGAGATCTCTTATAAAGGCCTCCTTTAATGGATGAGAGTTCAAGGATTACTACCATACCTAATATAGAATAAACCCCAATGATTGTTGATGAATAACTCGACCACCAACAGCCCCTTCTAGCCCTTCTTCAGTTCTAGCTTCCATTGTGACTTGAGAGAGTCTTTTAAAAGAGAGGGGTGTTGGGTTTTAGGAAATGAAATCTAAAATTAGGTCTTTGGGTTTCAAACACTTCAATATACCTAATAGACCCAAAAATAAATTCCCATGGTTAATAAAAGACTTGGGGTGAATTTACAAAACACCCCAAGCCTTGGCAGAAAAATGCAGTTTTCACATGCCCCATCGACGAGTCCACACAGACGGACCGTATGCCTATCGACGCCCCATTGGTGGGGGTACATCGATGGGGACTTCAATTTTTACTGGTTCATTCTTGTCTACCTTTCATGGCCGGTCGATGTCCAAGGTCAACGGACTATCATTTGACTAACGGTCTGTCCCTTGTGTCCGTCGTTTGGTCACTGCTTGGCAGCTTCTTGCCATGAAATGGGGTCCTCTTATGGGGACCCTCGTGGGTCCTAGGTGGGGTCTTACCTGGATTTTTAACCCCTGAACATAGTCTCCTGTGTCTTAAGAACATCCCACACCAATTTCAAAAAAAAACGAACACCTAAAACTCATCAAAACACATCAAGACATATGAACACTTTCTAAGAGACACCTTCCGAATGTCATGGACGTTTGACCTCCAAAATTAAATAAACTTCACACACTTCCTAATTATATTAATATAACTCCATTTAAAACAAAAATTAACTTGAGAAACAATCACGGATCTCTAGTTCACCTTAGTTTGTCTCAGGGTGTTACAGATTATGTGGACTACTATGTATAAGGCGTTATGACTTACGTGTATGAGTATAGTGAAGGATGATCTGATATAAGTGTGATCTTGCATAATGTGAAGGTATGAAATGAGGTACTCATGTGATGTCTTTATGATCTTTTATGGGTGCAAATATTATGATTCTTCTCCAAGTGATGATATATGATGATGAAGGGCTAAGAAGTGTCTTATATGAAATGTTGGGTTTTTATTGGTAGAATTAGTTCCCTCTTCTTCATACATGAATGTTATGTTGAGGTGATCTTTTTACTTGGTAGCCTTAAGCACCCTTATCATGTATGTATGTGTGTATGTGTATGATGAATGGAAGAATGAATAAAAGTCTAGGATAAGTATAACTAGAGTGGTTCCCTTCTATTAAAGACTTATATGGAACCTTGAATATGAACAGAAATTTAAGAATGATCTATCCTAATAGACCTTCATGAAGCCCTCATGGACTCATTCTTAACATTTATATTTTATGAATCTTCAACGCTCTACAAGCAAAAGGTAAATAGATGGAATGATTCTAAAGTACATAGAAGATAGTTTAAAGTGGGAGATTGGGTGCTATATTATAATTCCCGTCTCACATATTTTCCAAGAAATCTCATGTACAAATGGTCATGACCATTTATAGCTACAAGTGTAATCACTAATGGGGTCGTCAAAGTAGAAGGTCAAGACAGACCTTCTTTTAAGGTGAATAGGCAACGTTTGAAAGCATACTATGGCAAATTCCATGAGATAGCCCTAATTGAAGTTGTGTAAATTGAAGAGGTTTGATAGAGCCTCCACGTCGTGCCACAACATTAACTAACGCGCTTTTTGGGAGGCAACCTAAGTGTTAGTGTATTCAATAAAATATGTGTTAATGTTGCAGGTGATAGATAATGTGCAAGACACTCTCGTCGTGTCGCTGAAGCTCTTAAGGCGTCACATTTAAATTTTCTAATGGAATCAAAAAGTTTAGTTCAGGGTCTAAGTCATTAGGTGATTCGCCGATGAGCTTGGGAGACCCGACTGTCAAGACCCAAAACGGGCCGCGACTGGCACCAACACTTACCCTCCTATGTGAGCGAACCAACCATCTAACCTGACATTTCAATTACCAAGATCAACAGAACTATGCGGAAAGACTTAAAATCATTATAAAAATCGACTTCAATAAATCTAAAGTTCAACATCTATTATTTCCCCCAAAATCTGGAAGTGCATCACCACAAGAACATCTATGATCAAAATTACTAAACATAAGAGTTTCTAAGAAGTTAAAAAAAACAAGCTAAGTCTATGCCGGAAACTTCAAGCATCAAGGACTTGGGAAGAAGATCCAGTCCAAGCTAGACGCATTAGCTCACCCTGAAATTCCGGGTTAAGAAGACTGGCTAGAGTTTGTGGTTGGAGTTGAAGACGACGGTATGATTTTGATGCACTCCACAGATAACAAAGAAAAAGAAAAATTACTAGTAGGGGGTCAGTACAAAACACGGTACGCGTAGGTAATAATGGCCAACTCAAAAGAGAAAAACAGTTATATATCAGATAATATTACATAAATCAACCATATTACTCAACATGAGCAACAACCAAGTTCTATAATCATTTATAACTACCGCCAAGTTCACACATGAAGGACACAAGCCTCACTACCATACTCATTTGGGATTAGGTTCGTTAGATTGAGTTATTAACATCTTTCAAGTTCATTATCTTAGTCTATTCTGTCGGTAAGTGACACTCGCTCCCCTACTACTATGTGTCGGTACGGGGGAACCAGATCCCCCTAAATTAAAGTGTCGGTTCGTGGACACGCACGATCCCTTAATTCTAACGTGTCGGTTAGTGACACCCGATTCCCATACATTTACGTGTCGGTTGTGACACACGGATCCCCTAATTCTATGTGCGGTTCGTGAAACCCGTTCCACTAATCTCGTGTCAGTTCGGACACCTGGTCCCCCTTAATAATTAAGTGTCGGTTGTGACCACCCGCTCCCATAATCTCATTCTTATTAATTCATCAATCCTTTTTACCAAGGGCATCATCAACCCCATGACTTAGTTCATCACGCTTCTTTTATACCAAGGCAATCATCATTACAAGGGGTTTTCAAGATTTGGGATTCAATAGTTGATCATGCTATTTTTATCACAATTGTAATCACATTCATCCAAGCTAAAATTAAGCATTATAGAAGACGTTACATACAACCCAACACATTCATTCTCTATTAAGAGTTTACTAGGAATAGTATAAAAAACCATAACCTACGCTCACCGAAGAATTGTGAATTCGACATTGCGATTCTCACAGCTGCCGTTCTTCTCTATGTCTGGAGCGATCGTTTCTCCCCTCTCTCTGTTCTTTCTATTTTCTTATTCAAACCCTCTTTTCTGTACCCTAATTATCATATAATTAAGATAGGATGGCAATACTAACCCACATTAACTCAAGGTACCTCTTTTAACCCCCAAGTAAATTTAGACTTATTAACATAACCCTCTACTTATAAGTTAAAGCAGGAAAAAATTAGTCCAAAACGCCCCTTCCATTCAAATTAATTAACAGAAATCCGACCCAGACTGGGATTACGCAGCCTGTGACGGGCAGTCGTGCCTTGTGACGGTCCGTCCTGCTGGCTCCGTCACAAAGTTCAGAGACTCAAAATTTCTTTGAAGAGTCTATGCACGGTCCGTCGTGCCCACGACGGTCCGCATGCCACCATAGTGACGTTCAGATAGTCGCTCTCAGTACCCAAAATTTCTAATTTCTAAGGTTTTGGAACGAGACCCCCACGACGGTCTGTCGTGCCCATGACGGTTCGTCGTGGGGTCCGTCGACTCGGCCAGTTTTTCCAGAAATAAAATCTGCTGCTCAAAACGACTAAACAGGTCGTTACACGGACCTTCTCCGCCCTTCTACTTTTGCACTAAAGGAATACTTCAGTGATTGTTTCAGCACTGCTTAATAGCTAATTAGTGTATCACCAAAGTTTTTTGTAATCTTCTACATACCTGCTGACTGACCTCTTTTTTAGAAGTCACAAATTGCAAAAATATAGGCAGAGAGCTCGCTTTTTCGGCACATCCCCAGAGTAGTAAGTGACTCACTCATGATCTCATTGACTTGGTGTTAAGTGAAAACTTCTTAACACTTTGCTATGCATATTTATATAATAGATTTTAATATAATCGTATTCTTTGAACATGTTATCTTTTATCATTGCTTTTTGCGAAAGGGTGACAATTTACTATCGTGTATATTATGCTTGACAAGGGATATTAGGCAACATAATATTCCAGTTGGCCTGTCGCCAAAGAAATCGGTGACTCAACTCAAATCTCTGTTTGATTCTACCAATTTGATCCAGTTGGCGATCGCCATTTTATTTGTCCTTTTGGGTCCCTACATAAACTGAAGATCCTGTAAAACTTGCAATTTTGTTCACAAACTCACACCTTCACATTAATTTCTATATTTTTGCATTTCTTGAAGTATTTTAGTCATGGAATTATGCTTGGAACTTGTATTACATTTCCCCTCCCATTTCTTGTTATTTTCGGTATTAAATATTGCTAACCTAAATCCCAAGTTTTGCATTTGAGGACAAATACTTTTATTTGTGGTAGGGTGAGGCCCACCTTTTGCATGAATATTGATGTTCGATGTTTTGTTTATATAATTGGCTTGTTATGGTTAAAGTTGTGTTTTATACTAATTTTGGGGAGGTTTGAGCTTGTGCCTCCACATGTTTATATTGCAAATGATTTTGACCAGTTTGAAAATTTTTCGCCACATCTTGTATGTACGTGACTGTGGCTATTTGTTTGCAAATTTGAGTCTTAGTTTAGATCAATATCAATACCATGAATATTGTTCGCAATCGCACGAAGGAATGTGCGACTACGATTAGGCCAAATTAAGTTTCATAGACAATATTTGAACTTTTTTCATCTCATTGTGATTAGGGAAGTATCAAATTGAGTTTCTTGTGATGAACATAACACACTAGCAAAAATGTAGAGACTTGTTTGACATTTTTGTCGATGTTTTATCTTATGAGCTTAATGTAAACCATGCATGATGACATTTATAATTTTCCTTTTTTAGTATGATTGGTTAAGTGATCGTATCTCATTATATGATCTAAGGCAACCTTGAAAAAGTGTGAACCAATTTGACATATACATTTTTTATGGCGTACCTTATGAGTGTTCAGACCTCTTTTGAAACACTCCTTGAGTCTTACCTTTCTTTTGGAAGAATTTTGATGGAATCATGACCTTTCTTAATCCACTACCTATAATCCTCTTTATTTGTGTTTGATTGAATAGCCAACTTAGGCCAAAATCCTAAGTTGGGTGTGGTGAAAAGGGAAGGAAAGGCAAAAAAGTGTAAGAAAATTATCCTTTAACACATGATGTTGAGATGAATGGAACCCATCCATAAAAAAAAGGGAAGAGAAATAAAAAAAAGAGAGAATAAAATAATGCAAAAAATTGTGGACTAAAATTCTGAATATACCAAAAGAAATGGGGTTTCTGAACAATCCATGGAAAGTAAATCATGGGATGACTTATCAGCAAGAAATAAAATGTTGAAAGAAGAGGAAAAAAAGTGTTGTGAAACATTTCATGAGGATTAAAGTCAGTTAGCCTAAATGACCATCTTTTGTACTCAGCCCTGTGACAAGACTTGAAATACCTTTCTAATCCTGAATAAGCTGAAACAAAGGTTGATTCAAAAATATAAGAAAACCTATGGGTGAAATCAAGCTTTGTGATCATCTTTGTGAGTGTGAGTGTTGAATTTGGTTATGAAAGTTTAAATTGTGAACCATTGTGTGTGAATATGGAATAATTCTTTGTGTGAAGGCATTTCATCACATTCGTTTAGCTTGAACTTGAATTTGAAACAATTATTGTGAGCTTGAAAATCTTTGATAATGTATGTCACAACTTTAAACATTGAGTGCGCAATTGATTCTTGCGTGAGTAAGTTGAGTCATGTTGTATAAATTCATAATTGAGTCTTGTGTACTATTTGAGATATCCTTTTTTAACTGCTAAACTTGAGTCTTACTTAAGGATGAGCAAAAGTTTAAGTTGGGGGTGTTGATGAGTTCACAATTTGGAGTCATTTGGGGCTATATTTTGGTAGATTTAGTATCCTCAAATACATCTTTTTTCTTAGTAACTTATAAAAATACTTGAATTTTCATGTATTTGGACTTGGAGACAATACATAGACACCTTTGAGTAAAAAGTAACAAAGAAGTTGAAAGAATAAAGAAACGATGGCATGAGGATCTTCTAATACATTCGGTGAGTTGACAAATGGCATCATCCTCGCCTAATGTTCTAGCACGGTGAACCTTGAAGAAGAGAATTAAGTCAACAGTGAAAAGGAGCAGTCGGCGTGTCGCCAAGCAGTTTTGTGAAGAAGTACTATATCGCCCAATGTTACAGAACGCAAAGATGTTTAATGCAAAAGCAAGACGACAATGAAATATACCAAAGGAAAGATCACCAAGTTGACAAGCGATCCAGACAAACTACATTGAGCTTTGAAGATTTGAAGGTTTCAATCTCTACGAAATTGGAACTATGTCTTGAAGAATCTTCATCGTAGACATCTATAAATACATTTTATATCGTACCAAATTAATAGAAAAACTTTTTGGTATCGATTTCTATCTATTGATTATGTCGAGCTAAAACCCCTATTCTATGGGTGTGATTATGTGCATATGGGTTGAATTTACTATTGGGTCTTGCTTATTGAAAGTTATTTTTATATTTAAATGTTATTTTTTTCAGTAGTTGTGTAAGAATTTAATAGGATTATAGTTGCAAGTATGATTTCTTCTTGGTCTATTGGGCTTGCACGAAAGAGAGGTCGTAAGAGCAAAAATACTAAATTGATAGCCAGTGGTTGTTGGGTTGACATGGTTCAGTTCAAGAGAGTGAATTCTAAATCCTCTCCCACACTTTCAACTCGAGAGAGTTGATGGGATAAGGTAAAATTTAGGCATAATTGAGGATAATCAGTGTTCGAGAGAGAATTGACCCTCACTAATGTCTATCTTAGTGAAAACATTATTCAGTGATTCACTATCAATAGCATGTACCTGATTGATTGGTTGATCCCATATTTCTGTCACATCCCTAGAATCCAATCTCCATATTTGCAAATCTATTTTTACTGTTTAAATTTACAATTACTTACAACCCCCCACCCCCCATTGATAGTTGACCCTTGTGTCACCCCTTTGATTTATTATGTTTTTAATAATAAATGTTTTTTTGCTATGACTAATTTAGACTTATTTGTACTTGGTTGATTATTCTAGGAACCACTCCCTGTAGGATTTGACCCCAACTCACTTAGTTAGGTTATATTACTGACTAACGACTGTAAACATTTAGAATTAGATGAAGTTTCTTGATACGCCATTAGCTTGGAACCGTCATTTGACACCTTCAACTTTCTTAATTATGGGTGACACCTTCGAAAAGTGTTTAGAACACTTAATCCAAGCTCTCCAAAAATGTGTGACACAAATTTGGTCCTTAATTGAGATAAATTTCACTTCATGGTTAAAGAAGGTATACTGCATGGGCATAAAGTTTCACAAAAAGTGCTTGAAGTTGACAAAGAAAAGATTGAAGTGATTGAGAAATTTCAACCTCTAGTTTCTATGAAAGGAGCTCAAAGTTTCTTGGGGCATTCCTATTTATACCGGAGGTTCGTCAAAGACTTTTCCAAATTTCCCATCACTTTTCCATACTCTCAGAGAAGGAGGTGAAGTTATACTTTGATGACTCTTGCATAATATCTTTCAAGTGCCTGAAAGATTAATTGGTGTCTACCCCAATCATCATCAGCCTGATAAGTCTTAATCGTTTGAAGTGATGTGTAACTCAAATGGGACAACATTGGGTTTTTTATTGGGGGGAAATTTAACAAGATCTTCCATCCCATATACTATGCAAGCAAAACTTTGAATAGTGCACAACGTAACTATTTAGTTACCGAAAAAGAGTTACTTGTAGTAGTGTATGTTTTTAAAAACTTTTTGGAATACTTGCTTGGTTCTAAGGTGATTTTCCACACTGATCATGCTTCCTTGCACTACCTCATAGAAAAGAAGGATGAGAAGTCATGATTAATAAGATGAGTGTTGTTATTGTTAGAATTTTACATTGAGGTCAAATATAACAAAGATTGTGAAAATCAAGTAAAAGGCCACTTATCAAGATTAGAAGGCAAGCAGAATGAAGAACCAGTAATTGACATCAATGACTTCTTTTCCGACGAGAAGATCTTTGTGTAACTCTTAAACAACCTCCTTGGTATGATAATTTTGCAAATTATTTATTCTGTCGGCTAATACCAAAGTAGCTCAAATTCCATCATCAAAAGAGGTTCTTATTCAATGTAAAAAATACCTTTGGGATGAACCATACTTGTTTCGGGAATGTTCTTACCACATCATTAGACAGTGTTTTATAGAAGAAGGAGTGATGGATATTCTCCACGCTTGTCATGCTTCGCCGGTGGGGGTCATCATAGCGGTGTGTGCACTGCTATTTAAGTTCTCCAAAGTAGCTATTACCAGCAATCCCTTTACAAGGATGCGCACGAATTTGTAAAAAAATGTACACAATGACAAAAGCAAGGGAGGTGTCAAAAAGAAACGAATCTCCCCTCACCCCTTTTTTTTAAATTGAACTATTTGATGTTTCGGGTATATATTTTATGGTATCATTTTTGAGTTCGCTCTTTAATAAGTATGTGGCTGTAGATTATGTGACTAATTATGTGGAAGTTGTTGCTCTACACACAATCAAAGGAAAAGTGTAGCTCAATTCCTAAAATGCTACATTTTTTCTAGATTTCGTACACCTCGGGCTATCATTAGTGATGATTAATCCCTTTTTGTGATATATGGTTCTCATATGCATTGAGTAAATGTGGGGTAAAAAACAAGGTGGAAACCCCGTATGACCCACAAACAAGCGGTCAAGTCAAAATGTCTAACTGGGAAAATTTGGAGCACTTTAGCCAAGACAGTGAAAGCCAACAAAATTAATTGGTCTAAAAATCTTGACTATGTTGTATGGTCCTATATTACGTCATAAAAAATCCACTTGGTATGTATCCATATTATCTAGTCTTTTAAAAGTCTTTCCATATTCCAGTCGAATAGGAACACAAATCCCTGTAAGGATTAAAAGCCCTTAATTTGTACTTGGACAAAAAACTCCAAAGAGATAATGGATCAACTAAACAAGTTGGAAAAATTCTTGTTTACAATTTATGAATGTTCAGCGCTCTACAAGAAAAGGATGAAGACATGGCATGATTCTAGAGTACTTAAGATATAGTTTAATGTAGGAGATTGGGTGCTATAATAAATCCCGTCTTAGACTTTTTCCAATAAATCTCATGTCCAAATGGTCATGACCATTTAGAGTGACATGAGTAATCACTAATGGGGTCATTGAAGTAGAAGGTCAAGTAGGACTTCTTTTAAGGTGAATGGGCAACATTTGAAAGCATACTATGGTGAATCCCATGAGATGTCCCTAATTGATGTAATGTACTTGGAAGAGGCTTGAGGACACCTCCACGTCATGCCACTACGTTAAATAAGGTGCTTCTTGGGAGGCAACCGAAGTGTTAGTGTTTTCAATAAAATATGTGTTAATGATGCAGGTAATAGAAAAGGTACAAGACACTCTCGGCTGTTGGTGAAGCTCTTCGGCCAGCACATGCCAATTTGCTAATCGAATAAAAAAGTTTAGTGTGGTGTCTTAGAAATCAGGAAATTCGTCGATATGCTTGGGAGACTGGACCTTATCCGCCCTTCTACTTTCATACTGAAGAAGTACTTCAGTGATTGATTCGGCACTAATCCATAGATCATTGGTGTGTCACTAATGTGTTCGGTAATATTCTACATCCCCGCCGATTGACCTCTTATTTAGTTGTCACACATTGGAAATATAGGAAGAGATCTCGCTTGTTCGGAACATTGCCAGAATAGTCAGTGATAGGCTCGTGATCTCGTTGACTTGGTGTTCAATGAAGACTTCCTACCACTTTTCTATGCATATTTACATACAAGATTTTAATATAATAGTTTTCTTTGATTATTTTAGCTCTAATCATTGCTTTTTGTGAAAGGGTCACAATTGACAATGGTTTCTAAAGTTTTTGACAAAGGAAGTTAGGCCAGAAAAAATTCCATTTGGCGTGTTGCCAAAGAAATTGGTTACTCAACTCAAATCTCTATTTAATCCTGTCCAATTTGGGTTTGGGTTCTGTAAAACTCGGGTAGAGTGGCAAATTATTGGTGATTCTACGACCTTATTAGTGATCGCAACTTTTTCATCGACTGGATCCCTACATATACTGGAGGTTCTGTAAAACTTAGTGAGGTAGGTGAATTCTCCGCGTTTCGGTGAAAAGATTTGGCTAGGATTGGATAGTTTTAAGGTCAAAGGTTCAACAGTTTCAACCTCATTCACTTTCAATCTTCACAAACTCACACCCGCACTTTAGTTTCTATATTTTTGCATTTCTCTAAGTATTTTAGTCATCAAACTATGATCAAAACTTGATTACATTGTCGCCTCGCATTTCTTGTTATATTTTTTTAACTAAATCCCGAGTTTTGCATTTGAGGACAAATACTTTTACAATGTATGTATATTGATGTTCGGTGTTGTGTATATATTTGGGTTTTTATGCTTAAAATTGTGTTCTACACTTATTTTGTGGAGGTGTGAACTTGTGGCTCCTTATGTTTATTGCAAATGATTTTGACCCGTCTGAATATTTTTCACCACCTCTTGTATGTACTTGACTGTAGCTATTCTTTGGCAAATTTGAGTCTCGGTTTAGATAAATACCAATGTCTTGAATAGTGCTTGCAATTGTACTAACATGATTATGTAGATACGACGAGGCCAAATGAAGTTTCATAAACAATATGTGAGCTTTTTACATCTTGTTGTGATTAGGGAAGTATCAAATTGAGTTTCTTGAGATAAACATAGCACAATAGCGAAAATGTATAACCTTGTTTGACTTTTGTATCAACGCCTTGTGTGATGATCTTATTGTTATTCATGCATGATGACATTTAGTATTTTCATCGATGTCCTGATTGACAAAGTGATGGGATCTCATGATATCATCTTAGGCAAACTTGAAAGAGTATGAACCAATTTGACATATACCTCTTTTATAGCCTACCTTGTGAGTGGGCGGACCTCTTTTGAAACACCCCTTGATTCTTTCCTTTCATTGGAACAAAGTTGATGAAAACATGACCTTTCTTAATCCACTACCTATAATCCTCTTGATTTGTGGTTGATTGAATAGCCAACTTAGGCCAAAATTCTATGTTGGGGGTGTGGTGACAAGGAAAGAGAAGTCAAAAAGTGCCCCCCCCCAGCAACACCCACACAAATGCCAACAAACAAACCAAAACACCCCACCACCCACAAAAGAAAATTCTCTTTTAACCAATGGTGTTAAGAAGAATGGAACCCCTCCAATATTAAAAAAAAAGGAAAGAGAGAGATAAAAAGAGAAGAAAAAAATGAAAAAGGAAAATTCATAGATTAAATCTATGAAAATGCCAAAAGAAATGGGGTTTTTAAAAAATCCATGAAAAGTGAATAACGGGATGACTTATGAGCATGAAAGATAATGATGAAAGAATAGGAAAGAAAGCGTTGTGAACACCACATTTATTGAGGATTAAAGTCGAATAGACTTAATGACCATCCTTTGAACTCAGCCCCGTCACAAGCCTTGAAAATACCCTTATCATCTTGAGTAAGCTGAAACAAAGGTTGATTCGAAAATACGAGCAAACATATCGGTGAAATCGTATATTGTGTTCATCTTTGTTAGTGTGAGCGTTGCATTTGATTCTAAAACTTTATGTTGTGAACAACTGTATGTAAATATAGAATCATTCTCTGTGTGAGGACATTTTATCACATTCGTTGAGCTTGAACTTGCATTTGAAGCAAGTATCTTGAGCTTGAAAATCTTTGATAATGGTATGTCACAACTTGAAACTTTGAGTGCACAAAATTGATCATTGCATGACTTAGTTGAGTCTTGTTGTGTACATTCATGATTGAGTCTTTTGTAGGACTATTTGAGACATCCTTTTTGAACTGATAAACTTGAGTTTTACTTAAGGACAAGGAAAAATTTAAGTTGGGGTTCTCAATGAGTCCACGATTTGGACTCATTTATGGACTTATTTTGGTAGATTTAGCATCCTCAAATGCATATTTTGCCTCAATATCTTATGAAAATACCTTAATTTTAGACGTGGTGTGCTCTAAAATTAGGCAGGCTAGCGGGCCACTCGGGGAACTGCCAAGTGGTCTTATTGATCACCAGGATCGCTCTTCTCCATTCCTTTGGCTTGTTAATTCCTTTTTTTCTATAGTGTCTTTGTGTTGCTTCTTAGCCTTAAATGTTTCAAATCAAGACTTCAACATTAGTTTAGAGAATAAATTAGACATTTGAGGACGCTAACACTATCGAAACAAAGCCCTAAATGTTTCTAACTCTTGGGATCATCAACATCTCAACTCAGTTAAAGGCATTTCAAACATAGTAGTAAACTCATCTAGACTAGTTAAGTTATCTTTCGGTTGTTATTAAACATTTAGCATGTCTCATATATTCATACAAGTTGGATATTGCCAATTTTCAGTTATCTATTGTTTTAGCTTCCACATAGTATCTTTTTATTTAGTTATTCTTAGTTGGCTTAATATATACAAGACACAGGGTTAGATTGGGGTCACTCATGATCCTACGACTCATGTTATGTCAAGGGGGTTGCCTC
Source organism: Solanum habrochaites (assembly GCA_027704765.1). Lineage (NCBI taxonomy): Eukaryota > Viridiplantae > Streptophyta > Magnoliopsida > Solanales > Solanaceae > Solanum > Solanum habrochaites. The sequence goes on from JAKWJA010002496.1 coordinate 19,030,151, forward strand.
AAGGTGCGACAAACATGGTATTACATATTAGGTTTAAAATTCCTAGGATGTCTAAAAGTCGCACTAAGTAGAGTCTCTTTCATTGGTATGAGGTGCACCACATCTTTGAGAGGGATACTACGAAGTTTTTAAAGAAAACACTTGACTTTATTTGATATTTATATGGTACATGGGAATGATTTGACTTATCTTTTCTAATTATTTGATATGTATTTCAGATCATATCTCCTCTAGAGCTAACGCACAGAATGCTAATTGATACGCTCAAACTTACTTCTCGAATAAGAAGTAAAGCGGTCGTGTCAAGTAAATAACCCAACTAGTGAGGTTGGGATCGTTCCACTAGAAAAATAGGTCTTGACTCAACTTCAAAACCTATATTAATATGTTTGGGTCATGCCTTCCTTGGGAAAGTAAAAACAATGAAAGGGGGGTTTTCTATCTCAAATACGTGCAATAAATCACTCATTGAAAGGACCTTGCCAGTTTTTTAATGTTGATTTTAATCAATTAAATCAAAGTAACTAGGGTTTTTACGTATTCCCTAAACCAATGTTCATAACTTGATAACTCTAACATAACAATTCTTTCCTATTATCTTGCATTCAAATGGGATAAGTTATGTATTTCTAAATTCCTTGGTCGGGCTCTAGAAAATCTCACTCCGCACCTTTGGTCCGGCTACATGTGTTGCACCTAACCCTTATCCTCCTTACCTCATATAAGCTCGTGTCGATATTTGAACTAAGTTTATTCCCTCGTACCAATCATACTATCCTATTATATAGTAACCCTAAAGCTATGTTAATAATTCTTTTCCTATTATCTACCTACCTCCTTGGGTCCCGGCAAGTCGCATTAAAGGCGAGTTCCTAATGTTGGCATCCTTAAAAAGACTTCTAAAAAACGAAAGAATTATTATTACTGCAAGACACTAATCTAGAATTGTTTATTTTAGTTAGGTTATCTCATTATTTTCCAATGGTTTTCCCCACAACCCTAGTTTATGGAGTTTTAGGTTACTCATAGCCATAACACATATTAGAATATATTAAATAAGAATTCATGTACTTCTTCAAAGAGAAAGAGTAAAAATTCCGAAAGTTTGCTTGATTAATCACCACAAATCACAACATCAATGATCAAGCACAAGTCTAACACTAAATACAAAGAGATCTAATAATATGATGTCTAACTATCTGGTGTCTACCTCAAAAACGAGTTTTTCGAAGATTTATAAAACAAAAACCTAAATTAAACAAGAAATTCTAATACCTGGACATCTGCCAAAACGTGGCTGGTCGACGACCACGCTCGACCATCGTAGTCCATAGGACCGTCATGACCTTTCGTCGTCCCATACTTGTGTGGTCACTTTTTCTTCTGCTGCACTCTTCATTCTCCCTCGACGGCCAGTCTGACGGACCGTCATAAGGCCACAACGTCCGTCGAGGGCTTCGTTCAACATACTTCAACTCCTTGAATCTGGGGTACTGGATCACTTCTCTGATCTTCACGGACGACCTCCAGGACGACCGTCAGAGCCACACGGACTCTTCACACGCTTCGTAATCCCACACTTGGTCATGACTTCCCCATCTTCCTTCCGCAGCTTCTCTACACGCCACTACGGAACAGGTCACAAGCACGACGGAGCGTCATCATCTCCGTAGGAGGTCCTTCTGCATTTCTCTCTCAAAATCTCGCATTTGGCTTTGACAGATTTCCTGCAAAACAAAGAAGAAACTTATAGAAAATTACCAAAAAGTCTTTGACGCACTAAATTTAGGGGAAAAAGTATTAAGGATACCGTGAAACCACAGTATATCACCAACCTTCAACTTAAATTCGTTGTTTTATTGTCCCAAGCGACGACTATGACTCCTACACAATCTTTGTACAATCGTATCCCCATTTTTTTTATTCCTCACAATCATTTGGCTATCAATCCCGATTAATCTCATCAATCTAATGCATGTTATCACTATTAGGCTTGATTGTTGGGAGATCAAGAACATGACACAGATCACCATGCCATATAACATCTACCTCTTCAATTTCTCACCAAGGTGCTAACATTCTGGTATTAGGCCCTAAGGCCCTCAATTTATACAAAATCCTCATTTTTCACACCATGATTTCCGTTGAGTATAGGAATTACTTTTCAAACACTCGCTCCAGAACAAGTCCACACTCATTCATACCTATTGCCATAAGCTTGCCCTTATTTTCACTAACCTTAGTTTCACGCGATACAACCCTTAGGAGCACGCTAGGACTTTTTTTAGGCTGTACACATAGGATCAGGGTTAGGTAGGGTAATATTTGGTCTACTTTAGTACTTTTTCCCTCCTGACATATCGGCTAACCTTCCTCTTTCTATCATTTTATCATCTCCTAGTTTCTCATATTTTCACCTTGTGCTATTTCTCGTCGTTCGTCATTTGTGTGAGTACTCTCTTCTTTCTTGTTTGTAATGCTCGTATATTTTTTCTTTTTCTTTACTTTTCTTTCACGAGTTCTTGAGTCACTTTACTTTTGTTTCTTTCTCTCTCTTTGTTCTTTTCAACCCAAAAACCCCAACTTTCACAGAGCATTCTTCCTAATAGCCACCCTCAACTCATGGCTTTGCCATGAATTCAATGTAACAACAAGACCCAAAATTTGGTCAGGCCATACGACTGTTATTCATAGCATTTGCCACCCTCACTTTGCATTTTGGCATAAGCTGAGGTGCACATGTCCAAGGAGGGACCAGGGCCAACACATTTTCCCAGAAAAGAATCAGTTAAGCTCAGATTAGTTGGATCAAAGAAGGATAAATTTCCTTTGGTTTTATTTTTTATTAGGCTAGAAATGGGCTAATATTGAATAAGGGCCTATGATCCTTTCTAATTTCTATTTACCACTTACTTTTAGCAGGACTAACCAGGCAAGTTTCTAGCTTCAAGTACCAATGGGTGGACTATTCAAATTTCCTCACACTCACTTGACCATGTGCCATCCACTATACAGATTATAGACACCTATTTCGAATTGAAGACTAGGTATGCAATGGTTGATTCTATTTTCATGCTTAGAGCCACATATTATCAATTAAGTATGCCTAATTCCATGCAACATTTTCAAGTTTTATCAGGCTAGCCATTAAATGCCATCATGCTTCAGATAATTTAAAATTAATGTACAAAAGATATAAACATGCCCCCGGTTCAACAACATAAAAAGTAAGTCAATTTTTGGGAAAAAGAACACTGGCAAAAAAACTCCAACAGAGGGTAGTGAGTTGGCTACGCAGACTCACCCCTAACACGCCCTTCCCAATTTAACCCCACCCCAACAAAAAAGGCATGCATTGTCCCCAATGCATAAAAAATCTAATATTAGAGTGGTAGGTGAAAGCAACCTGTGGCGCAAAGCACCGTCGCTCACATCTTGTGGGTCCGGTTCCCTTTCGGAACCCACTTCTCCATGCAATCTGGACCCCCTCCGTGGTGTCTTTCAGCAGCAACCCGCAAACATAAGTATCCCACCAGCGATATCTACACTGCGGGAGCTAGATGCCCCAGACGCTAACTCTGACGCTATCTTGTTTGCGCCGCCTCGCGCAATTGAGGCTTCCTCGCAGCCTCCATCTCCGGCGCCTCCTTCTTCGTGATCGCGCCTCATCCTCTGCTCGACCCTACGCCTCTTGGCACTCTCTCGGGGGGAGGTGGTTGAATTTCTAATTAAGTAAATATGGCCGCTAGAACGGTGGTCCTCATGCAAGCTCGATAGAAGGGGCCTCAGACTCTGGCACCCCTTGCCTCTAGGATCGCTGGTCGTGGCTGCACGAAGACTGCGACTTCAACCTGAAGAGTCCGAAACATCCACCAAGAGGGGCTGGTCGAGCTAACACTCTCACTCAAAGGCGTCCAACGTTGGTTGAACCTCAGCAATCTTCCCTCTGTAAACTACACAAAACATCTTCCTCTCTAGACGGGCTTCATGACTCAGTTAATCGACCTTCTGCATCCACGTTGGATATGGATGCAGAAGAGTGTCCATTGTGCCTCTAGTTTTTGGACCCTGCAAGCAGAGACCAGTAACGGTGAGAGGGGCCTGTTGCGAAGATCTCGGGCTGTGGCTACTACCCCGGGATAGACTCGACCGGGGTAGTGTTAGTGGACGCCTGTGTAGCTGTGCGGGCGTGGGGTACCGTATCCGCAAGATCATCAGAAAGTGGGGGCAGCTCTTGACAGGGCCCTCTGCGTGAAGCCAACTCATTGGCCTCGTCTCTGATGAGGCCGACATCGACTGTGCCCTGCGGGGTCTTAAGCTGATCTACGTGCCATATGGGCACACCTGCGGACATGCAAAGGGAAAAGATCATACACGGGAAGGGGTAGGTAGTAGTGACCTTGAATTCCCTCTCGTGCATGACTGCCTGGAGAAGCAATGTGAAGTCCACCTCGAAGCCGGCTATCATCGCCACCATCAACACTGCTCGATCCCAGGTAACTATCTTACCAGCAGCTGTGGGGGAAAGGCAGTGACGGACGAACAGCTACAAGAACTTTGCTACGAACGTGAGGTTGGCCTTCTTGACGGCCCCCTTCGGCTTAGTGATCCAATCGTCACCCTCTCCATCTACTGACAGGTTCAGGGCCATCCACCTCTTAGTGGTCTCTCTAAGTGATGGCTCACGCAAGAACTGTCCATCCTTTGCTATCTGCCAGCGGTAGTCAAACTCGGCAGTGACGAATAGCATCTGCACTCTCGCCGTATAGGAACCGGCGGATGGCTGGCAGGGAAATTTCAACCTGCACGCCACGGACTCGAACCTGCTCCAATGGGGCCTGTTTAGCGGGAGCAGCCCGCCTGTCAATCTGTGATCGGAGAGTCGCTACGTAGGATCTGTAGAACTCTCGCACCATTTCCTCGCTGTATCATCCCAACAGACGTGTTGTCCACTCTAAGCGATGCCTGTTGAAGAGGTTATGGATCTCCGGCATCGTGGGGAGACTCCCTATAGGTACCCGCCGCTCCAAGGTGAGTGTTCGAGTCATTACTCCTTTATCAGTCAGGAACTTGGCGTCGGAGTAAACTTGAAACTGGCTGTTGACTCACCAATGGTTTTGGCTGGTCAGCGGCTGGGGGTGGGACCTGATGTGGTGCGCCGGATTTGTTAGAGTCGACACTGTCAGCCTCATAGACAGAGGCCGAAGTTTGCAGCAGGGGCGGGGGTTGCGGTAACCTATTGCAGAAGACAGAAGCTTCCTCGGACCATGTACTCCTAAGGATCCAGACTCTCCTTCCTCCATTTGTGGCCCTGACCCAGATGGTGTGCAGTCAGTGTGTGCTTCCTTCTCAGACTGGGGAGGGCAGTTTGACTACGCCAGCGCCACCATCTTGGGTGTAGGGTGTAGCCCTAGGAGCACGTGCAGCACGAGAAGGTTGGGGAAGTGCCTGGCGGGGGGATTGGGGGGAACGGCACATTATAGGGTCCTGATCATCATCAGAGCCGATGATCAAGCGTGCAGATGGGCAAAAACTTTGAGCAACGTGCGTAGGTTCGGTCTTGCTTGGGTCGCCATAGTAGATAGTACTGCAAAAGGATCACTATTATACGAGTAGTGGGAAAACAAGACAGGCAAGCCCATACGAATATAAAACGGTTGAGAACGTGAAACTGTGTATCCACACGATGGGCCAGATGAGGACTCGTCGTTGGTATTAGGGGGACCGTATGAGGTCCATCGTGTGGTACTTGGTCTATGTATATATAAAAAAAAACTGAATGAGGGGTCTCTTGACATCATGACGGTCGAGCAGGACGGAACCGTCGTGGGTACGAGGTCTGTCACAGGTACTGTCCGGTCGTAGGAAACTTACGAAAATAAATGGAGACCATTATAGCAGAGGGGTCTCTTACCATCATGACGGTCGGAAGGACGGATGTCGTGGGTAGACTGGTTCTGTCACAATGTCTCCGTTAATGACACTTAGAAAAAAGTGAGGAGACCCTGAGAAACAGGGTCTCTAACAACCCGAACGGTTGTGCAGGACGGACCGTCGTGAATACGACGGTTCCCCCGTTCACATGTGTCGTTGGGACAGGGGTTCTAGGCTGTGGAAAAGAGACCCTACGACGGTCCGTCGTGTGTAAGATGGTCGTCACGGGGGTTTCATTCGGATAGCAGTGATTGGATAGAACTGGGGGGGTAAAAAAAAAAAAAAAAAAAAAACAAAAAAACCCCCCCCCCCCCTCCCCCCCCCCTTTTCTAGGCATACCGATGAACCCACATGGTCTTGTACTGTTGTGGGACCTATAGTGTCTATCCCAAAATACAGAAACTAGCAATGCAAAATCAGCTATGTCTAGGGTTGTTCAACATAGCAAATCGAACATTTTGAGCGAGGTTTAGACATGATCATATAAAGGAAACAATGTAAGACTAAGAACTTAAAGCTAATCGAAAACTAAGACAAAACAAAAATGCAAGATAAAATGAGTATAAATTAGAGAACATACCTTATAAATGGAGAAAAAGGCAAACGGACAATGACCTCAGTTGGCAAGGGTAGACACCTAAACGCAGCAAGCTAGCTCCGACTCGTAGAGATAATTGTTAGGATTTGGAGAGAGAATTTGGGGGCTAATGATCAGTGAGGGGGAAATGTGGAAAGTTGAAAAAGAGAAGGGGAGATGAGAGGAATAATTAATTGAATGGGGTGATGTGAAAATGAGGGGTTGGGGTTGTTGTAAACGGTCAGGATTTTGAAAAGGATACAGTCGGGTCGGGTCGGGTATAATTCATTAATCACACGACGGGTTCCCCGACGACGGTCCGTCGTAGTTGTGATGACCCATCGTGGTTCCGTCGTGGTTTGCCCTAATTTCAAAACAACAGGAAAATGTTACTGGTACGACGGATTGCATGCGACGGTCTTCAACAAGCACAATCGTTCCATCGATATGTCCGTCAGTGACTGCTGCAGAAGTAATTTGTCTTGCCGAATTTCCTGGTGATGTGCCTGTAAATTAAACCCATTAATAGAAAAATGATACCATTACTAAAAAGACGATAAGTATGGGGTTTTGCCCCCAACAAGCGCCTGATTTAATGTCGCGGCAGACTGGGGGGACACTTGATATCAGGAACATAATCAAGATGGTATGCCTCATCACTTCATTCCCCAATGCTTTATCTTAAATAGAGTTGTTATGATAAGTCCATTCCTCTTAAACAGCACCTCCCTCCTTGGGCTTTTAACTCAAACTGCTCCATGAGGGAATACTTGGGTAATCAGGTAAGGGCCAGTTCAATTTGGACTTGAGCTTTCCCGGAAGACAAGGCACCCCAGAACTGTTCTACAAGCACCAAATCCCCCATCCATAAACTCTGTTTTGCATTTTTTTGTTCAGGTCTCGTCTTTCATATTTTCTTGTGGGATATGCAAGGGGAACAAGATACCGATTGGGAGCTCACCACCTCTGCCCTCATGGTCCTACCAAATGTTGAAGGTTGCTTCTTCATTATCAACCGAAAATGTATCTGTACCCTCTACCATATTCAATAATGCTCTACCTGTAGCAAGGATGGGCCTCTCAAGAATAATAGGCACTATCGAATCAACCTCACAGTCAAGAATAAAACAAAATCAGCGGAAAGATGATGATCCCACTTTACTAGAAAATAATGGAGTATCCCCTTATGGGCCGTTTCACTGTCCGATCAGCCATCAGTAGCCGCATCGCAGTGGGTTTTGGATTCTCCTAACCCAACTTCTGTAAATTGAGAGGGGCATGAGATTTATGCTTTGCCCCCAGATCCACATAATGCTTTCGCAAAAATGTAAGGACCCAACTGTTGTACAAGGAATAGTGAACGAACCCGGATCTTCTTTTCTTTTGACGAGTGGATCTTGTTGTAGCAAATGCACTACAATGTTGTAGTATCATCATCCTCGAAAGGACGATCTTTCTTGGTGACCAGATCTTTCATAAATTTTAGCCATTAACAGGCGCATGTGTTTAGAGCTTCTTACCAAAGGGACTTTGATAGAAAGTGCTTCACATTGTTATAAAACGCAGGTATTACATCCTCGGTCTTTTTCATAATCGTATGAGGGAAATGTGGTGGGGCTAGGCATGGGTTAATTACCTATGCTAGATACTTCTGTATCTTTTCCATTACTTTCTCTGGCTTCACCACTACCCTTTCTACATTATCATTATCCCCTTTCTACTTTTCCTCAAGTAGATGGCCCTAGGTGGGTCGATGTTTGCCTCCACCCCGAGAGTTAGTTGATTGCCATACAGTGAGCATCCATTTCCTTTTTGTGGGAATTTTTGGACAGTGTTTGATAGGAAGGTGGCCCGGTGCCGTGTTGTGTTCACTTTCCAGATTTATTGGTCACTTGCAATTCGATTGCTTATGACATGATGGCTAAATTTTTGCCCCACAGACTTACCCACATCCCCCCACTACACTCAACACTACCACGCACCAAAAACTACCCCCACTAGACCCGCCCCCTCCACCCCCTCATACTCGCATCGACTTCCTACCATCCTATTGGCCCAACCCCCTCTCCACCATTCCAATTCATCCGCTCCCCCCCCTCCTCTGCCTCCCCTCCCCCACCCCCACCACCAACACATCGGAACTCTCAACCAAATCCCCAATCCGCGCCAACGTCCCCGCGCACCTACATTATCGACACGCCGGCGTCAAACCAGAAAATCGGAGACAAATGCCTTCTCCCCACCCCCCCTCTCTTTCCCGTACACCTTCTAGTCCTTAACTTCGCAGAGAGTTACCCAGACGCTCACAGTTGCCTCTGTCACGCCCCCACCCATATCAACCCCCAGCGATAACCGAAACAACAACCCACCGACGAACACACATAGAAAACAGTTACGAACGAAACAACAAAGATAACAAACAACACGAAAAAAATAAAAAAAAGCAAAAAAATAAAAAACCAACACAAAACAACACACAAAATAATGCAACAAACGAACATAAAAAAATAGAAGAACACAAGAAACACTTAAAAGGAAAAGACAACCACCAAAGAAAACAATGAAATATAACCACAAAAAAAAAAAAAAAAAAACAAAAACCCAAAAAAAAAAACGACGAAACCAAAAATAACCCAAACACACACCCAAAACAAAAACAAACCACGTAAAAACGACATAAAAAAACCCAACAAACAAACAAAAAAACCACCGAAAACACTAATCAAGAAACACAAAACACAACACCAAAAAAACAACAAAAAAAAACAAACTGAACACAACAGAAAAGAAAAAGTACAAAAAAAACAAAAACAAAAAAAAGAGTAACAATGCACAAACAACAAAAACGAACACCACACAGACAAACAAATAAGCCCAGCTTAGAAACCCCAACTTGAACAAACCAACACTGGACACGCACACACACCACAAAACTACTAGAAATCTGACATTCTGAGCACCTTAGGACAACCGAACATCCTATGTCGCGAAAAAAACCCCCTAAATTTTCGTTCATTACTGCATAGGGAATTCCACTCCCTCATAGTAACAATTCCCGTTTCTAGGGGGTGGTGGTCTAGCCAAGTAGTTGAGCATTAATATTTTCTGCACTCCACATGACACATGTTCTAGTACCAAACTCAAGCTCAGAGTTTCTCATTTTGAGCCTTCTTCACGGAATATCATCTGTGGTCTTGCGTTGTTGAGGTGGACTGTACTGTGAAGGTGTTTTCTCCCTGTTTATCAGACTTCTAGTTACCTCAAGCTTTTGTTTATTCCCGGGAGGATTTTTTCTAATTTTTCTGCCATCTCAGCATAGGGACCAGTCTCCCTAAGATTCCACCTGCTATAGTGTCCATACACCGCTTGTTGTTATTCCCAAACTGTCCCCGATAGTTAGAAGTATTCTTAAAGTGATCATCATCTGTACGGTTGATTTGGAAAAACACTTATCACAGAATGAGGTGAATCTATCCCCAAACAAACTACAAACTGGACTCTCCTGCGTAGTTGCCACCAAAGTATTCACGCTCTATTCTTTGTGTTTAAGTTTTCTTGGAGACTGGATAGTTGGTTGCTAAGGAGACATCCCTTAGTTGATTCCAAGTTAAGATGAAGTTGTATTATGGGAGTAGTGACCAAATAGCAGCCTCTCCCGTAAGTGAGAGAGGGAAAAACACTCTGCGACTATTACATCAACATCAAAATCAGGCCCTTCCCACACAACTTTACCGACACTTAGCCCAAACATACCCCTTCGGCCCTATCACCAAAACACAAAAAAACGAAGTATAGGTTGTCATGGGCTATGGATCCTCTCAGGAAGGAGTACCAGCCGAGAGGGGTGAAAAAACAAACCTATGGAGAGAATCTATGCGTAATGGAGCAAATTTGTGGAGGGATCAGGGCTACTAGTCCTTAGGCACACAAGTGTGGCCTGAGTGTTGGGTAGTACGGGGGAGCGCATTTGTGGCCTACGCGAGGGGGGCACAGGACAAAGTGCCCCGCATTCCGAGGACGTGCCTAAAGTAAGTTAATAGTACCCTCGTGTGCTGATGCTTGGGGTACAGTGGGAACTGGGGATTCTGTGTTCTCCTGCTGTTGATGATTTCACCCGGTGAGGCGCAGTAGTGGTTTAAATGGCGATTGACTACGTCAAGTGAACAGTCAATCTATGGGAACTGGGATGTTTCTTGGTTTGGACATCTGTATTCTATATCCGCAAGTTTCATTTCATATTGAGCTAGAGTGTAGCGGGGATCTAGACTGCAGAGTCGTATGGGAAACAATGGTTTGTGCTCCTCTCAGGTGTATTTTCGGGCCATACAAGGAGGATAAGTTCGTCGAACAAGAAATCAAAAGACATGTTAAAACAAAGTAATTCAATCGCAAGGAAAATAATCACGAGTCCGAATAGATTAAATCTTATAGCTTGATATGGAAAGTTCAAGAGAGTTAGGGGGAATCTTAAATAGCTATAATCCCCAAGCGTATGGCACCTTTGTGTTGGTAGTGTTGGGGAAGTTGGGTGGGGGTTTCCGCAAGCCGCGCCAAAAATTTGATACGCCAAGACTTACTTCTCGAATAAGAGTGAAGAGCGGTGCGTCTTCCGTGTGTCCAAAGTAAATAACCCAAATCTTAGTGATGGGGGTTGGGGATCGTTTCCCAACGGAGTAAAATAGTTCTCGACTCAAGAACTTCAACCTAGTTATTACTAGTGTTAGTCAATGGACTTCCTGTGGAAAGGTAAAAAACATGATGAAGGGGGGGGTGGGTTGTTTATTCTCTAAATAATGTTGTGAAAATTAAGAAGTAAGGGACGCGACACTTGTAAGAAGAGAAACACTTGAAAGTTTTAAGTTGGGGGTTTAATCGAATTAATCCAGAGGCTAGAGTTAAGCTAGTGGGTGTCTTAAGTAGTGTCCCGCAAGGGTGATAGACTTGTGAGTTAACTGTGATGACTTGATAAAGAAAGCGGTTCTTGTCCTGAGTATCGTTGTGTGGCGGGAAATGTTTCGACGAGATTGGATAGGAGGATGTTAGAGTGGTTAGGTATTTCATGTCAAAGCGTACTAGCGTGGGTGGCATCTGGCATCTAGAAGGCAAATCTGTCAGCTGCGGGCGACAGCCAGTTGGTCTGGAATACGTGGCGTGTGTTGGACTATCCGCTAACACCTTTTATCATTACCTCCATATTAAGCATTCGTATTAGATATTTGACTAAGTTATTACATTGTACCAATCAATAATAGCCTATTAGGATAGTATAACACTAAATCTATGTTAATATTCTTTTCCTATTTACCTCCTTGGTCCGGTACGTCGCTTAAGGCAAGTTCTAACGTTGGCATCCGTCCAAAAGACTTCTAAACAAAGAATTTTAATACATGCAAGGAAAATAAAATCTAGAATTATTATTTAGTTAGGGTTTATCTCATATTTGCCTATGGTTCCCACCACCCCTACTTATGGAGTTTAGTTCTCATAGCCATAAAACCTAATGCGATTTGGAGATTACTATTAAAAGGTGTAATGAATTCAGTTGTACCTTGAGCTTCCACATGAGGTAGAATATTAGATGGGCGAACGGGAAAACGCGGAAACATGGTTGCTGATTAAATCCAGCACACAGAATCACCAACCAATCAATGATAGAATCAAAAGTCTTAACCACTAATACAAAGGTCTTGACATTAATATTGATGTCTAAACTATTGGGTCTAAACATCAGAAAACTGGAGGTTTTTTGAAGGGTATTTATAAAAAAATAAAAAACCTAAACTGTAAAAAGGATTCTTAATAGCTGGAAAATCATGCCAACAACGCTAGCGGGGTAGACGGACCGATCGCGACAGACCGATCGATAGTCATGACAGGTACCGTCATGGACGCTCAGTCGTACCTAATACTTGTTGCACCTTTCTTGTCTGTTAGTTGATCTATCTTTATTCCCACCTCGACTGGAGTGTATGACGCGACCGTCAGAGGCCGACAAAGGTCGCGCGGGTCTTCGGGTGCCCAAAATTACTTCAGATCTCTTTTTTGTTCTAGGTAAATCAGTTATGGTACATGGGTGAATCACTTATCTGAGCTTCATGATGAACCTGCAGGAGTAGGGAGCCGTCACAAGCTTTCGTAAGAGCACACGTTGGGTTTAGGCAGGCGGACACAAGTCCCCATCTTCCTTCGCAGTAGCTTCTCTAACAATGCCGACGCAGTATCGTGTTTACGTAACAAAGGAACGACGGCCGTCATCAACTCGCGTTTGGTAGGTTTGTGAGTACTCTTCTGCCATCTTCTTCTCTTAAATCTCCGCATTTGGTTTGGAGATGATGTTTCTGTGCCCAGCCCCCCGCCCCAATTGTAAAGAGAAATTTGTAGTATTAAAGTGAAATTAGGAACCAAAAAGTTCTTTTGTGGGACGTCGCACCTAAACTTGAATGGAAAAAGTAGTAATGGACAGGATCGTTAAAACCACAACAGTATATCAAATAAATGCATGCGCTTGCTTGGAGTGGTGCGCATGAATAGGACCCGAATTCTCTGCATATTGTCCGGTTAGGGTGGTGTAAACATGGATATGGTTATGAATGTCTAATCTGGAATGCGCGATCCAGGTATTTGGTCGTCAGAGGGGTGTCAGATTATTAGCTCAAAGATCTTAGCTTAAGGTATACAAACAACAAAGATTGTGCGTTGTGGGAAGGTGACAGTGTAATCTGGCATGAGCTAGAATGTGTACGGTAGAGTCTAATTGCTTCAAACTGCATTAGCGGTGGCACAACATGGACCCACCCCCCATACAGTGCGGTCTGAAAGTGACAGGATTGGCGGAGTGCGCAGTGCGCTCTGGAGGTTGTGATTGAGTTAATATAGCGGTACCGACCCAGTTGTGGCGATGGAGCAGCGCCACTCTATTCGCGAATGTGGAAAGTAAAAGGTCTTGGAGAGAGTCGAATGAATTAAATGATGGGTTGGTTAGGGGTGTCAAGGAGACGCAAGCAATATGTCGTCGGACGTATGAAGAATCGCAGTACTAGGGTGTGTGACGGTTGCAGATATCCAAGTCCACGCTATAGGGAGTCGCATAGATTTAATTGAGCGGCTTGAGTGACATTCCAGTGAATGAAATTCGGAAGTGACTAGTGAGGAAAAAGGGGAGGATAACTGATGCTTTAGGCAGAGGGGGTGAGAAGGTGGATATTACTGTGACATGGGATTATTTTATTGATGCTTTCTAGATAGGTTCTTACCTAGGGAGTTGATAGAAACTAAGTCACAAACGTTCATGAAATTTGAAGCATGGTTCAGTGTCAGTCCAAGAGTATATGTTGAAGGTCACTCAACGGATGTTGTTGATTCGAGGGCACAAATGAGAAAGTTCTTGTTCGGGGTACCCGATTTGGTGAAGACCAAGTGAAAGAATTCTTTTTTGTAAGGAGATATGAACATATCTACCCTTATGACTCATACTCAACATGTGGAGGGATATAAGCTTAAGGAAATGGCTAAGGATAACAAGAAGGATAGGACAGGGAATTATGAATAGTCTCATCAAAAATTTGGGGGTGGTTTGGAAAAAAGGGAAATTGCTCAGCTGGTTCAAGAGACGGGTCTGACAGGCCCAAGCACGTCATCATCTAGTAGTGCTATTGGCATGACGACTGTGTACATGATATTCTTACTATCGTAAATAACAGCAACTTATAGCGGTCGCCTGTGCGTCAAGTACAATAGACCCATATATGAGTGAGGGGTTGGGATCCGTGGTGTCCTCAGTGAGGGAGTGGGGATAAATGTGGAAACTATGTAAGCCTAGAATGCACTTTAACTGTGTTATTACTATTGTTCGGTCTGATAACTCCTTAGAATAAGTAAAATGTCAAAGGTGGATAAAATTGAATCCAAGGGGGGTTTGTATTCCTAATAAGTAATTAAGCAGACTAACTTGAATTGAATAGAGGGGACACTTAAAAGGTTTGAAAGTTGAGATTTTGTAATTGAATTACATAGAAAAGTAACTAGGTTTACGTGTTCCCCAAGGTTTCATAACTTGTTTAATTGTTAACTATAAACAATGTCTTTCCTAGGATCTGGTTGCATTGTGGCAAAGGAGTAGTATTGTATTTTCTAAATCCATGGTCCGGCATCTAGGAGGGGAAAATCTCACTCGCAGCTTGATCCGGCTCCATGTGTTGGCTTTTCTAACCCGTTATCGTTACCTGGTGAGAATGGTTAAGCATCAGTATTCGATAGTCGGGTGTGGTGGGAAGCTAAGTTTATACCTGCAGTACCAATTCGACAAATTGTAGACTAGTCTATTAGATAAGTATAACTAAATCTCTCGTTAATAATTTCTTTCCTAGTACTGCTACCTCCTTGTCCGGCAAGGAGTAGCATTAATGGAGAGTTTATAGCGTTGGATTTCATCCGTTAAAAAGACTTCTAAGCGAAAGAGCTGTCATTAGGTAAACAGTGCAAGACACTATTCTTAGAATTGTGTATTGTGAGCTAGGGTTTGATATCGCTTAATTTGCCTATGGTTCCCACAACTCCTAGTATGGAGTTTGTGTTAGTTCTCATCGCATAAACACCAATATTCAAATATATAAATAAGATTCATGTACTTTACTTCAATTGAGAAAGATAATAAAGTCCAAAAGATTGCCTGATTACTCACCAAAAAATTACTTGCAAGAATTCTCAAAGTAGTCGAATAATCTCACAAAAGTCGAAGGTATTATCGTGAGAATCCGACAAGAGTACAATGTGTTACGGAATGACGGAAGTTTCAATATAATCTCAGAGTTAATCTATCAGGGTGTACTAACCTCAACAATGAGGGTTTTTAAATAATATTTATAAAAATACAAAAAAAACCTAATTAAAACAAGAATTCTAATTGCTGGAAATCTGCCAAACACGCTTGGCTGGGGTCGACGGACCACGCGATTGGACCGTCGGGCGGTGGGTACATGACGGACGTAGTGGACTCCGTCCGTACCCATACTTGGGCTAGTATTTCTTCTTGCTGTGTATTCCGAATGTTGTGGCACCGAGAGCAAGGACCCGCCAGAGCCACAAGACAGAGCCATCCAAATTTCTTGTGGTCGTTACTAAGCAAGTGTGACGGACCGTTACTGCTAGTGCACAAACGGTCCCGTTCGAGGGTCTCGTTCAAAAGACTTACTAACTCTTGGAATATGGATTACTGGGATCACTTCCTATAATCGTCTGACGAACCTGCAGGACGGGACCATCATGGCCATGAAGGGGGCCGGTCACAAGTTGACGTGAGATTGCCCCTATCAACGTCAGACATTTCCCCAATCTCCTTCAGCAGCTGCTTTCTACGCTGCGGCACCTTACGTGGGTCGTGGACTGGGATGGAGTGACGATCAGCTGTCGGGAAAACAGAGAGAACAGAGAGTTGACGGGTTCGTCTACACCTCGTGACTTGGAAGCGAACACAAGGGAGGGACGCACACGTATTCACTTTTCGCGCCACTACGGGACCCGTTCACAATCAATGAAGGACCGTCATAAGCCTCCGTTAGGTTGTATCTTTTGCATTCTCTCTCAACATCTCGCATTTGGCTTGGACAGATTTGCCTGCAAACAACAAAGAAAAAACTTGTGGAAAAAAAATTAAAAAATAGCACAAAAAGGGCTTTTGGACGCACTAAAACTTAAGAAAAAGCATTAATTATACCGTGAAACACGGTATATCAAACCCTCAACTTAAATTCGTTGTTTATCCTGAAAGCTGACGCCACTAGACTCACTACACAATCTGTGTACAATAGTATTTATGTTATCCTTTGCAATATTTGACGCTTCATAACGATTAATCTCACAATAACCTCAATGCATAGCTAATTCACTATTAGGCTGAATTTGTGGGATTTCGAACATGACCACAGACTCCCATGCAATAACACCTATTCCTCTTCAAATTTCTCACCAAGGTGGCTAACAATTCTGGTATTGCAAACTTAATGTCCATCACTTAGATACAGCAAAGTTCCTCTAATTTTTCCAGCACAATGATGTTTAGTGTTGAGTATAAAGGATTTTTATGGGGGTTTATTGAAAACACTCGCATCTCAGAACAAAGTCACACTCATTCATTACATATTGCCATTAAGCTTGCCCTTATTTTCAATTGCCTTAAGTTCGCTATATCAACCCTTAAGGATCACAATAGGACTTTTTTAGCTTGTAACATAGGCTCAGGGGTAAGGTAGGGTACCACATTTTTAGGGACGTTAGTGAGCTTTTTGCCCCCTTGACCAGTATCGGATAAACCTTCCCTTTTTATCATTTATCTCGACAGTAGTCTTCTATATTCTTTCCCTTTTGCTCAATTTTTTTTTTCTTCATTGTGTAATGATTTTTCTTTTTCTTACTTTTATTTCAACTAATCTGACGTCACTTTAATTTTGTTCGTCTCTATGCTTTTGTTCTTTAAACCCCACTTTCAAAGGGCAGTTTCCTAATAATAGCCACCCTCAAAACCTCATGGCTTTGCCATGAGTCAAGTACCAATACCCAAAGGTTGGGTCAGGGCCCCAAAATGAAGGTTGTTTAGATGTATTGAGCACGCTCAAACTTATTCTTTTTGCCATAAAAGCTGAGGTGCACATGGTTCAAGGAGGACCAGGGCCCCAACCACATTGTTTCCGTCGAAAAGATAGTTAGGGTGCAAAGAAAGGTTCTACTAATTATTAAGTCAGATTTCAGATTATTGGGTCAAGAGGACAATTTCATTCGGTTTTATTTAATTGGGTTCGAAATGGGCTTTCTTGAATAGGGCCCTATGGATACTTCCTAATTGTTGTACAGCTTTACTGTTAGCTAGGATAAGACCAGGCAGTTTCTAGTCAGTACAACAGTGGACATTCAAATTTCTCTCCACTATATCAACATTGTTCATCCACTATACCAGATTATTATTAGACACACCCCTAGTTTGATAATTAAAAAGACTTGGGGTAATGAAATGGTGTTGTAACATCTAGTTTCCGCTTCGAGCCAACACAATTGTCAGTTAACCGTATGCCTAGCTCATACGTTATTTTCAGTTTATCAGGATATCATTTTAGCACATCATGCTCTAGAATTAACTATGTACAACAAGATATATGGATAAACATGCCGGTTCAACCCCCCCCCCCCCACCCCCCACAAATATAATCAGTACTTTGGGGAAAAAAGAAACTCAGGACAAGAAAAACCCCAAAGAGATAGTGAGTTGGGCTACTCAAACTTCACCCTAAACGACTCACTTTCACCACACAAAAAAACAAAAATCCAAACAAAACAACCCCACAACCAACCCGAACCAAAAACCACACACCCCCCCCACAACACCCCCCCCCAAACCCCCAAACACACAAACACACCAACCCAACACCCCGCCCCCCACTGGACACCTACCCCCTCACCCCCCAAAAAAAAAACATGCAATTGTCCCAATGCATAAAAAAAAAATCTAAAGATTAGAGGGGCTAGGTTGAAGCCAAAAACTGTGGCGCATAGCGCCGTTCGATCAACAAGATGGTGGGGTACGGTTTTTCCCTAACCCACATCCTCTTTGCAAATCTGGACCACCCTTTCAGTGGGTCATCAGCAATCTGGACACCCTTATTGAATTGTGTCCTCAACAGCCACCGCACCATCAGTAGGGCCTCTGCTGTCTTAAGTGCGGGCAGGCTAGACGCCCACCGAGCCTGATTATCTATGGATGCTCTGGGATTGGCAAAACACCACACCATGTCGCACACATCCGAATCAGCAGGTCGTGAGGGCTCTCCTTCGCGGCCTCCATATCTCGGCGCTCCCTTCTTCATTGCTAGCGGCTCAGGCTTCTGAGAGCCACCTCCGCCTCTTGGCACTCTCTCGAGGGGAAGGTGGGTGAAGTATGAGGTGGCAAATATGGCCGCAATACAGTGGCCTCAACCAGGATCGACAGGCTCTGGTACCCATCGCCACTCCCTGACCAGGATCGTGTCAAATGTCTGCACAGACAACCTAACCCCAAGCCCACTGTTAAGCCACAACAACCCTGCAGCCCTGAAGAGTGACAATCGACCGGAGGTGCGGGCTGGGCTAAACACTCAACTCAACTCGAAATCATTAGGCGAACCATACAGGTGAACCTCAGCAACTTGTATCCGCTAAAAACGGTTCTTACTCCATACGCTCATTCCAGACTCAGTAATCGACTTCCGCATCCACGACTGGATATGATGAAGAAGAGGGCGGGATAGTCTGAGTGGCGCACTAAGATGGGCTTTAGACGACACTCCTTAGCGGTTTTCTGGACTCCTAAGTGACGCGAAAAGGCTGGCCGGGCAGATTGTCGACTGGAGGGGAGCCGGGTGGGATCCCAGTAGTATTGCTGCTTGTTAGTAACGGGTTAGGAGGGGCTGGATCTGGGCTGGAGGGGCTCGCGGCTGTGTACTACCCGGGATTAGGGAATCGAACAGGGGGTGGTTAGTGTCAGTGGACGGCCCTGTGTAGCTGTGGGGGCCGGGCTACGTGTTCTACCAGATCATCCGCACAGCCTGAGGTGTCCCTTGTAGAGGTGCTTGGCGGTGGGAGCCCCAGATAGCTCCAGACGGGGCAAGTCTATTTACGTGGGGCCAAAATCATTTGCCTCGTCTCTGATGACGGGCCGCGTCACGGGGTCACCCCTGTGGGGTCCTCAACTGATCTATGTGCCATTATGGGCACACCTGCAGGACCTGCAAGGGCAAGGATGCATGCACGGAAAAGGGGGGTAGGTGGTGGTGACCTTGGAATGCCCTCTCGTGCAGACTGCCTGGGAGAAGCTCATGCGAAGTCGGACCCTCTAATCCGGCTATTTCATCACCGCTATCAACACTGCGCGATCCCAAGTTTGACATGTGTCCGCAGTGTGGGGGAAAGGCAGTGACGGACGAGCAGCCACAAGAAATTCGCGGAGAGCCGCTCGTGGACGAACATGAAGGGGGGGGTGGTTTGGACTTCTTGATGGCCCCCTTCGGTGACGCGAGGAGAAGGGGAACCCCCACCTGCAATCGTGGCCACCCTCTACCGCAGTCGACTTGATATGGGGGTGGCCACACATCGTGTGGCCAAGAGGATGACCAGGCATCGACCAAGGCCATCCACTCTTGGTAACCTAGGGAAGACGTCTAGTGACTCCTGCCCTCACAGTGTCGGCACTCTCGCAAGGAACTGCTCCATCACCTTACTATCTGCCAGCGATAGTCAAATCAAAGATGAAAACTCGGCAGTGAGTAGTGAGTGATGGGGGTCACCGAAAGAGCATCTGCCACTCTAGCCGTTATAGGAAACCGCGGATGGCTGGTGGCAGGGAAAATGTAAACATGCACGCCCCGGACTCGACACCTGCTCCACTGGGCCTGTTAGTTGGAGCAGCCCTCCTGCGTCTGTGATCAGGAGAAGAGTCGCTAATAGACGCGTAGAAACACTCTCGGACCATCTCCTCGTTGGTATCGTCCAATGGGAAGTGTTTCACTCTAAGCGATGCCTGGTTGAAGAGGTTATGAATATCCCGGCATCGTGAGCTGGGAAAGGGACTCCTGTGAGTACCCGCTGCTCCAGGGGTGGTGAGGGTGCAGAGTCATTACTCCATTTATCGGTAAGAACTTTGCGTCGGGAGTATGTTAAACTTGAAAACTGGCCGTCGGACCACCCACACCAACCCGGTTTTTAGTGGCTGGTCAGCGGCTTGGAGGTGGGGACCTGAATAGGGGTGCCCCAGCCGGCCAACATTGTAGGGTCTGGAATGATCAGCCTCACGACCCCGAGGGGCAGACGCTGCCAGCAAACCAGCCCAAGCAGTGGCGGGTTGTGGCGGGAACCTCAGCAAGAGCTTTTTTTTTCGGGGGGGGGGGGGCCGGGGGGGGGGGGGGCGCTTAAGCTTGCCGGACCCGGATACTCCTAAAGGAGCCAGACGTTCCTTCCTCATTGTGGGCTTGACCCAGAGGGTGTTCCGGTCAGTGTGCGCTCTCATCAGAAATGTGGACCTGGGCAGGCAGTGGGCTACGACGGACGCCACCTCTTGGGTGTGGATAGTGGGGTGCACGTGTAGCACGGGAAGGGGCGGAGATGCCTGGGGGCACCTATTCAGGGGCCCGCTCATATCAGGACCGATGATCAATCGTGCAGGACGGAGGCAACAGGACTTGATCGCCGCCGTGCGTAGGTCGGTATTGCTGGGTGCCCATGTAGATAGACCCTGCAAGGATCACTATTAGTACGAGTAAGTCAACAAGACAGGCAAGCGATATGACATAAAATTTTTTAAAAATAGTGTGGTAGTAATATTGAAACTGTATCACACGACGGACCGATGACGGCTCGTGGTGACTATGACGGACCGTTTTCATGAGGTCCGTCGTGTTATACTTGGTTATCTGTATATATTAGGAGGAACCCTGAAGGAGGGGTCTATGCCATCATGACGGTCAAGCAGGACGGAAGTCGTGAGTAAGACACGGTACTTATCCCGATCGGTGTGAGATGTAGGCGTCCAGTAGTAGGAAGGAGCTCGTAGAAGAGAATCTATTTAGACGACCCAACATAATGATATAGCTGGCGTCTCTGACCATCATGACGGTCAAAGCAGGGGGGGGGCGGACGTCGTGAGTAAGATGGTCGTGTTAATTGGTTTCGGAACGAGGTAACGTCTGCTTAGCTCGATCCCTCCGGGCACAATGCTTTACGCTCAAGAGAACGTTCAGGGCGGATTCAAAGACGAGTGGTAAAAGCCTAAGCAGAGAGAAATGAGCTAGCGGGGTCTCAGACAGGGCGCCCGCGGGATGAGTAAAAAGAGGGCGGGTTCCGCGGGAGGTATACATAACCAAGAGGGTTGAGAAGCTTCATCTCTATTGAGACGCTCGCTTTTCCTTCGTTCTCATCCCATGGCACATACTCACATGAGCTGCCATTCGCCCTTCCCCCCTCCCCCCCCCCCCGACATCGCCTCCCCTCCTCTGTCTAGCTCGTCCCCCAAGATGGTTTTTCGTTCCACCCCCACAAACCACCCCTCCCCCAACAACTTTCTTTTACTCATCCCCTTTCCCACCCCCACACCGTCCCTCCCAGAACCCTACAAACCCCACCAACAACCACACATACCCACCCACGTAACAACAAACACCACAACAAACCACCACGCAACCTTTCCCCTCTACCTCCCCCCCCCCCTCTCACCCGACCTCCTCTTCTCTCCAGCACCCTCACTTCTTCTTTGCCCCCTCATCTCCCCCCCATTATGCTTCCCTCCATCCTCTTTGCTCCCCGCCCCTTCGTAGCAGCATCGTTCCCCGTCCCCTACCCGCCAAACAATCCTCTCCCAATCTCTCCTCTCGTCTTTATTCCCACCCGCACACTTTTTCCTCACCTAGGGATCGGAGGATTTCACGTGAGGCTTTTTCGTAGGGCATCCTCGGCGCTGTGACGCGTTGCGTCAACCTTCACCCCTCAGTCACCCTTAATTTCGTGACCCCTTCACCCATTAGAGTCTGGTTTGATGTTATGGTCATAATTGAGGGATAAAACCTTCCCACGCCGTCCTATTTAGTATGTTCTTACTCGAGCTGTTGTCCGTTCGCTCATCCGAATTGTATTCTCCCCCTGAGGAACAAGCTTTTAGATTCCCGGCTTGCCCCCACGTGATGTCTTGTTTTTCATGCCCCTAATTCCCCCGCCTCCCCTGCGTACTCCCGCGAGGCCGTGATCGTCCTCGCCCATTCTTCTGCTGGGTAGTTTGCTCCGCACCGTACAGGTGGATTTAATCTAGACTCGACTTCCTTTGTTACTGCTTTATACTCTGACTGTATCATTCCGCTTCACCCCCCCTTTATCTTGGGGTAATGGTGTCTCCGAGCTCTCCCTTCCCTTCTCTTGTCATTTTGGTTTGCGTTCTCAGTACTCCCCTCTTCACCGTTTCCATTGCGCGCTTGCCATTGGAGGCCCTTTTCAATGTAACCATACCCACCCCTTTACGCTCCCTTCCAGCTCTTGCCGTTCGATGTGATACCACTTTCTCCTCAAGCGACAGCTCCGTCCCTTACTTTCTCACGCGGGTTGTCTACCGTGGCACCCGTTCCCTTGACGTACTGCTATTCTTTCGCAGCTCTTTACCTGTTTAGCTGTCGCGATGCTCTCCACTGTATTTCCTGGCTTGCTTCATTCTGATCTTCCCGTTCGCAGACTCCACCATGTGATTTTAATAGCCTTTCTTCTCTTATCTTAGATTGTCGGACTGTTGGACGGTATTACTCTCTATCGGTTCTTGGTGCATGTCCGTAACTGTTTTTATTTCGCGTCGTATGGATTTGCTTTATAACCTCCCCGCCTTTTTTCTTATGGACACTTAGAAAACGTTGGGAGACCCACAGTGGGGTCTATGGAACAATTATGACGGTCGGTGCAGGAAGGACCGTCGTGGGTTATGGACGGTCACGTCGTAAGAGTCCGTCGTAAGACAATTAGAAAAATGAAAATGTTGGGGAGACCATTATCAGTGGGGGTCTCTGGACAATTACTGACGGTCGTTGCAGGAAGGACCTTCTGGGATGACGGTCCGTCATTAAGAATCCGTCGTAGAAAACTTGGAAAAATTTTGAGAGGAACTTAGAAAAAAAGGGTCTTCTGACAACCATGACAGTGGTGCAGGCGGACGTCATGGGCTGTGATGTGATGGTCCGTCGTAAGATTCCGGCGTTAGGGGACAACTTGGAAAAATTGTGAAGAGCCCCTTAGAAACAGGGTCTCTGACAACCATGACGGACGGGCAGGACGGACCGTCGTGAAGACAACGGTCCGTCACAGGCGACGTTAGCAGGGGGTGATAGAGCTTGTGCAACGGCCCTACAGACGGTACGTGTGTGTTAGCGACGGGCGTCATCGGGTCTCATTTGAGTAGCAGTGTTAGAATGGGGGTACCCTACGCATTCCCCGATGAACCAACCATGGTTGTGTGTGATGAGGAACCTATATTGTCTATACCCACGGGGACCTAAGAAACTACCAAAGCAAAATCACCTAGGCCTTGGGTATCAACATGCACATTTACGACATTTTGAAACCTAGGTTTAGACATAAGCATATAAAAGGAAACACTATACGACTAAAACTAAGGTAATACTAACGTACAAAAACCAAATGCAAGATAAATAAAGGTATAAAATTGTAGAGAACATACCTTGGAAAATGGAGAAGATGGAAGACAAATGGGAGAAGTGATCTGCAAGGTAGCACGAGCGTAGATGCTAAGATAAGGCTTAGGTGATTTTTGGAAGCAATGATCTGAGGGGAAGTGTGGGGAAGTTGAAAAGAGAGGGGAGGTAGGGGAATAAGGAAGCAATGGGGTGGATATGGGGGGGGGGGGAAGTATAACACGGTCAAATTTTGAAAAGGGTCCAAGGCGGGGCGGGTCGGGTAGATTCTCATTAATCACGCGACGGTTCCCCGACGAAGTCCGTCGCATCTGTGATGGGCCGTCTAGGTTCCGTCGGTGTTGCCCTAATATTCAACAATGACAGAACTACGTTACCCGGTGTTTGTAACGGATGCCTACGACGGTCAGTCGTTGTATCCGTCAGTGGCTACTGCGAATTAGGTTCTGCAGAATTTCCTGGTGAGTGCCTGCAAATTTAAAACCCATTAATAAAAAAAAATGTACCATTTATTAAAAAAGACGCAAGTATTGGGTTGCCCCCAAACAAGCGCTGATTTAATGTCGCGGCACGATGGGGACATTGATTACTCAGACTTCATCAAGCTGGTACGCCTCGATCACTTTATATCGCCCGATTCAGCATGCCCGAGACGAGATAGATTTTTTATGCGCTCTGTCCATTCACCTGAGACGCACGGCCCTCCTTGGTTTTCCAACTCAAATGCTCCGAGGGACTAGTTGGGTAAAACGTTGGGTAAGAACCAGTCCATTTGGGACTTGAGTTTGCCTGGAAACAAGCGCAATCTGGAGGAATTTAAATAAAAGCACCAAATCACCAACCATAAAACCTCTCGTTTTTCAATTTTGTTGTCATGGTACTCTTCATCTTTTATTTGTATAGGGCGAGCTTTCATAGGCTTTCAGGCGAAATTCATCAAGTCATTCAAACCATTTAACCGGTTGTTCTGCAAGCTTCGCTACAATCCATCTTTAACTTCTTCATAAGCCCACATGGCTTTATGCTCTAACTCAACTGGTAGATGACACGATTTCAATATTACAAGTTGGTATGGAGAACATACCAATGAGAGTCTTATATGCTGTAGGTAGGCCCAAAAGAGAGGCATTATCAAGCCGCCTTGACGATCCGTTCTACTAGCGTTCAGTTTTGGACAAGTATTGTTTGAATCTCTCGATTCGGACACTTCAACTTTGACCCACTTAGTTTGAGGGTGGTACGGGTGGCAACCATTATGGCGAACACCATTATTTCTCCAATAACCCTTTTTGGGAAAATCTGTGCAGAAGTGGGAGCCCCATCACTAATAATAAGCCCTTGGGGTGTGCCAAAACGAAAGAAAGAATATATTCTTTTCAAAAATGTAAGTTGACATCTTTCCCTTCATTGTTTGCGAGTGCTATGGCTTCGACCCATTTAATCATAATCAACTGGCCTACTAGAATGTACTTCATCCCATGAGAATCACGAAAGGGCCCATAGAGTCATACCCCACACATCAAATAAACCTCAATTCACTAAGAAGGGGGTTTAGAGGGAGCTCTTGCTTTCTTGAAAAGACCACCATCACGTGGACATTTTGTCACATTGCTTTAGCAAACCCCCATGAGATCTTGCGAAGAGTGGGCAAATAGTAATCACATTGAAATATCTTGTGAGGCGTCGAATATCCACTGTGGATGTCGCCAACAAGGTGAAGAATGGCATTGCTCCAAACCCACTAACATTCACATTCTGGAACAACGCCGGATAAGCCGTCGGCACAACTCCTATACAAGTATGGTTATCCCAAAAGAACTTCTTCACATCGGACATGAACTTTTTCCTTTGATGAAAGGAAAAGTCTTGATGGAACAATCTCACTAGGCAGGGATAGTTCGCAAAAATCTGCGAACCAGAATCATAAGTCTTGTGAAGCAGCCATAATTGTTCATCGGGGAAAGTGTTCATCAATGTATAGTCTTATCCCCTAACTTCTAATAACTTCGTCCTCTAGACGAGACAAATGATCATACATTGATTTCAGTCCTTTATATCCAGCACTTCAAGATCAAATTCTGCAGCAGTAAACCAACGAATCAGGCCTCGGGTTTCGCGTCTTTTCGCCATCAAATATCTCAATGTTGAATGGTAGTATGCACTATAAACTCTCGAACTATAAAGAGGAGGCGAAATTTATCAAAAGCAAACAACTACTGCTAAGAGTTCTTGATCAGTTCCACTGTGTAGTTTCTTCTGAGATTCCATTTAGGGCTTTACTAGATTAGTAGTATGGGGGTGAAGGATTTTGTTTTTCCTCTGCCAGTACTTACCCAAAGAGGCTACCCACTAGCATCGCACATTATTCTAAATGGACTGCTCCAATCACGGGGAAAGATGATAGGCGAAGATACCCAATTTTCTTTAGTTCACCGATATGCCTAAGACAAGATTCATCAAAACAAATTTACCATCTTTCTCCAGCAGTTTCACAATGGGTGTGCAATCTTTGAAAAGTTCTTTGATGAATCTTCGGTAAAAAAACCTGAATGCCCAAGAAAGCTTCTCACACCTTTTCACAGAGATGGGTGAGGGCAGTCTCTCTATTACCTCAACTTTACGCTCCGATCAAACCTCTATGCCCTTTTCTTGAAATGCGATGACCCAAAAACAATACACCTTCACCATTTGAAATGACACCTTTTCCCAAGTTTAGTACCAAAATTGCAAGGCTTCACATCTCTTAAGAACCTCAGGCTAAATTGTGTTCGCCACCGCTCGGAATGAATCACCAACCCACAGAAAAATCTCCATAAAACACCTCTATAGTATTTTTTCCACAATGTCAGCAAATATTGACATCATACATCTCTGAAAGATTGCGGGGTGCATTGCATCGGTTCTAGACACGACCCGCAGTCCAATAGAGAGCCGTGATATATGTCTTGCAGGTTGAAACGCTATTACCATAGGAATGTGTACGAAGCAAGGTGCGCCGATGGAGGCGGTGCGCGCAAGTGAAAAGAGCTGGTTGTGCTTCGTCGGTGACGTCTTCTGGTTGCCAATAAAATCTGCTTTACCCGGAATACCTATCAAAGAAACAATTACCACCTTTTCCGGCAAGTTCTATCCCAAAACATCTGACCATGAAGGCCCCATGGGAAAAAATGGTCTATTTTAACAGGATACCAAATCAGTGAGGGGTTAAGTGTTATTACTGAGAAAGTCCAATGATCGCAACATCCCTCCAGTCCAGAACCGGAGTCTATGTAGCCTTCTGGATAAACAATGTTAAAGTGTTCTGGTCATGTCCTTGGGGATACAAGTGCATTTCCCCCACCTGTCGTTTCTCTCTCCGCCCTAGGGTACACACTGAAACCGGGGCCCTAATAACCTCAAGAGAGTGACTCGGAGCCATTCAGATGCTGAGGCTTAGGAGAGATGAAGAGGTACTCTCCAGCTATTCCACCCACTTGATAATTATGTTCCCTTCTCACAATCTCTTGCAAGGGAATATGGATTCAAGGCTCCTGTCGGCGTACACTTGCGGTGCATCAAATAATCGGCCTTCTACCTGTATTGAGAGGTTAGGGTATGACTGAAATGAACAGGCGCGCACTGAGCTTGGATCTTATATTAGAGGCCAGATACAAGGGAGAGGGATCCCAATAATGTCCGCAATGGGTACACGCATGAGCCAACATGACCGCAATTGGGCTCTTATGTGAACTCGCAGTGTATGTATGCAGTAGATAGCGGTCACGCGACAAATTGGAACTGTTTGTTAATCCCAAGTTGATGCAATGTTTACCGGTAAAGGTCCGCCATTTCCTAAGATTCATACCGAAGATGATTGGTGTGGTGGGATGAGCTTTTCATTGCAAACTTTGGGAGCTTTCCTCTATAGATGGTTTCGCGGTGGGGGACTCGCACGATTCTTCATATCAAGTCAAATTTCTGCGGTTTAAACTCCGAACATCCACCCTCGGGTCAAGGGGCGATCCACACTCCTGGGGTCCCGGGATGCTAATGACTCGCAGAACGAGCATGTACAAGTCGTTAACGTATAGCAATAAGTGCACACAAATCGCTATCAAAGTTCATTATAGTCACCTGGAGTACAGGAGCTAATGCTTCGACACCTAGACGGTTCGTCATTTGTGTCTCAATAATGTATCACCCATGTTGTAGGACTATAGCAGATACCGATTTGGCGCTTAACCAACTCTTGCTCTAATGGACCTACCAAAACATTAAAGGTCACTTTCCTCAGTGTTAATCGAATTTCATTTGCCCCTTTTCAGTTGTCTACTAAAGTCTTCTCCGCTAGGTAATGAGCACTTCGTAAGAAAGGAATGCCTCCAAGAAAATGGGCACTTCACAACAATCGACCTAAACCAATCAAAAATAACAAAATCGGCTGGAAAGATTGAATGACTCCCTTTTACAGCACATTCATAAGTATCACTATGGGGACGTGTTACTGTTCGATCAGCCATCAGTAAGCCGCCTAGCAGGGGCTTTGGGTCACCCAAAACCCCAAATTTTTGTAAATCGAGAGGGGCATGAGATTGATGCTTGCCCCGATACAAAGTTGCTTCGCCAAAAGGTAATAGCCGATTGTACCAAGGAATAGTGAACGCAACCGGATCTTCTTTCTTTTGGACCAGAGATCTTTGTAGCAATAGGCACTACAATGCTGCATTCTTCATTCATCCTCAAAGTGAACCGATCCCTTTCTCTTTGTAACCAGATCTTTCATAAATTTGGCGTAACCGGGGGGGCATTGTTCTAAAGCTTCTACCAAAGGGACATGATAGAAAGTTGCTTCAACTTATTATTAAACGCCGGGTATTTACCATCCTCGGTTTTTTCACTAATTTCTGAGGAAATGGGGGTGGTGGGCCTAGATAGGGAGCTACCGTTTAGCACTTCAGCATCTTTTGCCAGTGTTATTCCTCTAATTCAGAGATCAACTTTCTAAACCAAAAACTTTTATCAGATTCTGTTTGTCACCTTTTTCTCATTCATTATGGCATCGGTGGGATCACATGGTTTGACTTTACCACCAGCGGAGTAGTAGAGTAGTGCAATTACAATGTCATCATTTTTCGGATTTCGGACAGTGTTGCTTAGGAGAGTGCCCCGGTTTGCCGTGTGTTCACAGTTGACAGATAAGTGGGCCAAGTTGTAACTCAAGTTGCTTAATTGATATTGCTGGGTATCACCTTTTTTTTACCCAATACCCGCTAAATCATTCTCAAAAACTATTATTGTGCTATCACTAGAATCGAACCTCTATCATTTTATGCAACATATCTCAATCGTGAACATAATACCTTTCCACCATCCCTAGGAGTAACTTCCCGATTTTGAGGAGGAAACAATTAAGGGTCCCATTCCTGTGTTTGCTATTCCCATTAGTTACCCCTATTGAAGTTGTTGTAGCGGATTTTGTAGTTCCATCTCTGACATTAAGGCCCCCTTTCACGATTGTAGTTACCATAGTTACGAACCTGGTTCCCTTGACACACTCTTTCTCTTCTTTTATGGCTTTTGTCCGTTGCTATGTCTCATCACCCTTCTTTTCACCAGTTTTTCTTCCCCCTCTATTCTTCTAACCTTTTCTTTCATCCACAAACACATTTTTTACTTCCATCCCTCCTTGCCCCCACGCCCATGTAACCACCTTAGTTTTTGGTCGTTAGTCCTCAAAGTTAGTTTTGGGTTTCGCAGGTCGAACGTCGCAGTGTGCGTAGATACACATCTTGGACGTACTGCTCTATTCAATCCTTGCCAGGAATTGCCTCCGCCAGCCTCTGCTTGGCCCCACAAAGTATCCTGATTTGAGCCTTGGGAGCTTGGTCGGAAAACCCCCAATCTATTCATTTAATGATAGGAATCCTCCTCATAATAAACACTCATCGATTGGAGGTGGTGGTTTTAGCCAAGTAGTTGACAGCATTAACCTTTTTGCACCCCAAGTGACATGTTTAGTAACAAACCCAAGCTCAGTTCTATCTGAGCCATTTCTTCACGAAATGGTCATCTGTGGAGGGTTGTGCGTGGACTGCACTGCAACAGTGTTTCTCCCTGTATTAGATTTCTAGTACTCCAAGCTTGTTATTCCGGGAGATTGAGATTTTTTCTAAAATTTTTCAGCGATCTAAGCATAGGACATTCTCCTAAGATCCACCGGGCTGGAATAGTGTCCAATACCGCTTTGTTGTGATCATCTTGTCCCTTGTAGAAGTTATTCTTCAGTGACTTCCTCATTCTATACGGGTGATTTGGAAACTTCTAAGAATGAGGTGGAATCATCAAGAAGAAACACTAACGATCTCCTGGTTAGTGCCACAAAGTTATTAACCCTGTATTGTGTTTAGTTTTCTTGGAGACCGGATGGAGTACGCGTGCTAAGAAAGACATCCCTCCAGTTGATTCCAAGTAAAGATGGAGTTGAAGTTGTATGGGGCGCTCGTGAACCACAAAAGAGCAGCCTCCTCTCCAGTCAGTGCGAGAGGAAACCCTCGAGCCCTCCACATCTAGATCCCAAATCCGGCTCCACACACCCAACTTTTACACACTGCCCTTACCTTAAGCTATGTATGGGCCATGTTGGATCCTCCAGTATGGTGTTTACGCCATATTGTGACAACGACGCAGCAGTGGGGGCTCGGGTAGACCAGCAGGGGACTGGGCAGTAAGGAGCTAGTAGTCGTAGACTCACACAGAACGGTCGGGGCTGCCTGGACCAAATGTGTGGTGGTAAGCGGAGAGGAAAAACCAGGTGGCCCATTCCGAATCTGCTATGTTATCACAATAGCCTATGTAGTATCTGGGCCCGTGGAGCGGGGGTTTATGTTCCCCGAGGGTAGTTTGATGCTCTCACGCACAGGGGCAGTCTTAAAGAAATCGAACTTCTGTGGACCCGGGGGCTGACATCATGACCGGATCCGCGGAACGCAGTGGCACGCCGGACGTCGGATGGAGCGCTTCATAGCGGTCGAGTACTTCCCGGTTGTGTGTTCTGCGGTTGGGGATCCTCTAGCACACCACAGCATTGCAGACACCCACAATACGCTTATGCAAGCAATTCGTAGTACGTTGTGCTCTGCTGTAGGCGATACTCCATACGGGTGTGCACGCGACGGCTCTTGTTCAGATACTTGAGATGGCCCTAGAGATCCGTGTACGGGGAGAACGACAGACGGTTGCGCTCCGTGTGTCTCCGCTGTCGGTATTCCTGTACCATGTTTGTTTCATGTTGCGCAAGTTCACACACGCAAGGACGCAGCGCTTCGTTCTACGGAAACGGTACAATGCCGAGACACAATTCAGTAGGTATGCAGGACTAACGAGCGAGGCTAAAACCTTCGCAACGAGCAATTATCACAGTCCCGAAACTATAGTAATAAGTTAAATTAATGTAAAAGCTAAATCTCCCAGGCAGCGGCGCCAAAATTGGATACGCTCAAACTGACTCTCAAAATAAGAAGTAAAGCGATCGCGTCAAGTAAATAACCCCCACTAGTGAGGTGGGATCGTTCCCACAAGGAAAATAGTCTAGACTTAACTTAAATTTGTATACTATTGTTCGGTTGATAACTTCCTTAGAAAAGTTAAAACATAAAAATGTAAAAAGGTGGGTTTGTATTTCCTATAAGTAAAAAGAAACTAACTAAAATTGAAAAGAGACATTAACAGTTTTGAAAGTGGATTTTAATAAAATTAATCAAAGTAACTCGGGTTTACGTGGATTCCCCACAGGTTCATAACTTGATAATTCTAACTATAACAATTCTTTCCTAGTAATGCTTGCATGCAAAGTGATCAGTTATGTAATTTATAAATCCTTGGCCGGCCATTCTAGAAAATCTCACTACGCACCTTGGTCCGGCTAGTGTGTTGCATTCTAAACCCGTTATCGTTACCTCATATTAAGCATCGTATTCGATATTGACTAGTAACTACCTCTTACCAATCAATACTAGCCTAATTAGATCGTATACACTAAATCTATGGTAATACTTCTTTTCCTATTATCTACCTCCTTGGTGGCACAGTAGCATTAAGGCGAGTTTAACGTTGATCATGCGTTTTAAAAAGACTTCTAAGCGAAAGGAATATTTAATACATGCAAGAAACTATCTAGAATTGTATTTTAGCTAGGGGTTATCTCATTATTGGCCTATGTTCCCACAACCCCTAGTTATGGAGTTTTAGTTACTCATCGCCATAAAACCACAATATTCAAATATATTAAATACAGAAATTCAGTACTTACTTCAATGAACGAATAAAGTCAAAAGATTGCTTGATTAATCACCCCAAAAATTACTTGCAGAATTCTCAAGAGTAGTCAATAATCTACGAAAATCTAAATGATTATCGAGAATCTCACAATAGAATGTTACGAATACGGAGGTATGTCAAATAATTCATGTCATGCAGTCTAAAACTATTCAGTGCCAGCTCGAAAAACCTCACAAAAACGAGGTTTTTTGAAACTATTATTAGTAAATAAATACGAAAGAGCAAGAACCTAATGTTAAACATAAGAAGGTAAATTGCAATATGGGAAATCTAGCCACAAACGCTAGTAGGCCCTGGTATGTAAGGTCAGACGGAGCCACGCGACGGAGCCGTCAGGGTATCGTCGTGGTCATGACGGGGACGTCGTGGACTCCGTCGTCCCATTCTTGGTGCATTATTCTGTCTGCTTGAATTTCTTCATTCCCCTCAAACGGCAAAGAGATGTTGACGGGACCGTCATTAGGCACAAACGGATTCCGTCCGAGGGCTCTCGTTTCATAAAGGACTTCAACTCATGGGAATCTGGGGTGCGGGTACTTGGGATCAATTTTCATGCTCGTTCACGAGAAAAGTGCAGGACGGGACCGTCAGGCATGCCGGACCCGTACAAGCTTCGTATCAACATTTGTCAGACTTCCCCCAGTCTTTCCTTTCAGCAGGACTTTCTCTACGCTGCAAAACCTAAGGAGCGTCACGTATTCATTTTTTTTTTTTTGTGAGCGGACGTCATCGCTCCGTAAGGTTGGGACTCTGTTCTGGCATTTTCTCTCTAAAAATTCTCGATGGCGTTTGGACAAGTAATTTCCTGCAAACAACCACGAAAAACTTGTATAAAAGATTAGCACGAAAGGGCTTTGGACGCCAATATAAGACTTAAAGAAAAGAAGCATTAATCTTTGCCGTGGAAACCAACGGGTAATAATCTATCTCTCCGACGTACGGTTTACATGATCTCATAAAGGTAGGGTCATAAGGGAGTCTAGTGCCTCAGAGAAGTAATTCATGTAACAGGACTTTCTCAACTTATCAAAGTGTGATAAGAACCATCCGAGCGAGTGTCTTGTAGGAAAGGAAAGGTGATCTTGGTGTGGTTAGTCTTGACATAGGTTGAATGATTGCCCTTCATTCAGGAAGGGGAAAATAGATAACAATAATAGTGCTCAGTCTATAACTCTAGCACACTCAAAATAGGTCGCCCAAACACCCTAAGTACGGGTGCTTTTTTTTTAACGTAAAGAGGGGAGAGATGCGGGTGGTTCAATTTGCACACAAAACTAGGATTGATTGTAGCGCTCTTTGGGATCACGCAGGACATTATGGAATGACTGTCTTCTGAGACTGAAAATTGGAGTAAAGCGGAATTGGTTTCTTCCGGTGAGGTCCCCTTCTAACGTTAAGATGCTTTCATTGTTAGTTGGGCTGTTCAATTGCAGCATTATTAGCTTCATAAGGCGGGAAACGTTGTCTTTTGTAATAAGCTCACATTTGGTAATAATGAACGTGTAAAAGTTTTTTGGGTATGAGGCTGTCAAAGGAAAAGATCTTGTTTGAGACATTTCTCGTCTATACGAAAGGCGATGTTGGGATTGAATCCCCCAATTATAGCTCCTAGATGTGATACTATATGAAATTTGCCTATGTTGATAAATTCTCTGCAAATAAAGTCACCTCAGTAGATCTCCTATAGAGTTAGATTCTGGGCATGTATTGGTAAAATGAATGTTCTCTCAATCAGACCCTTTAGAAAACAAAATATTCGGTTTCAAGTATCCAAAGACTCGTTCGTGTATAGGGAAGGGTTATTAAGTAGCTCGATGGCGACTATGCGTCTGAAGGTTCATCTTTACCTTAAGGTCAGAAAATTACGAATCGAAAGGTGTAGATCTACCATTTGGATTAAGCGGTTAAGGATTCCAACTCCTAAATCCGAAACTCTTGAATTAATCCAAAGTAGAAAATGAGTTTCCAGAAGTGTTCCTAGAAGATCTCCAAGATTTGGTTTCCTATATGAACTTGCACAGTTAACAGGTTTGAAAGGAATAAGAAATTAGTGGAGACGCCAGGAAAGTTGAGGGGTTTTCACCCTAAGGAGTGAGACTGGTATGCTTCATTACCCAAGGATCGACTTATGGTGTTATTATATATGGTGAGTTAAGGCATCAGATCCTTACAGAAAGGCTCATAAATTGTGGGCAGTGGATTCCATTCCGTCTATGTGTCACGAGAAAGATGGTATGGTAGTGAGATAACTGGGAAGTGCTATTTGGGTGGAGATGGCCAGATTGGAAGAGAGGAGACATAGCAAGCATGATTTAGTATGCATACAGTTTCCTACACCTGTGTCAACGGGTAAAGAGTAAAGGTCTCTAACATTCGCAAACGAGAGGACCGACTCATGCATCTTATCAAGCACTAATATTGGAAGCAGAGATGGGGAAGTGATAATCAGGCACTTCGATCACGATGTTGGACCAGCGTATTGGCAACACACACAAGCAAATGAGGACCAGCCGCAGAATCCCGAGAGGGTGATAGTAGACAGAGTTTACTAAGTCCACTCACTTCTTAAAGTTGTCAAGACTTAATGATTCAGTGGATGATTACACTAACCAACATCAATGGAAGTCATGTTGCATGGGTTCCCTTGTATATAATCTCAGAAGGGTGTTTAAAACTTTACCGTCTGAATTTCTGAGGAAATTGAGGATGATAAAAAACTTCATAGGTGGGTACCAGGTAAATCTCACGATGACAAAACATTTCATTTTTAATTAGACCGGATGGCTAATGATACGTTACCACTTCAGACGTTATAAAGGAACATGGGGGAGGTATATGCATGACGGTTTCAAGGGTAGTTGGAATGATCACCTACCGCTTCTAGAGTACTTTAATAATAATAGATTTCATTCTAGTATTTAGATGGCCTCATTGAGGCACTATATAGGCGTAGATACAGGTCCTCAATTGTTTGTCTTAAAGTAGGTTAAGTAAATTTATTGTGGTTGTGAGTTGGGTTCATGAAGTATGGGGAAAATATGTCAACATCATCGGAGATATTTTGCTAGACAAACCCAGAGGTCAGAGTCATTGGGGGGAAGTCCTAGCAGATATGAAGCGAATTAGCTTAGAAGTATTCACAAATCGATGATTAGGTTTTCCTGAAGTTGTCACCTAGAAAGGGGTGATGAGATTGGGCTAGAAAGTAGGCTCAGTCTTAGATATGTTGGTCCTTCAAAAGGGTGTGTAAAGTGGCTTGTGAGTTAGATTTGCTAGAAGAACTAACAGTGGTTCGTCAACTCTTTGACATTTCCTTATGAAGAAGTGTGTGGGTTATTCGGCGTCGATAGTACCATTAAAGAGTGTGGCTATTAAGGATAGTCTCACTTATGAAGGTTGTACGGCAATAAGCTGAGTCGCCTTAATGTCAGGTTCGTAGTTTGGAGAAATAAAGAAAGCTTTCACTTTTCTGTTACAGGTTTTTGGAGGAGTAAATCCATAGAGGGAGATGAACGTGCTTGGAAAGCAGAAGGCAAACATGAAAGGTCAAGTATCATCATCTCTTTCCTTCTGATTCAGCTTCAGCTTCAGGTAATAGTTTCTCTTCAGTCTCTCAGTTTACTCTTGCATAAATTCAATTTCACTATCTTGTTCCTTCAATTGTTCTTTTATTTAAGCATATTTGCATGTTCTTGGAATTAAGTTCGTTAGACATCACTTTCTAGTACTTAGTGGTAGAGATTCGAGCTCCATCCTTTGATACTCAACTTCTTTAGACTTCATTCGAGTACGAATATTCCCAATGGTGCGATATTGTAACACCTCGTATTTTGAGATGATAGAAAAAATGCGTGTGGCGGCAATTTACAGTCTTTTAGCTTGTCAATGCATTCGTTTAGTCTTAGTTTTTTTCAGTTAAAATTTTTTTGTACCATTTATTTTGGCTTTCAGTTTATGTCATTGCTCAATTGTGTTTGTTCATCTTATACATATTTGTTCAACTTAGTATCGATATCTTGTATGCTCAGTACATTTAAAGTACTGATGCATTACTGCACAGCCGGTGGAGACCCCTTAGAAAGAACCAATGGAGTAATTGACTCATTGAGGTCCGATATACAAGACCATTGTAGGAATAGAAGTACACAAATCAATTTAAAATGGAGGGAATTAAGAATTTCTTGAAACTTAATACAAAAAATCATATCTAACAACTAAGTTCCTTATAACATATGTCGCAACATCTACAAAATACAATGAGTATTTAATGTCTAGGACGCAGCCACCAAAAAAAGTAGTAAAAAAAAGAAGAGAATACACAACGAAACATAAGGGTGTTCTCCTCGAATGCTATGAGGACTCACCAATCATCAAGCATATCCAAGTTAGGAACCTACACTCCAAGTACTCAATCTCCCAATATCCCATACATTGTGTTAGAGATGTAGGCAATATGTGTTAGTACAAAATGTACAAGTATGAAAGATAACATAAAAAACATAAGATATCTCAAAGGGTTAGTCAATAATAGACATACTCATAAGATATCTCAAAGGGTTAGTTAATAATAGACATAATCATAAGCGATAGTAGCATAAACATAACATGATATCATAGCATAATAATTCATCATAAGGCATACATTGGTTCACACTTCAATCATTTGTTCTTCTTACTCAAGTGAACTATGTAAGAAGCCACCTGCAAGTATACTTGTGCAAGGACAAGGTAGCATCCCAATCGTATAACTAAGATAAGTACCTATTTTTGGTCATTCTAGGTCATAATCCACTCTCATATTTAATACCTAAGTTATTCATGACATAAGATCACTATACCCCTAGATCACCTCAAGGAACACTTGTAATGCATGTGAGGCATCCCATTCTGCCTCACACACTTGTAGTAGTGGTTCTCCCACCATAGAGTTAGTCTGGGTGCCAATCACGATGGTCTGGGTCATGATAAAGTTTATATCAGAACCAAATTTTGTTGATCTCGATGTACCAAAATGAGTCTAGTAGAGTCTCGCGGAATGGTACGGAGACGCCTTTACTTTTCTTGAGAGGCTATAGGACTTTAGGAAATATCTTTACTTCTCTTGTCTCCATTCGTGCTATAAATTGATTTCGATTGGTATTTGTCGATTCAAATTGGTCTCTAATCTCTTTCACTCTTCTTTCCGATGACAGTTAACACTAGATACAATGGTGTCATGCCCATAGCTCTTGTCAATGCTCCAACTGAGGAATCTGTTGATGTACTGTGGTTTCACGGTACTTTCAATTCTTTTTTCTTAAGATTGATGTGAGTCTAGAGCCTTTTTGTAGTAATTTTAATATGTTCTTTTCTTTGTTTTACAGGAAAGTTGTCCAAAACTAAAAATGTTGAAGGTTGTGAAGAATAAGTGCATAAGTGACCCACGAGGGCCATCGACGGTCCGTCGTCTCATCAATGGACCATAGGTGGTGACCGTCGATTGGAATGCAACTCGGAGAATTCTGAATAAGTGTGGGACTACGGAAGGATTGATGGTCCTTCGTTTGATTGACGAACCGTCCTGGCAAAACGTCGATTTTATAAGAGAATGTCCCAATACCCGATGTTGAAGAAAAGCTAAGCATGAAACGACGAGAAGCATCGACGGACCGTAGGTGAATCGACGAACCGTGTTGTTGGTCCGTCGATTGGATCAGAGTAGATGCAAAGTGAAGGCTAAGAAAAGATGCTAAGTATGGACCGACAAAGGCAGTCGACGGTCTTTCGTTTGATCGACGGACTGTCTGTGGGGGTTGTCGATTGAAATCACATTTTGGACATACTTTCCTTATTTGAAGTCTTTTAGATTTAGGACTCTGTTTTCTTATAAATAAGGTGTAAAACTTCGTTTTTGGGATTGAATTCTATTACTTATTTCATACTTTTGTTTTTGGAGATTTGTCGTTGCAACTTGGGCATTAATTCAAATTTCTGGATTTGATTTTTAAGATAATTGTGTGATTTCAAGTTGAATTTCTGGATTTTCTTCGAATTTGTCAAAGTAAGTTCATAATTTATTATTTATCAATTATGAATTGTGTTCTTCTAAGCATGGGTAACTAAATCCACAACTAGGGTTGTGGGAACCGTAGGTGATTAACAAAATAAACCTAGATAAATAACAATTCTCAAATAGGTTATTGCATGCATCAATAATTCTTTTATCTAGAAGTCATTTTAACGAGTGCATGCGTTAGAAATTACCTTATTGCTACTTGCGGGACCAAGGAATAGTTAATTGGAAAAGAATTATCGACATAGATTTAGTGAAATACTATCTAATAGGCTAGTTTTGATTGATGCGAAGTAACAACTAAGTCATACATCGAATATGATGCTTAATAACTAGAAGAAAAAAGGCATTTCCCAACAAAAAAAAATTGTTGTCATATATTGAATGTCGTTGCCAAAAGTACTTTTGAAAACGAAAAAAAAGTTGTTGCATGTTGTTGAAATAAATGCCAATAGAAAAGTTTATGCAACAACAAAATAAATTGTTGCAAAAAAACTAACTTAAAGGAACCAAAAATACTTGTTGCCTTTAATTATATTTTTTTTTGGTAAAAATTCATATAGTTGTGGCTTATAATAAACTTTTACAACAAAACATATCATTGCTAGAAATTATATTTCACCTACAATATTAGTTGTTGCAAAAAGTTGGATGAATCTCTTATGCAAGCTTTTAGCAACAATAATATCTATTGTCACAAATCATATATTAGCAATAACTTGTGAATCGTTTCTATCTACACTATGCATATTTTTTTTAAAAATAACTGATCAAATATGAATTAAGACTTGTATATATTTGCAAAGAGAAATACATGTAACTAATGTACTACATATTTACAACTTCAAAAATTAAATACTACTAAACATGTGTTTTTATACTTACAAGACCAATAAAAGAATATAAGCAAGCTCTTAACATTCTAATCTATATAATAATCTAAAAAATCTTCTTCAAATAGCTTTGCATTACATGGACCATGTCATCAATAATTCTGTTTTATGCTTGTTCAACCTGCAAATAAAAAATAAATATAAATACATTTTGATAAAGATAATTAAGCAAGCAAGTATTTATGTAAACGGCAAAAAGGGAACACGTAATATTAGACTACTAACAGAACACTGCAACTATCACATCCCTTAAAGCTTACATTCAATAGAATTATTTGGTAGAAACATTCAGCTAAATCAAAAATTTCAACCCAAGTACATCTATAGTTTGGTGTGAGGTATACGGTATAATAATTCCATGATAAAATGTAGAATTATTTTATCCCACCATTTATACGTTAGTGATGTAATAAGTTATTCCATATACATGATGGAATAACTTATTTAAGAATAATTAATCTAAGGTTCCCGACCAAACACCTTAAAGGTATCAAATCAAGTGAAATAATGCAAAATAAACAAAAGCTGAAAATCACTCAAAATTCCTCACAATAGCTAAATATCTAACCAGAAAAGCTGCACCAATCAATAACTTTGAAATACACCTAGTAGAGAAATTCCCGCTGGAGAACAAACTGATGTCTATCAAGTATACTAAAGAATAGTATCTAGATAACAAAAGTGATTGTGTTTGGGCTTTCCAACTAAGGGGTCGTTTGGTATAAAGATCAATAATGTAGGAATTAGTAATGCATGAATTGATAATGCAGGGATTGATAATGCAGTGATTAGTACTGCAGGGATTATTTTTATCAAGTGTTTGATTTATTGTTTCTTACCTAATTTTGTGTGTTACTTAAAAGTTTACAAAAAATTCTTTCCAATTGTACCCTAGAGTTATTATGAGATATTCTCTTTCATGTAATTGAGTCAAGGTAGATAATTAACGAAGAATATTATTTTTTTAAAATTTTTAACTTGCTAGGAGAATAGAAATTTTATTGTCATGTTCACTATTTTTTTACTTAAATTATTTTAGAATAAATAATTGTCATCTTAATTAATTGGAGTTAATATCTTAAAAGGTCACACAACTATAATGATTTATAGAGAAAATTTATAGAACTTTTTTTTATACAAATAAAGTTTAAAAAGACTCTTTGTCATAAAATAAAATAAAAATAATAAATAAACATAGCAAAATAATTTAAATTATTTTTATACTCGAGATGTGCTCTATGTGTGTATATATACTCTTGTTTTAGACTACTTGTGCAATTTTAATGGACTTTTATTAAGAGACAATATTTTATTTATGAATTGTTTTTAAATTCATACATCAACATTACCATATTAGTCGGATTATAATATTTTATATTAATAATTAATAGATTAAATAACTATTATTTTAGAAACAAAAAATAATATCTAAATAATAAAATTTGTAAGCTAATTGATTTAAATAAATTTATTAGTATAAACATAAAATATGAAATCAAAAAAATAAACAAAATGATTGAAAGGATTTGAAGGGGTATTTTTGTCATTACCTAGATTAGTCTCATGGTATTAGAGATAATACCACCAAATGAAAGGTATTAGTTATACACTCTCTAATACCATGTAGGGTGTATAACTAATCCATAGATTGACCCAAAATTCCTACCAAACATAGTATTGAATAATACTACACATAATATTTAGACTATTTTTCCTAATACTCCCTACCAAACCACCCGTAAGAGTTTTTTTTCAAAATTGTCCCGCACCTTTAATGGTAAACTTCATCCTCTAAATATACTCTCGAGTAGATATCCTTACAATTTGCAAAACATGAGCAGCTTTAGTCCAACTAAAAACACGTGGCTAAATCATTTAACGTAAAAAAATTTACTCATATGACAATATTAAAACAAAGTTCTCTTGGATATTTTCCCCCAGTGTTTCATTTCCTATGTTCCATGTCTTACTTTGAAACCTTGTTACAATGGTAAAAAGAAAAAAAATTCTTGGCATCTTGATAAATATACAATAAATATAAAGCTCTATTTTTGTCTTGCATTTGATATCATGATATTAACCACTACATAATCTTAAGCTAAATAAGAAAGTAGTTGAAGCTTGGAACTTAAGTTTGTGTAGAGGAGACATTATGACTAAATTTATACTTTATACACTCCTATAAGTTTTGATTTGACTTATAGTTCTATATTCTATGAATTGCAAAATTTCATTGAGGTGTTAGCAATAAATGTTTCTAAGACATAAAGCAATAAAAGTGAAGTCATCTGTTCTCATTTCTCTTTGTTAACTCTTGTAATATCTCTAATATCTAAAAGTACTGTATTGTGCTAGTTCTAAAGCCTGATCTTATTACAAAAAAAAAAACATGATATACAACTATAAAACAAGAAGAGTCTTTATCCAGATTCTAACTCTAAAGATATAAAGCTATAAGCATTTAAAAATCTATTTAAGCTTTAAATTTTATACCTATATATATTAGTAGATATAAATTTTAGGCATATGATATGGTTGATTCCAACTCTTATTATGTTACATTTCTTTAGCAACTTAAATTTAGCATTATAAAATTTTATGATGGACTCAACTCTTAGAATATATTGTAATTGTTCACTTAAAAGAAAATGATTAAGCAAGAGATTCTTTTCAAAAATTTCCAAAGCTAGGTAGAAGTGTATTTTGAATAAATGAGGAAAATTAATTACTGGCCAAGGATGAAGAGATTTTATTTCTCGTTAAGAAGTAGGTGGTATGTCTCTAGAAACTAACATAAGTATGCACTGTCAGTTAGATTCAGATAATTTACAACAGAGCATAATAAAAATTATTTAGACAAACATTTACATATACAACCAAGATGAGAACAACTTCGAGACATATAACTATAAAATACAGAACATACCAAAATTTAATCAAGTAATTAACTGACTCATTAATGCATACAACCAATAAAACTAATTTTACATGAGTTGATAGAAGTCTAGTTGAATTAGCAACCATAGTGAAAATTGCAGCCGGAAGTCCATTCTATTAAATATGGCATAATTTAAGTACAATATAACATATAGTAATACTACCTGCATAGAGTGCATTAGAATGCAATACCAAATCCATAGTGTCTAGCAAAGTGATAATCTGGTAATATAGTGCACATAAAAGACTTCTGAAGATGAAAAAGTTATATCATTAGTAACTTTATCAATAAGGAAGATATGTGTCTTCAATATGAATTCATTTATCATCTAGAATTTTAATGATGTGAGTGTTTAGATATACAGGAATTCAGAGTGACATAAGGTATCAACGTAACGGCTTCCTAGATCTTTCTTGTGGTAGTTAAAATTTATTCCTTCTCATTGTTTGTTCAGAAACTTTTGACAAGTTCATTAACAAGAGGATTCAGTCTCTACTTATTTCTGTAAAAAAATGTGATAAGGAAATTAAAGCAGCAGAAATAGAACCGCGTCCAGGCTTGTTGTATCTGGTAAAATATCAACATATCATTGTTCGCAAGTTTTAGATCCTTAATCTAAGGTAGAGCCTGTGCAATTAAAAAAATGATCAACCTAATAAAATTGAAAAGTATGCCATGAATAGTACGAAAAGAACATACTCCCTCCATTTCAAAAAGAGTGGTTTAGTTTTATTTTGAATCTTATGGTCCTAAATTAAAGTTATGTCAAATGTATAAAATTGCCCTTTAATCTTGTGGCCTTAAACATGTCATGTTAAAAGCTGTAACTGAAATTTTACCAAAAAAAAAAAAAAAGTCGTTCTTATTTAAACAGACTAAAAAGAAAAGGAGACTATTCTTTTTTAAATGGAGGGATTACTTGTTTTCTCATACTAAAACCAAAACCCTGGCCATTGAAAATTTTGACAACATAGTGAAAATCTAGCTTCTCATACACTCAGAAGAGAGTTTTTAGTAGGGTACCAAAATTGCTGAGACACTCTAAAAAAAACTTAACATAAAGAGAGCAAAAGAGAGAGAAAATAATATTGGAGCTAAGAATTATGTAAAGGGCAATACTCCCTCACAAGGTTATTCAAACATATCAAATTATCCTCTGGGTGCTCTTATCAAGAGAAAAAATGTAAGCATAAATCAGATGAAGTTGAATCAAAGAACAATAGTTCTTATACTAATGAAGAATGAAGATAAAGAACCGAGTAGTGTGGCATGTTTTGACTCTTCTCGTACTCAAGAGTGGGACGAGAACAATATAAGGACTGTCAATCATATCCATCACTTGAAAATAATGAAGGTCATAAGAGAAGAAAAAGAAAATCAAGTAAAGAATATATAAGATATAAACACTTAGATAGAATATTTTCCGAAAGAAAAAGGTTTAAATTAAACAAACAAATGAAGTACGTGCGGCAAGAGATACCAAGAACGAGCTTCTTATTTGGGAATGGACAAGATATGTTTAAATTCCAATGGAAATATGAAATTAGATGGTTTAAGTGATGAATATTTTTGGCGAATGTGAAATAGGGGTTGGTATAAAATCAAAAACTAAATCAAAATCGAATTACTTTGCTCTCTTGTTTTTGGTTTTCCATTCTTTCCGTTGGTTTTGATCTCTTATTGGGTAAAAATTGAAACCAAATACTAGATCTTTTAACCAATCAAAATAAATTGTCTACTTTCATAGTCCTAAAACGTCCACCATATATTACCTTCATTGCAATAGTAGACATAGTTATTGAAACAATTGTCACAAGAATAACAAAAAAATGATTATAATCAAGCCCTTCAACTGCCTCTACTATACAAGTTCTCTGTAACATAATTGAGTATAATTTACTGATACAAATGAATATTAAAGTAAAAAGAAACTCTAGGTTCTAGTTGAACCTTGAAAATCAGATACACACAACAATAGTAAAGGTCCACTAATGGGTCGAGGTGTATCCCACCCAATTTTCATTCTATAGTGCTTTTGTGAAGTTTGATACATAGAAAACTATTCTTTTTTGAATTATTGTTTTCTGGTGCAAACTATACCAATGAATCCATGAATATTTACGACAAAGTTTCTCCTGATAAACTCAAAATTAGTTCCTTTAGTGTCAGAATTAAATACTTGTAAAATTCGAAACTAAATCAAACTTTTCTTGTTCAAAAGTTTTGAGCTCGT
Organism: Solanum habrochaites; assembly: GCA_027704765.1. NCBI lineage: Eukaryota > Viridiplantae > Streptophyta > Magnoliopsida > Solanales > Solanaceae > Solanum > Solanum habrochaites. The sequence goes on from JAKWJA010002496.1 coordinate 19,074,292, forward strand.
ATCACAAAGGTAAAAGACACTTCATAAACTCCGAGATGGAGCCATAAAATAATAAAGAATATCCTAATAACAAAATTATAAGCAAGAAATCACAAAACTAAATCACAAGCAATAACTCACCAGTCTTTGGACTTAATGCAGCAAAAGAAATCAAGCAACAACAGTTTGAGTAAATTAGAATATGAGAAATCTAGAGGAATATCAGCGAAATAAGGAAAAAAAGAAACCTAGCATTGCTTTTGGTGGAAAACTTAAGGCGCTAAAAATTGGGGGAAGTATATTAATCCACATTCTGTTTTGGCGGCCAACTAAATAATATAATTTATTACTATTGCAAAATTAATTACGTTAGCAACAATTAAAATTTATTGTTGCCAAATACTAAAATTAGGCAACAATATTATAATTGTTATTAAAAAGTTGTTGCAATTTATTTATATATAAAAATCAATATATGAACCATAATATATGGCAACAAGATAAAAATGTTTGCTAACAAAATTAAAATTGTGGTTAAAAGTTGTAAGATATATCAACAACAAAATTAAGTTGTTGCCATTATCAGTATACAACAATAATTTAGTTGTTGCTAAAAAGTTGTTGTAAATTCTAGATTTTCTTGTAGTGAATATGAAGTAAAGGTAAGGGTCAGTAACTTAGACACACGTAGTCGGACCAAGGTACGGGGTGAAATTCTCTAAATGTCAGAACAAGGATTTAGAGATACATAACTTATCATTTTGCATGCAAAACACTAGGGAAGAATTGTTATAGCTAGGATTATGGCGTTATGAACCTATGGGGAACACTTACACCCTAGTTTCTATCATGACTTGATAAACACCAATAATTCACTCTTGCTACTTGTTTGATTTCGCAATATTACAATACATTTGTTTCACAAAGCCACCCCCTTTGAATACTAGTTTTCATAAAGGACTTGACTAAATAGAGGTAATCGTACGTTAAAGTTAAGTTTAAACCATTTTTCTCGTGGGATCGACCCCTTCCTAATAGTTGGGTTCTTTACTTGATACGAAGTTGGTGTCTGCGCCCATAATTATTTTCCCAGATTGGAGTAAGCCATTTTAGGTGATGTGTGATGCTAGCGGAGTTTCTCTTTGTGTGGTATTTGCACAAAGAAGGGATAAAATCCTTCACCCCATCTATTATGCTAGGAAGGCCCTAAATGAAGCACAAAAGAACTACATTGTGACTGAATAAGAGTTCCTTGCGGTGGTATTTGCTTTTAAAAATATTTGCTCCTATTTGCTTGGCATGAGAGTTATAGTGTATACTCGCCACTCCGCTTTGAGGTATTTAATGGCAAAAAGGGATGTAAAACCAAGGTTGATTATATGGGTGCTACTATTGCAATAGTTTGATTTTGAGGGGAAAGATAAGAAAGGGACTGAAAATCAAGTTGCTGATCACTTGTCCAGATTAGAGGATGAAGTCATGCGACAGGAATTTATGATACCTTCCCTGATGAACATGTATTGGTTGCTTCTCATGATTAGATTCCATGGTTCGCCGATTTTGCAAATTATCTAGCTAGTGATACAGTCCCATCGGACTTGTCCTTCCATCAAAAGGAAAAGTTCATGCATGATGTGAAAAAGTTCTTTAGGGATGAGGCTTACTTATATCAAAGTTGTGTTGATGGGCTTATTCGTCATTGTGTGCCGGAAGTGGCGATGCTAAGGGTTTTGGAGGCATGTCATTCCTCGCCTATGGGTGGGCATCATAGTGATGTCCGGACTTGCCCATAAGAATTTGCAGTTTGGTTACTATTGACCAACCATCCACTAAGATGCTCATAAGTTCGCCAAGGCATGTAATAGGTGCCAAAGAGATGGAGGAATTTCGAAGAGGCAAGAGATCCTTTTAAATCCTATTCTAGTGATTGAGTTGTTTGATGTATGGGGCATTGATTGTATGGGCCCGTTTGTGAGTTCTCATGGGATAAAATATATTCTTCTGGCAGTGGATTATGTGTCAAAATGAGTGGAAGCCATAACACTTGCAACAATGAAGGGAAGAGTGTCACCGCGTTCTTGAAAGAGAACATCTTCCCCAGATTTGGCACATCTAGGGCCATTATTAATGATGGGAAATCTCAGTTTTGCAACAAGTTGTTCAAAAGGCTATTGGAGAAATATGGACTTCGCCACAATGTAGCCACTCCATTCTATCCACAAACTAGTGGGCAAGTTAAGGTGTCCAACAGAGAAATCAAGCAGATCTTGTCGAAAACGGTGAATGCCAATAGAACGGATTGCTCAAGGAGGAATGATGCTGCTCTTTGGGCTCACCGGACTACATAAAAGACCCTTATAGGTATGTCTCCATACAAACTTGTATATGGGAAGACTTGTCAAGTAACATCCCGGAAAATTACATATCTAGTGAAGAGACCAATAGGTCTTTAAGAATGGTTTTTGGGGATACATAGGCCTTCCAATACCCAATATTGAGAAATATTGTACATAGTATAGAAAATTGGCTAAGGGGTATTAGCCAATTTCTATATAATGCCCAAATAAGTACAATATTGGGCATATTAAAAAATATTGGCTTAAACAGTGTTAGCCAATTTTTCTAAATGTTAATGAGCTTGTTTAAGAGACGTAACTGCAATAAAGACCCTAAGATAAAAATCTTCATTTTTCATTTCACACATAAAAGGTATGAGGCATCCAAGTGTCAAGCCTAGATACCATAGCACATGATCAATTAAAATGATCATGTAGATTAAATAGTGCCCAAGGACATAGATAGGGTCCTTGGGACAATAAGTAAACATTCCCAAATGAACAATAAATAATAGTTAGTTAGGAAAGTGAAACCAACCCATGTGCAAAAACATGTGCAAGACATGTGAAGATGCTGCCAAAGAAGGGGACCGCCATAATCGAATTCAGTTAGGGTTGTTATGGGGGGAAACGTGCACAAGGGACCACTCCATGTGGGGACTAAGCCCCCTACCAATTCTAGACTAACCTACTTCCCTAAATAACTAAATAAACTAGGACTTACCGAATTGGACACAATAGTGCACCCGACAACCTAGGACCAAAACCGGGTTGATACTAACATAGTACTAGTTGAAGAGACAACCTAGTACCTAACCTAGGACGGTCCAAAATGTTAGTTATGGTCCTAACAAATTAGGGGTAATTTAGTAATTCCACTATGTTACCTAATTAATTAATTTATAAAATTAATTAATTAATTAAAAAGGGGCAAAACAAAAAATAAAAAGAAAATTTTTAGATTTCGGTTAAAGACAAGAAAGGACAACCTAGTACCTAACCTAGGATGGTACAAAGAGTTAGTTAAGATCCTAAAGATTTAAGGGTACTTTAGCAATTACCCTAGGATACTTGATTAATTAATTTATAAACTTAATTAATTGATTTAAAGGGCAAAACCGAAATCACAAAGCAATATCAAGATTTCGATTAAAACAAGAAAAAGACAACCTAATACCTAACTTATGATGGTTCAAAGGATTAGTTATGGTTATAACGACTTAAGGCTAGTCACTTAATTAATTAAATTAGCCATTTAATTAATTAAACTAAAGGGGTCAAACTGAAATTCTTACAGTAACCTAGTAAAATCAAGAAATATCCTAGTACTTGACCTAGGATTGTCCAAAAGGGTTAATTTTTGTTGCAATGATTTAGGGGAACTTTAATAGTTACTCTAGGTACCTTAATTAATGAAATCAATCATTTAATTAATTAATTTAAAGTGGTAAAATAAAATTCTTAGAAAAAATTTCAGATTTGACCTAGTATTGTGTTTTCCTAGCTCTAGTCAATCTAGGAGGGGCTTTTTAGTAATTAGTTAATTAATTTATTTAATTTAATTATTAAACCCTAAGTTGAATGAGTCAAGAACCTAAAAATCAAGTTCAAACTCATAGACAAAAAAAATGGCAAAAAAGTAAGCAACAAACACAACATAATGGCAGAAAATTTATCGATTTCTCTAAGGTTTCTTCAAGGTTTCATTCAAGGTGGTCTTCGTAGATTAGGTTCTACATAAGATATGGGTTTATATAATGGACTTGTTTATCCAATAGAACTTTCTTTCAAATGATTCTAAGATCTTGAGAACTAGGGATGTTTCCCGTGATTCTTGTCGAACTCCTTTCCCTAGTATCCTTGTTACGGTTTCAATGTTGAATAGGTTAGAAATCATGTTGTTGGTATGTGGTGATGGCTGATATTAAAGTGAATTTGATTAAATAATGATTGAATGAATCTTTTAATTGGACTCATTTGATGCTAAGTGTTATTATGTAAATTAAGAGAATGATACTATGTTAAAGATATGTCCGAAAATATTATGTATGAAGGTGTTACAGTCTGTTGTGCATACTTGATGTTAATATGACGTTATAAAGATGATATATTCATCAAATCCTAATATGATGCTGTCCAAGATGTTTATAAAAACGTTATGCCTAAAGTTATGTTATAAGGTTAGCTAAAAAGGATCACTGCGAAATCATAATTTGAGTGAATGTTTGCCTTATGTCAATAAAATGGCTAACAAAAACATTGTTCAAAATTTAAATGGGAATTAGCTATAATGTTATTCTCTAAATAAGTAAAATATTGGCTAATGTATAATGCATAAAAACTTAAGCATGTTGCACATGAAAAATTGACTTATGCCAATAAATATGGTTATGAAATATATGCCCAATTGTTTATGCCAATACTCATCGTATGCCAATAAAATGGCTAACAATACATTGTCTAAAAATGATGTATGTAATTCACTATCATATTATGTTAAATAATTAAAAAATTGGCTAATGGTTCATACATATTAAATTTAAATATGAACATATGTAGAATTAGCACATGCCAACAAAAATGGTTATGTAGTTTAATATTCAAAGGTTAAGGCCAATACTAGTCATATGCCAATCTTGTGTAGTTAGAGTATCAAATGAAAATATAAGCACTTCTAAACTAATTCAATGAACCCATAATCAAGGGCATGCCACTCATTGGGACAACTCCCAATATTATCTAAAAGAATGACATGAACTCATGAAACTCATTGAATGAAGTGCTCATTGTTCATAAACGATGATATGAATCTACTATACTAGAGTAAGTAAGTAACGTGAGTTATAACATAATTAAAGGGTGATAAAGTAAGTGACTAGAATAGGGTGTTAAAGGAAGTGAGACAAGTCTCACTTACACCTAAGCTACTATTTTTAATGAATACTCACGTATAAAGGTGTTAGAAGGTGAGAGCCAGTCTCATTAACAACAAAGGATGATATGTAAGGAAAATTCACATTTCATCAATGTAAAGTAAGGATGACCAGTCATCAATAGATTAAGTAAATCTAAACCTAGAAGCAAGCCTCAAAATGCTTGAGTCAATACTGGTACATAAAGAAAAAATGACCATTCACGTAAAGGGGTGAGTAATTATGAAAAGTAAATGTGCTAATGTTAACAACATGATAAGAGGCTAATATGAAAGATGAGAGCAATCTCAAATGAGCCTAAGTAAATGTTACCAAATCGTACTCACCTATGAGAGTGTAAAGATAACGAAGATACCAGTCTATATGTACACTCTAATGAAAGTATTGAGATTCATGTATACCTAATACTAATGATGAGATGAGAAATCATATATTGAGCTATAATGTCCTCATACTAGAAGCCAGCTTCCATGACGTATGAGTTGAATGAAATGGAACTTTATACTGAGCACTGATAGACTATAGCTATGAGCGGTGAGGCCTTCTTTCGGGAAGGACGGGAAGTTTTCACGTAACTCTCATGATATGAGACCTTCGGCATGATTGGATAATGAGTTTCCTTGTATCTCCTAGTCTTTTTGACCTATAACTTCCAATATTGAATCTGGCGGGTGTTCAATTCCCATTGGCCTAGCATGTTTTGGGTCCTTTGTCTGGTGATTCCCACCTCTTTTTGGTGTGGGGTAAACACACTGGATGTCAATTATGCTCACATGAGATATGTTGGTTGGTTGGAGTTCCTCAAAGTATGAAGATAATGAACGAACTATCCAAAGGTGTTTGTGCAAGACATCAGGAGGTGAAATCGATTCAAATAATTAACATTTGGTTCATTCTATCATTGCACTTTATGATCCCGATAAGTCTTAAAACTTCATCCTAGGTAAGCTGGTGTTTACATCAGCCTACGAATGAAAGAAACGAAAATGTGAGTACGAGTGAACAATGGAAGTCAGACTCTTTTGTTTGCTAAAGAATGCCCTCTGGTTTGAGGTCCCATATGTTGGGCCCTCACTTGGGAGAATTTCTTATGCTATCACAACGATTCCAAATGTCTGTATAATGAAATTTCTATATATAAAACACCAAAGTAAATGAAAAATGGAGAATTTTTCTTATGAAAGGTATAAATATATAGTGTAAAGAAGGACTCTCTATAGGTAGGGAAATCATTTCTAGTCCCTTGATTCTTACCTCGATTCATTTTGGGTATGGGACTACAATGAATAATTTTGCACTTGGTAAGTAACAAATTGGACCAAATGAAGTATTGAAATACCAGATAAGAAGAAAGACTGAAAAATAATCTAAGTTTGTAAAAATGAGCTCTCGACCTAAGAAGATAAAATCTCAAATCTTTGCCCGAGTTGTTATAGTAAATTGTGTTGAGGATATAATTCTTGTAATATAATAAAAAACGGAGTTGTTGTGGTTTTAATGCGTTAAAATACATCATATTCATACCACCATTCACAACCTAACAATTTAAGGAAGTCTAGTGCTAGGCTTTTCCAAATAGCATGTGGTTTAGAAAATTCTTTTCTTTGATCAGGCATAGCCTTAGTGTTGTGGTGTGCTACCCCCATACTTAGTACCAAGTGGTGTACTAACCCCTACTATTTTCTAATTTTATAATGTAGGTAAGGGCCCCGATTGACGACTCTTGCACAATTTTGACATCAGCCATTCTTCATACCATGTTAGTAGGTCCTCTTAATTTCCGAGGATGCTACAGTTGTGTCTGACTTAGTTTTTAGAAAAAAGGTATTGGATTTTGTCCCTATCGTTTCTTTCGTACTTTCATTTAGAAGCTTTTGTATAAGGTCGTGTTTTGACAACGTATTTATGATATTCTAATGCTATGTCAAATTGGTTCTTATGATAGATGGTGTTATCTTATGTTAGCTTAGTATTGATTAATTCTTCAAATACTAATATGAAGTCCTATGTCCTACTTTATACATTTAAAAGTTTAAATTTTTTCGCTAAAAATAACCATATAAATGTGATGAATGCAAGATGAGGCTTGACTATGACCTCTGAGAGGTCAAAGATGCCCATTGCAATTCGGATTCCAGAATCCAGGTCGTGACATGTCACTTGCCGGTTGATTAGAGCAAAAGGCGATGTTGGGGGATCTCTTACGCGAGGCCAGTCACGCCGTAGGAGAGTGGAGACGCGTGGGCGTAATGGCCGCCTGCATCGTGGTGGATGGGGAAGCAGGGCGTGAAGGGCTTGTGTTGGGGAGTGGGGAGGTAGCACGAACTGCACGGGTGCTTGGTTGGGGGGACGAGGGGGAATTGGGGTATGTAGTGTGGGGAGGGGGTGTGGGGAGTGGGGGGGAGTGCGCGGAGGAGTTATGGTGGTCGTGTTTTGTTGGAGAGGTAAGGGGGGGGGTGATTATATTGTGATTGCACCTGGCTTGGAGGGTTTGGTTGAGTTGGGGTTGTTATGTGGGTGGGGCTTGTGGAAAGCAGTTCGTTTGCTCCGGGTGATGTGTGTGTGGAGATGCCGTTTGGGGGAGTATGTCGGCGTGGAGGTGGGTGTAGGAGGGTGGTTGGAGCTGGTTTGATTTGGGCAGGGTGGGGGTGTGGTTTTCCATGTGTTAGGTGGTGTGGGTGTTATGAGGGGGGAGGGGTTGAATGGGTGGTGTGGTGGGGTTGGGCCTGTAGGGGGGCGTTGCGTCGGTGGGTGGAGTGGGGTGTAGATGAAGTTTCGCCGAAAATCATCTGAAAGTTCAGAATATCTACAAAAGAAGATGAAGAAGTACCATGACCAACAGAATTGAGAAACGCAATTTTCGATTGTGGACTTGGTGCTTATTGCGCTTTTTTTTCCGGGAACTCAAGGAAACAACTGACTAGCCTGGCTTGATCACTAAATTGGTTCCCCAGTATGGAGGGTTTAGTTTGAGACAAGGGTTTCAAGGTTTTCACACGGTAAATTGGTCAATGATCAATATCTACAGGACATGCAGGATTTTCATAAGTGGTTGAGAATTTGCATGATGTGTGCTAGTATCAAAGGATCTTGCGTCGTGTCGCGACGTTAAATCAAGCACTTCTTTGGAGACAACCCAATGTGTATCCTTTAACCAACAATAGGATTTTCTTTTCTTTGTAGGAATATATGCATTCTTTTGTTTCGTTTTGTTTTACTCAATTTCATGTGTTAATTTTTTTTAGTGTGTTGGCTAGAGAGTAGTTTGGGGTTCGTGTCTAAAAAGTTTTCAGAAAACACAAAAAGAATGTCTTAATGGTTGCACAATGTGCAGGGACCAAACCACAAGAATTCTGCAGAAATTGGTCTGGTGCACAGATTTACGGACTAATCGATGGGTCGTCGTTCAATCGACGAACCATTGATAGTACCCTTAAATCCCAGGTATGTCTTGAAATTTTGTCTAAAGTTTTGTCACCATCGACGGTCCAATCAACGATCCGTCGACTGACTTACTTATCGACGGGGTACCATCAGTTGACAAAAACCAGTGACCCAATCCGACCCGACCGACTATATTAGAATATACCTATTCAGTTACCACCCACATCTTTTCAAATTTCCTTCCAACTGTTTCCCTCCGCTTATACCATTCTTTCTCCATTAATTCCCACAATCGCTTCCTTCCATTTTCTTCTAAAAACCAAATTATCCAAAACTCACTGAAATCCTAAAACGCTAACTACCCAGTTTATACTCTGTCTCCTTTGTGTGTTCTCCGGTCGTGTTTGAAGGCGGGCACGTAGGTTGGTGTTGCAATATCACCCACTTATTCACTCCTCTACAGTTTACAGGTATTTCATTTCCCTTTACTTAATGAATTCTTGTTCATTTCCTTGTGGAACAAATAACTTGTATGTGGGTCTTAAGTTAGGGAAAACTTTGCATGTTAATCTTGTTAAAATTGGGTTCTATGACCCTTAGAATGATAGAAACTTAATGGGTTTGGGGTTGAATCTGTGTAAATTCAATATGCTTGTTGATTTTCCAACTTAGGGTTGATAGTCTCGTAAAATCCACAATCAAAATTTGTGAAATCGAAGCGCTACGGATGATGAATTGGTCCTTTCACTTGTACTATGTTTTGGGAGTAACTTGTGATGTGCTTGAAATTGTTCATATGGGGGGTTAAAACCAAGTCCTACAAACATTTCTCTGACCAAAAGAATGAGACCCCATCTACGGACCCTCAGTGGGGTCTTTCGATGACTAACCTCTGAATATACTTAACTTTGGAATGACAGATGTGGACTAAGATCCGTCAATTGATCGATCGGACATTCTACACGCCTGTCGTTTCTAACTAGAACGTTGATTTCTGAACAAGTCTGAATTTTTCTAAGTGTCAAACGGGTGAAGTGGACTACGGTGATTCAAATCATCGACGAGCTATTTTGTACATCATTCATTTCTAACTGAGAGGTCTGTGAATGTAGACTTCTAAAATTTTCTAAGTGTCCACCGACGGACACTACCGATGGGCCGTCGATAGTGACCATCTCGCAATTTTGCAATTTTGCACTAGCCTGGGTTTTGTGTATCCAGGCTCTGTTTTGATCATTTTGCTTGTGTAGATTTATTAAATTGAGACTAATAATATGATTTTCAGGTACTTATGGCCCTAAAATAATACCTCATTTTTCAAAGAGGTAGGTCCAAGTCCGTAGCACCTTCACGGAGGTTGATAGGTATGTTTGATGATAACCAAGATTTGGAATACGTGTCCCCTCCGGACCCCTACACCAGTTTCTAGCCACTCATGGCACCCCCAAATAAAGGTGGTGTCCGTCATAGTCATTGCCTCCTGGTCTGATAAGTAGTGCACACTTACCGGCTCAACGTCTAGGTCAGCCTCGGGTTCTGAGGGAGCATCTGCTGTTAGGGAGGCTTCAGGTTCAAAGTCGGCCCATTCCACGGGGTCGAATGAGGTCATTGACTCTTGTTACGGATCATAGGGAGCCAATCTCCTAGTGCCCATTCCCTTAATGCCTCGTCTAATAAGTCTCAGAGTTCAGAGTCTACTCCGGCACCCCAGCATGAGGTCCCTCCACCAGTTTCTTATGGACAAACAGGGGTGCATAGATGGCCAGTACTAGGTCTACACGGATGTAATATTGTTAAATGATAAGTGGGTGATGACTCGGTTGGTGAAAGTCGAGCGGCGAGTTCTTACTAGGAATCTACACAGTTCATGCGGTGCATGAGTTGTTACCCACCACCGCCTCGAGTGGATGGCGAAGAGTGTGGGGTCCTATAGTTAGGAGATTGTGCGATAGTTCTATGCCTCATACATAGATACTTTCTAAGGTTCTTTGGACAGGCGGTCGAACCCCGCCAAGCACGTCCTACTGATAAATGTTCGAGTTCGAGGCTGCCGGGTGGACTTTTCTTCTACTTCCATTCGCCGTTTCTTGTATGGTGGGTCCATTGATGCCGCAAGGGTTCCCCTCACTCCTGAGTTCGACTACAAGTGGGAGTTGAATAACATAGGCCAGTTTCAGCGGAGAAGAGACCGGAGAGAGTCCACCAAGAGATGGATTGCACAGCTCTCCATTAACGGTGAGGGAGCAGACTTGGTGTTGGGCCTATGAGGTCTTATCAAGAAGTCCAACCTCACCTTTGCAGCCAAGTTCTTCTGGTTGTTAGTCCGCCACCGCCTTTCCCCCACGGCTGTAGATAATATATTTACCTAGGATATAGAGGTCTTGGTAGAAGCACTTGTAGTGGGTTGAAGATCAACTTCACGAGGTTGTTGATCTCTGTGATACATGAGAGGGCCTTTAAGACCTCTACCACTACCCGTTTGCCTGTATGCTTTTCTAGTTATGCAGGGATGCTGGAGTGCCCATCGGAACAGTGATGTCCTTCGTACTCCGATCGAGATTGTTGATATCAATCTCATCAGGGATGAGGACATTGTGGCGTATTTCTGGGACTATTATCTGGAGTTTTAACTCTTGAGTCTGGGTCCTGATCATATCTCCTGTGTTTTATTTCTATTTTTTTAGTTTATTTGTCTGTTCTAGATTTCTTGTATGTCTCTCGCTTATTCGCTATTTCCTTTCGATTTTTGGTCATTTCTTATTTCTGTTTCATTTTCATTTATTTCAATTTACTTCAAGATCTTCTTTAGTTGTTTCCATTTTCTTTATTAATTTTATTTTCTTTTCTACTTGTTTTTCTTTTGTTAAGTTGCATATGAAACCAATGTGGGGTGGTGAAGCGAAATTGTAAAGGGAGAAGAGGTTAGGAAGAAAGAAGTGGATGATTTAATTATGAGGGGAAGCCCTCTATTTGATACACAAAAACTTACACTTTGACCAAAATTGCCGACATCTTATTTTCACTTGGCCTTTTACATATAGCCTACACAAAAAACAAAAACCTTCACTGTTACTAATGGCCTCTTTTCTTGATTATGGCCGACAAAGCTTTTACAATACTTTTTCACATAATGGCTGATATTTAGCCACACAAAACGATAAACACTACAAAACAAAGACTTTACTACCAACCCACGGGCCTTGACGAGAATTTATTTCAGATAACCTATTAGTAGTATTGCAAGCTTATCGGACATAATACCCAGATCATAGATGCTCCAAGTGGTAATGGAGAAATACGTAATACCAACGTTGATTTTGGGATAAGACAAACAAGATATATCAGAGATATTTCTAATAATATATATTATATATATAGATATATATATAAGATATATATATGTATATATAATGTATATTATATATATCATATATATATCTATATCTATATATATATAATATATATAATAAAGTTATCTGTAAAGTATATAAAGTTTCTGTATATAAAGTCTTTTGTTTTTAGTGTTTATCGTTTTTGTGTCGGCTAAATATCATATTGTTAAGTTTGTATTTTTTTGGTTTTTCGCTAACTTTTTGCTCGTACCTGCAGCTGTGTTTAAAACAATTTTGTTATGGTTTTTTGGAGTTTCCCATCGCTCCTCGAATTCTGCTTTTTCCCCCGTCCGCCGAACGAGTCATGCTGCTGACTATTAGCTTTTCCTCTTAGATATCTTGTACATCTGCTTTATTTTCTATTTTTGGCATAGATTTTGTCCATCATAGCCACTAGATCTTTCATCATATTTTTTCTTGAGAGGTGTCTGCACCAAGATTTTATCATTTTGATGACCTCAATTGTAAATGTAAAATTTAATATATTTAATACTAATCTCCTTATTTCTTTTTGTAACTGAATCTTCTACTTTTTAGTTATCACCATTTTACTGTGTGTTTTCCTTTTCTTTAACAAATAAATTTATTATAAACAATATATGGCTCAACTGCTAATAAACATTTATTATAAATGCAAATAATTCTTTTCTGTTATTTCCCTTTTTATTTGTGCCTTCGTTATAAGACCTGAATAATACTCATGCTGTTCTTATTTTTTCGTTGTTTGGATTTTTGTCATACTCCTCCATAACTATGTCACTTGAATCTGTTTCAACTACATACATAAATATCTTATTTTCACAGAAATATCGCGTTGGTAATTTCTTTACATATTCTTATATTTTCTATATGTTCTTTATCTTTGTTATCAAATAGTATTCAACATCCTTTTAGTTTTCTATGTATCGGTTTAAATGTCTGCCTTGCTATTTTCGGTAATTTTCTTACTTGATTTACTAATCCTAGAAATGATTGTAATTTCTTTTTTGTATCTATATTTTCGTCAAGGGTGAAATCATTTTTTGTACTATTGCTGGAAGAAAATGCAACTCCATATAGTACAAAAAAATAATCATCCCTGGACGAAAAGATAGATACAAAAAGAAATTCCAATCATTTCTAGGATTAGTAAATCAAGTAAGAGAATATATACCGAAATTAGTGCAAAACCTTTAAAACCTCTCATAGAAAACTTAAAAAGGATGTGAAATACTATTTGTAACAAAGATCAGAACATATAAGAAATATAAGAATTTATGTAAGAAATTACCAAATCTATATTTTCCTGATGAAAATAAGCCATTTCTAACATAGTTGAAACAATCAAGTGACCATAGTGTATGGAGGAGTATTGAATATAAATACAACAACGAAAAAATAAACATCATTGTATATATTATTCAGGATCTTATAACGAAGCACAAATCAAATTGGAAATAAACTAAAGAATTATTTGCATTATATAAATGTTTATAGCGTTTGAGGCGCATTATTGTTTATAATAAATTTTTGTAAGAACAGAATAACACACAGATAAATGGTGGATACTAAAGGTAGAATGTTCAGTTAAAAAAAAACAACAAAAGAAATTAACGAGATTAGTATTACCTATATTAAATTTACATTCACAATTGAGGTAATCAAAACGAGAAAAATCGTGTTGGCAGACTACCTCTCAGAAAAGATATGATGAAGCATCTATTGTCTATGATGACAAATCTATGCCAAAAAATAAAAAGATAGAAGCAAATGTGCAAGATCTGAAAGAAAAAGCTAATAGTCGCAGCATGACCTAACATGCGGAGGCTACGGTCGTTCGGTCGGATGGAAAACGCCAAACTGAAGGAGACTATGGAAACTCCAAAAAACGCCATAACAAATATTTGTTTAAATACAGCTGCAGGTACGAGAAAAAAGTTAGGACGAAAAACCAAAAAACACACTTAAACGCAACTATTTATAAAACCATTTATCCAAAAAACACCAGTAAAAAAGATACCCCGTGGAACAATAAACAAACTCTACATATGCAGTTAGCCTACAAGTGATAAAAAGAGATATAACTACATTACACGAATCCTACATCGAAAACATATGTAAATCCCGACATATTTCAAAAAACTAAACCCAAGATCTTACACAACAAAAACCCCGAAGAAGACTATATAACCCAAAACTACAGGGAAATGACAAACTTATAGCCCACCCTAGACCAGTCAACCTAGTAAAAACATGTGTATAGTTATGGACTACGAATCATATATACATATACCGGAGAAAATAGTGGAATACCAGAATTATATAGAGTCATTTTTGACATGATAAAAAGAATTACTAAGGGAAACCTATTTTATGTACATTCTATACAGCACTCAGCTGAGATACTATACGAGGAGATAAAATCACCACTACAAGTTTGTCAAAGATAGGATAACAAAGATATGATAATCGGGAAGAAGATAGAAAAACAAATCGAGATCACCAAAGATAGATATACAATCTTTTATTATGCTAATAACAGATAATTGGTATAGAATAAAAAAATCACAACGATAATACAAGAATTAGCCAACAATTTATTTGAATGGCATGCCATTTGGAGTTATTACACAGAGATCAGTAATGATTTATCAACTCCCCAGAGCTAGGAAATCAGATAGGGCTGAAGTCCAGCGATGATTTTGTCAGTACTAAGCCAGAAGAACAACTCTCACACCCAAAACGACCGCGAGTGGAACCCCATTACTTACTATGTGAGCTAACCAACCAATTCCAATCCCAATCGTTCATTCAACCATAATAAACAGAATATATTGCGGAAGACTTAATTCTCATTAACGAAATCAATTAAGTACTTCTAAGTTTATCAAAACATCCCCAAAACCTGGGGAAGTCATCATCACAATAACATCTCTCCTCAAATTACCTACATCTAAGAGTATCTAAGAAACTAAAATAAGTAAAAGAGATGTCCCTGTCTGAGCTTCACATCAGGACGCGCAGGAAAGAATACAGTCCGAGCTAGGAACATAGCGTCACCCGAAATGTGATTATGCTGAGTCTGTCTAGAGTTGCGTTAGTCGAAAGTCGATGGAACGTTTGCTGGCCTTCCACAAATACCAAGAAAGAACATTACCGTAGGGGTCAGTACGGGCACAAGTACTGCGTAGGGTATCATCGGCCAACTCAAATAGAGAGCAATATATATCAGATTCAATCGGACATAAACTCGACTACTACTCAACAGATGACAACAAACAGTACCATTACCATTGTCCACCACCCAAGCACAACTATGAGGACTCATGCCTCCCACCATAACTCCTTTGAGAATAGGTTCTTAAATCTACGTATATTACATGATTCACATTCATTCTTTTTCTTTCCTGGTGTCGGAACGTGCACTCGGATCCTCTACACTATCCTGGTGTCCCGGAACGTACCCTGACCCCTCTACTATCCTGGTGGTCGGAACGTGACACCCGATCCCTACTATTCCTGGTGTTCCGGAACGTGACACCCGATTCCACTACTACTATCCTGGTGTCGAACGTGACACCCGATCCACTACTAATATCCTGGTTGTCGGAACGTGAACACCCCGAAATCACACTACTACTATCCTAGTGGTCGGAAGTGGAACATCCCGATCCACGACTACTATCTTGGTGTCGGAACGTGACACCCGATCCACTACTACTATCCGGTGGGTCGGATCGTTGACACCCGATCCATCAAACCCTCATCTCTTTTATCCCAAGGCAATCATCATTACAGAGAGGGGTTTAGTTTTAAGCTTCAACAAACCTCATCTTCCAACCCCAACTACAATTACATAATCACATCATCACGCATACAATTAACATATAGAAGAACTTTTACATCACTACCCAATACATATCATTCGCTATTATAAGTTTTACTGTAAATAGCATAAACCATAACCTACATCCACCGAAGAATCGTGATCCAAGCAAATACTCCCTCAGGTCCTTTGCTTTCCTCTTCGTTCATCTCTCTTCCTCGTCGCTCGTTCGTCCCTCTCTTCTTTCTAATTTTCTTATTCAAACAACCCTTTTTTTTTTACCCTAATTGTCATATAATTTAGTATAAAAGATATAAAAATACCCACTTTTTATTTCAAGGTTATCTCCTTTAAAAACCCTCAACGTATTGAATTATTAATATTTAATCCCACTAAACTTTATAATTTCAAAGCAATGATAAGTCCAAAACGCCCTTAAAAACTTTTAAAAACCGAAATCTGACCCATCCAGGGTTTACGCAGCCTGTCGGTCCGTCACGAACTGTTACGGTCTACTGCTGTCCGTCCACAAAGTTCAGAGAGTTCTAATTTTGTGGAAAGATTTGTGACGGTGTCCGTCGTGCCAACGAACAGTCCTTGTTCCTGCCATTCGTCGCGACATTCAGAGAGTTCGATCTCAATTAATCAAATTTCAGGATCTAAGTGTTTTTGGAACGAGACAACCTCGACGGTCCCGTCGCGCCCATGACGGTCCGTCGTGGAATCGGTCCGACCCAGACAGTTTTTTTACCCAGAAATAAACTCCACTGGCCAAAAACGACTAAACAGGTCAATTACAATAGATACAATTTATCGATTGTTCGTCCTCGGAATGATCAACAAGAATAAAAACAAGGGCTAAAGGAGTATTAACTTAATTTTGTAAACAGTTGGCGGGTATTTTTCTTGCATATCGCCCTCCTTCCTTCTCTACCTCTTCCCAAGTGGACTCTTTCAACTGTCGATTCTTTCCATGAAACTTTGAATTGTTCAAATCTCCCTATCCCTTGATCCACACTTGCAGATTTCTATCCAGAATGGCAACAGTCTCCTCCCTCATAAGACAACTCTCATCAGAAGAACTGAATCACAACGAATAATGTATTTCCATCCCCATGATACCTTTTCAGCATAGACCAACTTAAATACCGGTGCAGCCCTGACAGTCCTGGACGGCAAGGCGTAATTCATACAACTACCCCCCTCCCTCCACGCCTCAGAAACTTCAATAGACCANGTGGGATCAGCAACAGGGAAAAAAGGAGAATGGGAAAAAAAAGAGAAAAGAAAGAAGAAAAGTAACAGGGAAAAATGGAAAGCGGGGACAGTCATGAGGTAGCAAAGTGGTAATAGCAAGAATGCGAAAACATATTAACATGACAAGTCATGATTAGTTGGTAAGAAAGGGGGGGTGAAAACATAGTAGTGCTCGAGTGGGGAAGAAGAACAAGACAATCATATATATAAGTATGAAATAAACGGTAACAAGATGACAACTGGAAGAAAAAAGGAGAAAGAGGGAAAAAAAAAAAAAAAAATGAAAGGAGAGGGAGGAGGGGGAGGAGAGAGAAAAAGGGGGGGAAGCTGAGAGGCATGAGGGGTCCGGAGGAGTGCAATTTGATGAGACTAACATATGTCTTCCTCATATTAGTGACAGTCACAAAATTAAAAAAGTTTAAAGGAAGGGGGGAAGGATGCGTCCAAAGAAAAAAATCGTATGACATGATAAACCATAAGGAGAAAGAAAGGAAATAGAGGAGCGTAATAGGCACATAATTCATTGGGCTGGATTCATACAATGAAAAAACCTAGAAAAATGCGATAAAAAAATCTACTAAAACAAACTGAAAGATAATCATCAACTGAGTCTGGGGTAGTTTGAAAAGGTATTAGGTCTTGTTTTGGTGAACTTGTGGGGAGCAACACTTATGTAGATTTGTTATCTTAGAAATGGTTGATTTCGCTGTAAATTTGGGTATGACTTGGCTTTCTTCTTTCTCCGCAATTTGCGATCCTTGGAATTGTACTGCTAAAACGTGACGTTAGCAACCATGGGACAGATCCGTTCGTGTGGGAGGGTGACTACACTTCCAATCACGGTGCGTAAATCTCCTTTCTTCGTCGACTAAGAAATGGTTTTGTAAAAGGGTGTTTTAGCTTTCTTGGCACATCTCAGGGGACACTACCCAAGCACTTCGATTGAGTCCGTTTTCGGTTGTTCCGTGAGTTTCCTTGTTTGTTCCCTGCAGATCTTCCTGGTAGGCCACATAATTGGTATCTTGACTCTGTATTGATCTTGAACCCCGGGTACTCGCCCCATTTTCTATACCATCCCCCCTACCCCCCCCCCCTATTATAGAATGGTCCCGCGTAGTTAAGAAGAGTTAAAAGCCCAACTTCAGAGTTGTTGAGCAAAGGCTTCATTCCAAGTGCCATCTCCTGGGGTGCCCTCCGGTTTTGTTTGTGAATAATAAGGAGGGAGTTTTTGATGTGCATAGACTACCGGCCATTGAACAAGGTACCATAAGAACAAGTATCCTCTTCCTCGCATTGATGACTTGTGCGAGTCCAGTTACAAGGTGCTTGTGTCTTCTCTAAGATTGACTTGAGAATCCCCGTTTCATCCATAATTGAAATACGGGCAATGGATGTGCCTAAGACGCTTTTAGAACCAGGTATGGGCATTACGAATTTGTAGTGATGTCGTTTGGTCTTACGAATGACGATGCCCTGCTTGCGTTCATGATTTTGATGAACGGGATTTTTAAGCCCTATTTGGTCTCTTTGTGATCGTATTATGATGATATACTGATTATACTGCTAAAGAGTAGGAGGAATAGGACCTAGGCGATCGCCAGAATCGATACCGGCACCGATGAGAATAGGGATGGGCAAATGTGAGGGAGCAAAGCTTTATGCCAAGTTCTCTAAGTTGTGAGTTTTGGTGATGCAAAGTGTCCTTCTTGGGCACGTGGTTTCGAAGGATGGGGGTTATGGGGGAATCCTTCTAAAGACGAAGTTGAAAAAAATTGGGGTAAAGCCTACTAATAATGTGTCACGAAATAAGGAGCTTTGTTGGTTAGAGCTAACTATCCACGGCCGATTTGTCAAGGGATTCTCGTCATTATCTGCTTCCCACTGACGAACTTGACTAAACAAAATGTTCCATTTGTATGGGCGATGAGTGTGAGGAAAGCTTTCAAAGCTCAAGACTTTGTTGACTAGACTACCGCACCTATCCTACCCTTGCGCAGTGGAGGGTAAGAACTTCATTGTTTATTGTGATGGCATCCTATTCTGGTTTTGGGTGCAGTACTAATGCAAGAGCCAATGTATTGCTTAGATGCTTCGAGGAGCAATTAAGATGCATGAACGTAATTATCCAACCCGATGACTTAGAGTTGGCTGCAGTGGTGTTTTTGCATTAAAGCAAGAGAACGTTATATGGGGTTAAGGTGTGGGGTCTATACGGATCATCGTAGATCTACAGTATGTCTTTACTCAGAGAGATTTGAATTTGAGACAGAGGAGAATGGAATTGAACTACTGAGACTAGGACTCGACACACTATCTTGTAATCATCCGGGGAAGGCGAATGTTGTAGCGGATGCTTTAAGTAGAAATGCGGGGGAGCATGGGAGTCTACTCCTTGTCAAGCGTTAGAACGCTCCCATTGGCTAGGAAGTTCAGATTCTGGCTACCGCACCTTTGAGAATTAGAAGTAATGAGAAGGGAGTATTTTTAGCTTGTGGTGGGAGGCAGATCTTCCTTTCTTGAAAAATCAGGGGAAATAGTTTTGATGATGAGAAACTAACCGAATTCGGGATATGGTGTTGCAGGAGAGGCTAAGAATCGATAAGGGATGAGGAATAGTTTTTGGAGAATTAAGGGAAGGGTTAGGTGTCCCCCCCATTGATATTTGATCCACAACTATTCTTACAGATGCTCATAGTTCCGGATATTTCTATACGATCCGGTGCAACCAAGATGTACCGTGACCTAAGGCACACTTTTGTGGAGTAGAATGAAGCGCGATCATTGGTTGAGTTTGTTGTCCAATGTCCAAATTGTCAACAAGTAAAGTAATGAACACCAGAGGCCCCGGAGACCCTTCAGAGAATGCCTCAATTCTGATGGGAAGTGGGAGAGAATGAGCATAGAACTTTTCGTGGTTGGTCTCCAAAGACATTGGGTAGTTGATTCCATTGGGTGATTGTGGGAAGTTCACTAAGTCTGCTCATTTCAATTCCGGTCAAGGTGACTTACAATGGAGAGAAGTAAGCCAAACTTCCATCTCAGAGATTGGTTCGGTTGCATGGGGTTTCACTATGCCATCATATCATATAGAGGTCGCAGTTTACTTCTATGTCTTGAAACTTGCAGGGGCTGGAATTGGGTACTAGGTTGACCTTAGTACCGCCCGCGTTCCATCCTCAGACCGATGGTCAGTCTGACGAAACGATTCAAGTGTTGGAGGATATGCTTCGTGCGTGTGTATAGAATTTGGTGGTCATTGGGATAACTTCTTACACCGTAGCGGAGTTTTCATACAATAATAGCTATCACTCAAGTATTGACATGGCTCCATTTGAAGCCTGTATGGTAGGAGATGTAAGTCCCCCATTGTTGGTTTGATGGCTTCGAGGTTAGGCCTTGGGGTACTGATACTTTTGAGGGAGTCGATAAGAAAGTGAGTCCATTCAGAAAAAGCTTCTAGCAGCGCACACGTAGGCAAAACGATATGCAATCGAAAGGTTAGAGACTTAGCAGTTCACATGGAGGGATGACAAGTCTTGTTGACAGTTTCGCCAATGAAAGGGTTGATGTGTTTTGGTAAAGAAGGCAAGCTAAGCCCAAGGTACATTGTTCCTTTGGAAGTACTAAGCGAGTAGGAGAGGTGCTTATGAGTTAGCCTGCCTCAGGGCTGTCCCTAAATGCTCCATCCGGTATTCCATGTGTCATGCTAAAAGATACCCATGGGGATGGAAACTACATGATCCGTTGGGATTCATTTTGCTTGATGAGAATTTGTCTTACGAGAAGAGCATGTTGCTATTATTAGATAGAGAAGTTCGGAAGTTTGCGGTCAGGGGACGAATTGCAATCCAGCAAGGTGCATGGACGAATCGACCGGTTGCAAGAGCTACTGGGAGAAGGAGGCAGATATGCACGAAAAACCCACACTTTTATACAGACTCAGGTACTTATTCCTTTCACTTCACTTGTTTTTCTTCTCGTGATCTGTTCGAGGGACGAACGATGGGTAAATTGGTATCTATTGTAACCGACCCTTTTAGGTCGTTTGAGCAGCAGATTTATTTCTGGAAAAATGGCAGAGGCAACGGATGCCCCGACGCATCCGCATGGTCACACGGCCGTCGTGGAGGTCTCCTCCCATGACACTTAGAAAATTCGGAAATTGGGTAACTTGAAAATCGACTCTCTTCCTGAACGCCACGACGAAATGGCAAGCAGGATGTACTTCTCAGCCGACGCCCGTCACAGGATTTTTTTTTAACTAAAATCAAGTCTCTACCCTTGGCGACAGACAGCAGGACGGGACCGTCGCATGCACAACGCCCGTCACGGGCTGCGTAATCCCAGGCGGGGTCGGGATATTCTGATTTATGAATTTAGGTGCTATTTTGAAAGAAACTATTTCCTTTCCATGCTTTCATTATAAAGTAATGGGTTAATGTTAAATAAGTCATTAACATTGAGGGTTAACCGAGGTAAACCTTAAGTTTATTTAGTGGATTATTAGTGCCATCTTTTTCCACAACGTCCTTCATACTATGATACTTAGGGTCCCCGACCGCGGTATTGACTCGCCACGCCCCCGCTCCGCAAGCGCGAGCGCGGCGCTCGCCCGTCGACGCACCGAGGGAGAATCGAACGAAAGAGGCAAAACACCAGGCTTGGGAAACTTCTGCTTGATTACTTCTCTTAGTCTTTTCGGTGGAGGAGGTTATGGTTTTTACACTATTCTCGTAGACAACTCTTAAATAGGTGAATGATATGTGTTGGGTAGTATTATAGAGGTCTTCTTATGCTTAATTGTGTGTAATGCCATGATGATCATTTTAATATATGTGATTGTGAATGACACATGCATGAATGAAGCTTTGAATATCCCAAATCCTATGCTAAAAACCTAATCTCTTGTTAATGATGGAAATGCCTTGAAATAAAAGAAGGCGTGATGAACTAAAGTATGAGATGATATGCTTGGTATAAAAGAAAGACGGCTTGATGAATTATCGTACGAATTAGATTAGTGGAATCGGCTGATCACGTACCCGCCCCCAATTCATTAGTAGTTACCTTTTGTCACTAGGACCTACACTTTCGTATTAGGGGATCGGAGTGTCACGTAACCGACACATTGGAATTAGGAGGTGATCGGAGTGTCGACTTTCCGACACATAATAGTATTGTGATCAGGAACAGCTATTAGCTGGGAACTTCTTCTTCACTTACCTCCCCCAGGGTGGTCAGGGTGAGTAAAGGCGGTAGGTAAGGAGAGTGATGAGACGAGAGTAGTGTGTGGGCTTTTCTTCCATCATTCGGGTGCTTCGTGTTCTCCGGCTCTCCTCGTTTTTTGTCCTTCTGGTGCTCCACTTGTATATGTTTTTCGTGCGGGGATGTCCCCCAATGAGTATGGTATGGAGGCTTGAGTCCTCAAGATATGTTCGGTGAGTCTATCAATATGTTTGTACTTGTTTTAATCACAATTTTACCCGGAGATTGGTGGGGGAAAGCGTTCCGCCTCTCGTTGCAGGCTTTGCTGTTATCTGAGCCCTTGCTTTCTATTTTGAGGTTGGCCGGATGAATATACTTACTTCAGTACTTTGTGGTTTACTGACCTCACCTCCCTTTTATGTTTTTCTCCTTTTATATTGATAACATGGCTAGACCCTGCACTTGCCAATGTCCGTCAGTCTTTCTTGTTGCTTCGACTCAACCTTAATTCTAGCAAGTCTTCGTACACCGTCCACCCACCCCGTGGAGGTCTTCAAGGGTAGCTAATGCCTTTGTCTAGCTTGGTACTGTATCTCCTTCCTCATGTCTCGATGCCTTGACGTTTATTCGTCGGCATAGACTTAGCTTTTAATTGCTTTAGCGTCTTAGACATACTCTTAGTTTTAGTTAAAATTGATCATAGATGTTCTTGGGTGATGACTTCCCAAGATTTTGGGGAAATAATAGATGTTGAATTTTCATAAGTTCTTGAAGTTGTCTTATTTTAATGAGTTTAAGAAGGTCTTCCTTCCGCATTGCTTAATGTTGATATTAACTAAAAACTGATAAGTTTGATGGGGTTGGTTCGCTCACCATCGGAGGGTAGAATGTGGGTGCGCCAGTCGGGCGGATTCGGTTGTCTGGGGTTCGTAGACAACAGTTCCCTAACCTACACGTATAATTATTGACTCAGAGTGTCACAGTCACGGAACCGATCTAGAGTCAAGGGGAGGACGAGTGTCCAGTACGAACAAGAGAAATAAATATAATGCATCTTCTGAAATTGTTAAATAGTACCCAATCTACATTACACCAAACTTCCCAAATGGTTATTGCATTGAGGCTTGAGTTCCCTCTGGGTGAATTTGGCGGTGCTATTAATAATTATAGACTTTTGTTGCTACATTAATTTGCGTCTTGTCGCTTCTTGCTGCTCTTACTTTGCTTCTCTAACTGTTTTCTTTTTGAGGTTGGCCGATGATACCTACTCAGTAACTCGTGTTTTGGTACTGACCTCCCTCACTTTTTTTTTTGTCTTTCTTTGTTATTTGTGGAGTGCAACAATTGTACCATCGTCCTTCAGACTCAACCGCAACTCAATCCAGTTCATGACGTCGGATCTCGGGTTAGCTAAAACGCTTCTGAACGCTTCTAGCTTGGACTGGATTCTTCTCTTCTTCATGTCTTGATTCCTTTGAAGTCCCCTTCTTTACTAGATTTTATGTTATTTTTCTTCCCTAGATATTCTTAGATTAGTATTTTGAGGATAGATTTTCTTGTGGTGATGACTTTCCCATCCAGTTTTGAAATAAATGTACTTGAGTTTTTATAATTTATTTAACTTTTTCATTAATGAGTTTAATCTTCACATTATAGTTTGTTACTTAGGGCTAGAACTTTGAGAATTTGGATTGGTTGGTTTCGCTCAACTAGTAGGTAAGTGTGGGTGCCAGTCGATGCCCGTTTTGGGGTCGTGACAAAAGTTGAATAGAGTTCCATTGTTTTAGGTACAAATACATAGACTAGACTTCCCGTTATTCCTGATTGTAAGACAATCGGAAAGGTCACATTCCCTTTTTAAACTAGTCCATATATAGCAAACAATAAAACCAACAAAACAAATGAATTAATCCTTCATAATCCGTTTTTTCATCCGACTAACTGACGTTACAATGGAACCGTTTCTTTTTTTATTAATAACGATATACCCCAACTCACATACATTTCTAGTACAATGTATTGGACTTGGTCCCGTCCTTGACTTGCAAAACACCCTCCGCCTTATGCCAAAAACCAAGTTGAGGGTGACTTGAAGCAAACAAACTTCCCTGGATCTGACCCTCTTTGGGTATTTGTACTTTACTCATGTCAAATCAATGATGAGGTGGCTCATTATGAGGAATGTCCGGGAAAGTGGGGTTGAACGAATTAAAATTCAAACTACAAGAAAGAAAAGTTGGCCTCAATCAAAGGGTATGAATCACGTGAACATTATTAAATTTGAAATTAAAATGTAAAAGGGTAATTTTGCCACAGAAAAATAAGGAAAATCACGGCAGAAGATCTGGGAGGAAGAATGAATAGTAGGGCATAATAACGATGAAAGGTAGGACTCTTACAGTATTCAAGGAAGGCAACAAGTCACTAAAATGCATCCAAATGGTCACCCTCAGCCCGTGACCTAGAGCGTACATTACAAGCTAAGAAATTCCTTATGCTGATCGATAGAGTCTAATATTGTGAACTAAAATTTCCCTTTGCAAAATAAGGCCAACCTATGGCAACACGATATCAACTAAATTGTGAATGGTCTGTGAAGAGCGAGCGCTTGAAAAGTAATCCTCATACTCATTGAAAGCACTGTGTGAAAAAGAGGATTTGTTTTAAAGTGAGAGACACTAAGTTGCAATATTGTGAAATTTGTACGTTGGTATGAGATCAATGAAGAGAGATATTGGTGCATACGCTATTGGAGTCTATTTCATGATCTGAACTCCGACAGGATAATGAAGTCCTAAAAAAGGAAGTAATATTCACCATTCATGAAAATAATCATGATTTGATAGCCAGATGAATTGTTAAATATAATTAAAAAGAATATACTTTGTGTATAAAGGTGTTTTGGTGAGATCATAGTGCGTCTTTGAGACAAACAAAAAAAACAACGAATTTTCCAGTTAAGGGTGTTGATGTATCCGTTGGTTTTATGGTACTTACAATGCTTTTCCTTTTTTTGGTGTTGTATAAAGGCCTTTCTGTAGTAGTTTTAATTGTCTTCTTTTCTCTAATCGTTGCAGAAAAAGAACTCTCCTAACCAATTGTGAAGATTGTGGGCTGAACCTGCAAAAGTGCTGGCCCTACCAGCCACGACGGTTACTTCGAACTGTGATTGTCCAGTAGGTGATATCATCGATTGAAGTTCGCCAGCATCTAAAAATCAAATCGGAGAATTGACCAATGTGGGCTGAACGCAAGAAGTGAATGTCAGTCCGACCTACTGACGGACCATCATGGCTAAACCGTCGGTGGTAATAGAACGTAGTTTCCATTCCCGCACCGGCGTGAAGAAACCCACTAGTATTATTAACAGGAGCCCATCCGCCCACAGTACAAGATCCCTGAGGACCATGTTGGTTTGTTCCGTCGATGGACAGAAGTGTTTAAAAGTGGAGCTGAAAAAAGATGTGAAGTATGACCGATAAAGGTGTTGATGTCCCGTCGTTCCGTTTTAGATTTTCTTAACCTTAAAATTGACTCCTTTTTTATTAGGACTTTTTATTCCCCTGATCCTTGCCTCTCTTCTATTCAAGTTCCGGCACTAAAAAAAAAGAACCGACTGACGACCCTGCACCCGCCCCCCGTTCGCCCTCTGGGGTAGAGATAGTCTGATCGGCATATTCGTTGCGCCTTGTACTAAGTTCTAGCATCTTGATTTATTTATGCGAAGTACAAATTCTGTTTTGATTTTCTAGGGGAACACTTGCATTTTGCCCGCTGAATACTGTTGGCTTTCTCTTTAGCCCCTTCCAGATATTTTGTTGAGTAGACAATCTCAGTTGATATTATACGTTCTTTTTCTTGGTTTTCTTACAAAAATTTAAAGTAATATCCATTACTGTACGTTTTGTTGCAAACATCAATCAGCCTATAGTGAATTGTGTGTAAAGTAATCCCTCTTATGAGAGCATGGGTGCTACGCGAGTATCACACAACTAAGGTTTCTATGTGGAGTTTCCGGTCATGGGTTCTTAACGTATAACGGAAACATGTCTGGTCACACACTAGCAAAAGTAACCACCATTTCCGCCTCGGAATCTAATCGAGTCACAATATAAGCCTCGGTCCATTATATCCTTTCTGCGTCTCAGCTCTAGCTCCAACTGTGGTATTCTTCCTCGTTTACCTGCTGCTATCCCCCGCGTCGGATTCTCCTCTCTTGTTTTCATTTAAAGAATCTTTTTAAAAAACGATGCACCACGTTAGAACTTGGCTTTGCCCTATTCTATTCTACTCACTTTGTCGGACCTCAAGGAGGTAGTTTGATAGGACAACAATTATCAACATAGATTTAAAAGCATACACTATCTAAATAGGTTTAATTGTCAATTGGTGCCAAAGTAGTAACTTAGTCCCATACATTTACATATTATGCTTAATATGACGTAAAAGTAAGGTAGTAAAATTAGCAACACTAGTACCGGACCAAGGTACTGTGTGCAATTCTCCTAGTTGCCGTTGCCCGAACAGAAATTAATGGATCCATAACTTTATCACCATGCATGCAAATACTAGGAAAGAAGATTAATTTTAGCTAGAATACTTATACACTTCTTATGAACGCTACAGGGGACACAGACGACGTACACCTAATTTCTCAATTGTACCCAAAGAAAAAAAAAAAAAAATCTTCACTTGATAAACACCTAAAGTTATAAACTTGCTATTTTCTTACTTTAGAAAATAATAAACATTTTTCACCAAACCCAACCCCCCATTTAATTAATTGTTTGCGTAAGTACTACTTTTGAACTACATAGCTGTAATCGTAGACTGAGTTAGTCTAATCATTTTTCCTCGTTGGATCGAACCCCAACCTAACATTACAATTGGGGTTGCTTACGTGAATACGATCCTTATACTTTTTTTAGGGAGTCCATAATTGAGAGCATCACCTAGGCACTCTAACTGATAATTGTCCCTCTGCCCTTTCCTTGTGTCCCCCTTTCCCTCGCCTCCGTTGCTCTGTTTTCCCTTTGTTCCTTTTTTTTTCTCCTTCCTTTTTCTTTCCTCTTAGGTTTTTCGCCCTTCCCCCTTCTCCTTCTTTTCGCTTCCCTTTCTACCCTCTCCTTCTCCCTTACCATCTCTGTTCTCACCTCCCTACGTCCCTGCCCATATATCTCCCTTCAAAAGATTAAATTTTGAAAAACTAATTAGACTTAAACAAACATGCAAACTTTTAAGTAAAACACTTGTATTTTCAAAAATATCTTCAAATCAACATAAAGTAAAAAAATAACATTATAAAATTTAATAAACTATTTACTTTAAAATTAGAAAATAACTACACAGATCCCCATCATGCGTCCGTCTATCTCTTCTGAGCCCCTCTTGTCTTTCCCCTCCTTAATTCAAAAAACTAATTTTCTTAAATAACTTAGGATGTGTTTTATCCCGGGGTGACGTTCCAGACTTTCCGATCTTCTAGTTCGTCACACCGGTTCTCCCTGGCCACTCGCTGGCCCGCTTCTCCGTCCTGGTATTCCAGGTCCGATTTATTCATCCCCGGTACACCGGTTTCCCACTCATCAAAAACGCAGTTTTGGTTGTCCGTACCGAGGTTCTTTCTTTGCCCTTTCTCCATTCATACAATCTCCTCTCTACATTTTCTCACGTTTCCCCAATTCCCTTTAATTCTTAATTCCCATCTCTCAATTTTTAATCATGTTGAACAAATAGTGATGGAAACTGTAACATGGGTCAATGCAATAAAACAATAAATTTATGGAGCTTACTAATAACAAAAAAAACATCACCATAACACCAGTATGAGCTAAATGTGTAGTCTGATATATACGTCTGTTTAGATCCCCATTCTATCAAAATAGGGCGAAACATCACAGAAACTCAAAAAATAATTAATTTAATCAATTATAAAAGAGTTTTAAAAAATAAACGTGTTATAAAAAAGAGTCACCACCTTATTTTAGGAAAAAAACTAGGAAACCATTAAATGATCTACGAAACCAACTTGATTCTAGGTAAGGGGTTCAAATTATTCCGAAAGGAATGGGTTAGGCATCCTTCAAAATTCACAAATGTGGATCCCGATTGAATTCACTTTTTTTAAAAAAATTGAGGAAGAATATAAAATAATGTACAAGTATAATAAACATTCAATATGCACAAACAGTAAAATAAAAAATTTAAGAAACAGCCTAAATTTTTCCTAACCATTAATATATACAAATAATGAAAGAAAAGATATGATTCGAACTACAGTCGAATAATTTCTAAAAGAAAGCCTCCAAGTACCTCTAAAGACACTTAGGTATAAAGAGTGGTCTAAATAATATAAATAAAAATAATAACGCAATTAATCATTTAAAAATAAAAATCTGTCTTATTAAAACATGGGAGGGCCTAGAAATCAGGTAATTTCTTCTTCATTGGCAATTTAATTAACAATAAATGTATGAAACTTAAATTAGGTTTTCACTTCTTTTAAAATGGAAGTCCTCTAAAAAACCCACGGATATAGATTTTTCATTCATTGGCCAATTTACAAATAACATGTTGAACTTAACAGATTTCCGTCTTTTAAAATGGAAAGGCCCTCTAAACACAACCAACAAAAAAAAATATCAAACCAAAACCCAAAAAACAAAAACCCTCCGAATAGATGTTCCATGGTATGGGCCAATTAACAAATAATAAACAAGTATGAACGTTAATATATTTCAACATCTTTTAAAATGGACGCGAGCCCGCTAAAACCCGACGGCCATAGATTTCAAATTTTCTTGGATAAGTTTTAACAAATAAACATATATGAACTTAAATTAGATTTCCGTCTTTTAAAATGAAAAGGCCTCCAAACCTGACGGATAGATTTTCATTGGCCAAATTTAACAACTAAATAAATTAAACTTAATTAAATTTCCATATTTTAAAATTGAAAGGACTCCAAAACCGACGGATAGATTTTTCATTGGCCAATTTTAACAACTAAAATATATTAACGTTAAATTATTTTTTCCCTCTTTTAAGAATGGAAGGCCTCAAACCGACGGAGATTTTTTTCATAGGAGGCCATTTATTTATGCTTACCTTGCTAGAACAATAAAAATCATCCTTCTAAATCCACAAATAAATATTCATTATCCAAAATAACTACTATAATTATCCACGGCCATAACCTAAAAATTAACAATATAAATAAGTGTGATATATCCAAATAATAGGGAGAACAAAAAAATATTCAGCAATGTAAAACTTTACAGCAACAATAACATTGTAATTTGGGTTTGTTAACCGACTATGATAACAAACATTTCTCGAACAATTATCAGCCCTAAATCAACAAGTCATGCTCAATATTAATGGCGAGTCAAAAATAACAGAAAAACCATTATATAACAATCAACAAGTAATAAAGGAATAAAAAGATTCAAACACCTCCTAGCTCATTTGATGATTAAGATAATGATAACATAAAGAATAATATATACTAAGATAACAATAAATAAAAATAAAATAAACAAAAAAATATCCGCCAACAGCAATTCTTCAAACATTCAAGTGACAAATATAAAATAATAACCAACTAAACATCAATCAATAACGATTGCTTCAAGTTTTAAAAGGTAAAACGTTTTTAAGGTTTTATTCAAGAAAAGTTTTATGTTTTTAACTTACGATTTCCATTATCAGTTGTAGATTATTTCGTTTTACTATAATCATTGGTTCCGTCCTGCGCTCTTTATGGTTCATTTCAGCTCCCTGTCACCCTTCAATTAAAAATATGAAAAATTAACAAAGAGACTACAAATTAAATAATAGAAAAAAACAAAACACAATCAACCATACTAAACACAAAAGATAGAAAAAAGCATATAGAAAATTCAAATAGACTTACTACAGCTATAACCATGGAAAATAAAAGAGAACCAAAGGAAATGTGTAAAAAATTAATAATACAACGATGATATATGCAGAAACAAAAAGAAACGAAGGATAGAAATTGGGTTACTGTTGGATTTCCTCGGAGAATCATGAGTTGGGCATATCTAATCGTGTGTAATCTTGCTGGAGTTCTCATTTTTCGCCGGAGAAGAAACGGAACAACAATGGGATGAACTTTGTGTCGCTGGATCTCATTAATATTGAACATAAACACGTGAAAACCAAAGAAAAGGACGTGAAAGGGGAATAGGGGAAGGGAAAACGTTGGCTTGCTCCGGTTCATTGGAGCTTGGATCTCCTTGCCGGATCTAGTAAAGAACATGAAGATGGTGTTTTCCGATTGTTGGCTTGTTGGAAAAATAAGCAAAATGAAGAAAAGTTTTTTTTTGTTGTTGTTGTGATCTGGTGGTGGTTTGGTGGGGAAAAGGGTGGTTTAAGTGAATAAGAGGTCATGGATTCCCGATGGTTGTTTGGCTATGGAGGTAAAACAAAAATTGAAGGTTGGAAGGTGGCTGCCTCCTTGCCAAAAATAGGAGAAGAAACTTTTACGGTTTTCTAATTTGGAAAGTTTTCATCCCCTTGTCTCAAAATGTTATCCACACCAAAAAATATTCACCCCCCTCAACCTAATGAGCCACATTTGCATATATAGGGATTTAAAAATTATGGCCTAAGTTATGGGCTTAGTATTGTGGCCCAAATTTATCTCAATAGAATTTCTAAATTTTTTTCGTGTTTGACTAAATTTTAGACTGTGCTAAATTCAACATAACTATCACAACAAATTAACAAATAAAATGAAATTTTCAAATAATATAATGAATGTAACTACTGACATTCTGAAATGCAATTTACAAATAACTAACAAAATCTAAATTTTGGATAAATGAGAATTGTTTCGTAAAACATATTTAAACTATATTAAAAAGTTATTTTAATTTATTAAATCAATTAAACTTTAAAATTTACAAATTTTAAAATGTATAGGAAAAAATTGGGGTGTCAAACAACTGTCCTTTCTATGTGTATGATTGATGAAAGAAATCGGGCCAACGAAAATCGCAAACCCATTTTGACCGAACACCTGACCATTGAGAAGAAGTGCGTTTAAATGTGGTGGACGTCATCTAGACTTGTCTTCAAAGGTTTTATATGTGTTGTGCGTACAATAGAGCTTAATTGTCTATGTTGTCAGTGTAAATCTTTAAAATATTCTTCATTTGATGTCGAAAATAAATAAAACAGATGCAGTGCTGATATTTATCTTGATGTCGTCTTTGATGCTCTTTTTGATATTTACTTTTATAAAAATAACATGATGCAGTTGATGCCGATAGGTAAATATATTTTCTTAAGATACACGATTTCCCTTTCTACTAGTGCATGATTGCTTGCGGGGCATGCATATCTTCCCGCGATGCGTAAATTTTGTGATGAATGGAATATTCTCGCGATGCATAAATTTCGCAAGGTATGAAATCTTCCTGCGATATGTGAACTTTTGTGAAGGATGGAATCTTCTAGCGATGCATAAAAGTTGCGAGGGATAAAATTTCCTCGCGATGCGTTATTCGCAAGGTAATGAATATTCTTGCGGGTGTATAATTGTGCGAGGATAAATCTCTCTGTGATTGATAAATTCCAGTAAGGTAAAATCTTCTTGCGATGTTAAGCTTTTTGCGAGTATGGAATCTTTGCTCTCTTCTCGCGAATGGCATAAATAAATTTTTAGAGCGGATGAATCTTCTCGCGAATGCAATACAATTCAGCAGGTCTGAAATCTTCTTCTTGCATGTATAAACTTTGCTAGGGACGAAATCCTTCCTCGCGGGCATAAAATTTTTGCGAGGGATGGAATCTTCTCGCGATGCATAAAATTTTGCGGGGATGAAATTTCCCCCCCCCTGTCCCCGTATGCATGAATTTACGAACTCGCAAATGCCTGAATATTACTCCAAGAACAGGTCAATGAGTTTTTCCAATCTTGTGGATGATGGATCTCCAATGAATCTAAAAGGTTATCAGAAAAATGCACAATATTAACATGATGAAATATAAAATGGTATTTCTTTGCTATATTTAAAGGATTAAAGCCTAAAGACAAGATTATTACACTTTTGGGATGGACAGCCAATGAAGTAAAATAGAGCGTCACTCCCCACTATAAGACTACTTATACCAACTTTTTATAATGAACACTCAAAAAAAAACATTGCTTTTCTTTTCTATTTTTCAAAATACAAAAAATGTGATGAGTTAGTCAAAATCTTCACCATAATTAGTACCACTCAGGATTCACGTAAATCCTTTCATTCTTTTTTTTCAAAAAAAACGATGAAGTTTAAGGTATTGCTACAGCCTTCATCAAGTGGTACCCCCGCAAATTACTTAAGGATCACAAGATTCTTCATTTTGGTTTCAAAAAAGATTTTGAATTTTGTATCTCCATCCTATTTCAATGCCCTCACGACAAGGTCGTGTCTATTTCACACACTATTTAAAATATTGATCATAGGACATTTTTCAAAGTGGCACATCACTCACCTCACAAGAATGTTTATGCACACACACGCTTATGAATACCATATGCTTTGACCCCTTAGTAAATCTCCACTAATGTGAGACTATTTGGAATGAGATCATGTAGTCTGTCATTGGCTTGTACGTCGCTTAGGGATGGGAGGATTTTATTTGAGATAAAAGTGATTGAATTTCCTCCTTGAGGAGCGACACACAGATTTGTGCTCTTAAAGATTAGTACGCCTTTGGCGTTAGATCCTCTTCATTATTCTCTGCCCTCTCAAATTCTGTTGAATTCTCATTTTTAACACTTTTCCCTTCCCTTTTTTTTTAGTTCTCAGTTTTTGAGCTTTTTTCTTTTTCTCTTTTTTCTTTTCTTTTGAGTCCTTATTCCTTGGAGCTTTTCTTTTATTCACTTCTTTATTATAATAATCTTTACCTTTTTTGTTGGAGTATTTTCTTCCCACCTTTCACTGACCCTGTAAGGGTATTTTTTATATTTCTTTATTTCTTTCACTTTTCCTTTCTTACTTTCTCTCTTTTCTCTAGAAATCTTTTCTTCCTTGATTTTGGGAGACTCAATATCCTTGCTTTTTGAAATTTCGAACGGGATCTCTTCTTATATTTTCACATTCTTGGTGCACTCAAGAATTTGGGCCGAAGAGGGATAGATGCTTGTAGAGCCTCAAAGGTTAGTAGTTAAGAGTGGTTGTCCAATAAGGTTTCAGGCTAAAAATGGGAAACTATGATTAATGTCTTGTATGCTTTGAAAGGCCACAATCCGGGGGTCAAAAGGGCCTACAATCCTTTCTCAACAAACCAAACAATACTCATGATTTCGCCTTAAAAACATTCAGAAAGTTCTAGGTCTCAGTTGTAACACGAAGTAAACTTTGATCAAAATCTCAACCACAACAACCCCATGCACATGGAACATAAGGTAGTTAATTTCTTATCTTGATTTGCATGGCAAAAAATTTTCAAGCATCACAAAACACAAAAGTAACAAATAAGAGGTAACCACGAAATCTATAGTTTAACCGCAATGTCAGTCTTTTTCCCATCATAAATGCAATATATTTCAATGCTCTTACTACATAGTCTCGACCTAGCTGAAGACTGACTCATACAATTATTCCAAGTTTTATTTTGAAGAATGATTATACCGAACAACCCCAAGAAGGTCTGCCTACGTATCTCATTATTATGAGAATTAGGTGTGCGTAGTTCACGCAGATAAGCCATATAAGAATTTAAAGATTTAGACATCCTTTTTTTCATACCGATATGTTTTATAGCCTCTTAATCGTCAATTTTAAATTGTTTGTTGAATGTAACCTACGAATTTTTACAATAATTATTTGTTATACTCTTTTTAGACGTTTTCTTGGACCTTTGTCTCTTCTCAATTTTCACGAGATCCGGACATTGTTATGACCATCCTCGACTGATGTCGGGTATGGTATTCCTAGAAAAATATGAGAAATATGTGAGAGCAGGAACATCATGCCAAATAATAACAAAAATAAATGGATGCGACCTCATAGTCAAATACTCCCCTGATTTATCATTTTGACTTGATATTAATGTCTTGTGAAATACAACGACTCGAATTTAGCTAATCCTCTTGTCTCTAGCAACTTTGTACAAATAATGATTTCATAATTCGGACATAAATCAACGTTTCGCTTTGAAGAAGAACAACTCAAAAGGTAAGAGTGTTAGTTCTTATTTATAATGGATAATGCAAAATATTACACAAATAATGAATTAAACACATAAACACTATTTTAATTAATGATAAACTGAAACATATCATATAGCATACAACTAATTATTGCGCGTCGTATACAAATATGTGACCCTTTTATGACTAGGGTAGGTCTATATACGAGTTAACGGATGTATTAACTTACCGCTCCCTTGAAAACTTTCAGTGTTCCCCCAATCACTTAGTCATTTTTATGAATAAATGGAAATAGATATGAAGTAGGTGAAAAGAAAGAGAGGAAAAATACAAATTTTAATCCCACTAGGGTACCATCCTATGTCTAAACTTTGCCGAAGGTCTTTCCTCTTGAAATTCTTGTCAAGCCTCCGATTGTCAACATTTTGGATGGATGATAGTTTCCTGAAAAACTCGAGTTGATTAAAGTAAACTGGTTAATAACCTCTAATTCATGGATATGATTGTCAAATGACTATAAAAACCTTTAATTGCCACAATTTATTATGTCCGTTTTTAGGCTACAGGCCATTATGAACTCAAGGTGGTCTTTCTAATGGACTCAATATCCAAAAATTATTTTCATAAATAAAGTAATTTTTAGTCAATAGCCAAAAATAAAAATATTTTCTGAAAAAAATATGTTTCATTCAATCAAACATTGAAATTTTTTTGCGAGAAATCTCTTTCATCTCACTCAACAACAACACAACCTAACACACCTAAACTCAATTCTCTGATGGCGAGGCGGGCGCTAGGAAAATAAGCTAGGAGGGAAGAGGTTTGTATATGAGGGGGGGTGGGTGTGTGGCACGTCATCCCTATGTAACATTAATAAAGTAGAGGGAGGTGGAGAGTGTGTGGGGCATGTTATGTGGGGGAGAGGGGGGGGAGCTTGGGCTACCGTTCAACATCATTTTCGATGGTATGGATGCCATTTATTCGTTTGTTCGTTAACCTAATAATTGGTTTCCAAATATTTTCCCTTTCCTTAATTATGTGTGTGGTGTGTGTGTGTGTTTGGTGCGTGTGTGTGTGTGTGTGTGTGTGTTTTTGTGCGGGGTTGTGGTGTTGGCTGTGTGGGTGGGTGTGCGTTTTGTCCTCTTAGCTTCTTTCTTTTTGTCTTTTTCTTGTTTCCTTCTTTTTTTCTTTCTTTTTTTTTTTTTTTTTTTATTGTTTTTTGTTTTTTTTTTTTTTTTCTATATTCACCTTAAAAGCATGAATTCGTAACTATCTTAGGTTGTGACTTTTACGATGAGTTGTGACTTTTCCGATGAATAGTGATGATTTTTAAATGGTTGTGATTTTTTGATAAGTTGTGACTTTTTCAAACTTTTTAACTATTCCAAAGGGTTGCGACTTCTCAGAATTGTAACTTTATGATATAACAATTATTTTTTTTCTTAATATATACATTAGTATGTAATATTTCAGTATATGAAGTTGAGATGATGTAGTCTAAATTCATTTGTGTTTGCTGACAATTTTTCTTGTGATATAAACATATGCTTCTAAACATCTTTTTCAAAAATTATAAACTTCTCAAGAGTGAAATTATATGAATATATATGAATCATTTAAAATTTTATCAATTACAAAATAAATTTTATAATAAGTAATAAAAAATAAACATTTTTATTTTGTCTCTACACTAAATTAAAATCTAATAATTGTAATTATAAATAGTAACATTAATTAAAAATCCTATTTATTTATGTAAGTATAGAATTTATAATACATTTATTGCACATTAATTCTTTAGGTATAACATTATAAATTCTTTTAGTTATTGCTAATTATTGCAAAAAAAATAACACTCTTTAGTTATAATATTATGAATTCTCATAGTTTTTACATTATTTATTTCTATATTTCATATTTTCTTGTATTAACTTTTGACCAAAATTTTTCATACTATTACATCACCTCTGTATTAATGATAAAACGATGTTTTCAATTTCCTTGGATAAATAATGCTTGATTGAATAAATTGAAAATCGTCTACAAGTATATGAACTATATTTTATTGGGTGTAAGATAATGGGTGATTATCTTTCTTGTGATGTAAATATATTCTTATGAACATCTTTTCCCAAAATCATTGAACTTCTCAAGAATGAAAATATATTTCTCTTTTTAAAAAACAATTTGGATGCATATTAAATTTATTGAATGGTCAAACATAATTGTTCAAAAGAATCCCATGAACACCAACCATAAGAGTTCAAATCTACCCCAAAAATCACAGATTCAGTGTGATAATCACAATAACAAAAACAAAGTCCTACATTGCAGGTTTCCAATTTTGATCTTCAAGCATCTCCTTCATTTTCCCGCTATTTCAAATGTTTCTAGAGTCGTGTGTTACAGATCCAAGGCTCTGTCTAGGTATTCTTTCACTCCCCTTCTTCTTTGTTTATTTATTCTTGTGTTTGATTCAGCGTTTTCTCTCCAGCTCCTGAGATTTACTTCTTGGACCCACAACTTGATGTACGCTCATTGTCGTTGATCTGGTACACCTATCTTTTCTTGTCGTGGCCTTTATGTTGTTCCTCCTCATGCTTTATTCTGGTTGATTGTAATCTTCCTTGTTCTAATTCTAATGGTAGGAATGCCTCTTTTATCCGTGTTTAGAATTCTCCTTCCCATGCTAGATAAATGATTGAAGCTGTGAAATTGTAGCAATTCATCTTCGCAGATAGTTGTATTTGTGATGTGATCTGCTAGTTGATGTGCCTCTCTAAAAGTATGTTCAATTTGTAAATTTAGCCAATTCGTCATCTCTGATCTCCTCTATATTCTCTGTTATCTCCCATGACACTTTCCATGTACTTCTAATTATTAGCTTTCAACTTAATGAGTTAGTTTCCAGCTGAATATTAGAAAATCCATCATTTATGCAATATCGTCAGGCTTTCCATATGGCCATAGTTTCAGCCTCCATGTTTATTGCAACTCAAATACTTTTATCATCTGCATACAGTAAATCTCCATTGTTATCTCTTATGCAAAAACCATATGCACTTTCTCCTTGATTGCCCTTACTAGATTCATCTGTATTACAATTTACAAATCCTTCCTTCGGGCGAGTCCACTTCATAGTCATATAGTGAAGAATAGGCCTAGATTTCATATAGTGAAGAATAGGCCTATAATAAATAAATTGAGTAAACATGCCCTGCCAGGTGTGTGGTATATTCCTCAACCATGAGAACTATATTTTGATAAGGTAATATACATTCAATTGACATTGATAGTACATGTTATCAATGGAGGTTTCTTTTCGATGCCTTGTTGCATTTCTTCTCTTCCATAACTCCCACATAGGACAACTATTAGAAATAAGTGTAGTTTTGAATTAGTCTTTATCTCCCACCATGTCATAACGAGTTGCTGAACTGCAGCCCTTTAATGTTGAGACCTGCACATGAAACAAACTGTCTTCATATATTTTGGGCTATATGGGCTGTTAGAAATAAGTGTGGCATTGTCACCATCTCCATTTTCACACCACTAGCATTTATAAGCTATTTGCATCCTCATCCTTTTAAGATTGTCGTCTGTGGCAATTCTTTTCTTCTAAGCTCTCAATAGAAAAAATGCAATCTTAAAGAGGAGTCCTTTAACTATAATTGGTTCATCCACTCTAATTCATTCCTGCTACGTCTCATGCCATGATATGTTGATTTTCTTTGTGAATACTCCCTTTGAATTTCCCATCAACCACGCCTTGTCAATATCTGATTCCTTTACAGGCTTGATAGTTTCTACAATGTGAGCAGTCATTTAAGGTGACACTCATTCAAGAAGTTTATTGATATTTCAGTCCCCTCCATTTTGAAATTCATTCACCTCCATTTATTCC
Organism: Solanum habrochaites; assembly: GCA_027704765.1. Lineage (NCBI taxonomy): Eukaryota > Viridiplantae > Streptophyta > Magnoliopsida > Solanales > Solanaceae > Solanum > Solanum habrochaites. The sequence continues at coordinate 19,112,656 of JAKWJA010002496.1, forward strand.
TCTTTGGCTAGTTCCCCTTCTGTGAAATAAAGAGCACCTTGGTTTATCCAATTATCATACAAAAAACTTGAATTTTCTGATTTTACTTGTCACCATATATCATGTTCAATTTCTTCTCTTACCTCCACCATTTTCCTCTACAGTTCAGAAACACCTGTGTATCTAGTGATTATAGGATGACTTTTTACAATATTTATTCCACATATATCTAATCCAAATTATGGAGTGGTTCTGAAATTCCACCACAATTTAGCAAAGAGTAATAAGGAAAGATAATCTCAGCATGTGTTCTCTTACTCACTCTAATTTTGCAATCTTTCATATATTCATATCTTGTTTGTATTCCTTATTTAATATAATCTTTTGATTATTTTTATTTAGTTTCCTTTGTATTGTAGAAATCTTTGCTCTCCCTTATGTATATAAAGATGGTTAGTGTAATATACAAAAACACAACTTTCTGCAGAATACTTTTCTCTTTATGGTATCAGAGCAGTTCACGCTCTAACGAGTTTCAACATCTGTTATTTTTTTCCCACCATTCCTAACAACTTGAACAACAATACTTCAGTTGTGCAAACTCCAGCCAATCCCACCACCCGTAACGAAAACTCAGGTATATTCCTTTCTCAAACAGTAATTAATCCATTAAATCAAGCAAGTCAACTTGTTTCCATCAATCAGCCCACCCAACTACCTATATGGCTTGCTGGAAGCACCAACTATGTCACCTGGTGTCCAAGAGCCGGCGTCGAGACAGACCAAGACTGAAGACCGGCGTAGTTGACCTTCTTAGAGGTCGCCGAAAGCCTATGCATATGTCTAGTGGTTACTTATCTAGGTTAGTTAGCGGGGAAAAAATTTAATTTTTGTTTCTTAATAATTAATGTCATTCTAACTTAAACTCATAACGTTCACATCAACATCTAAAACATTAAAGTATATGTGAAGTTATGGAGAAGAGAATAGCTCAATTGATGCCTTATATGTATTACTGCCAAAATGCACCAATACATGTGTGAAAAACAAAAATTGGAAATAACACGCTAGTGGACCATACTCCACTAGTCTCAATCCTATAATTAAGTAGAATAAAATGGGCAAAGCGTCCTGAACCGATTAGTGAGGCCCTACAAAAGTGCGGAGGAATGCTCCAGTCCGAATTGGGATTCAACGTAGACATGATAAGCCTATGTGATCCACCTATGTAGCCCTAAAAAAAAATATAGAGTTGTGTCCTCGGATTAGTACACTATTTAGTTTAGTTTGATCTCCGCTTTTATTTGTACTAAAGTATGGGTGTTATGAAAGCAACATTACCAAGGGACAGCATCAGAAGAATATCTTCTAAACACACATGATTTATGGAAGGAAAGTCAAGTCAGTAGGACTTTCTAAATTGGATTAGGAAAAAGGTATTGGACCTGCCAAATTTGGATTATGGAAAGTCCAATGGACTTGTCAAATGAATTAGAAAAGTATGCCATGAGAGTAAATATGCATCATCATACGTATTCATATTGCATACAGCACATAAAGTTGTACACATTAGCACATAACATTGCCATATAGCATACACATCTTTCATATCAGTCGGTCATATGCCATGAGTGACTTTGGAAATGGACTTGGACATAGACTCCTAAAAATGAGGGCTCAACATATGGGGACCTCACTAGGGATCCTTCTTTTTCTTTAGCATAACACAAAGTCTTCTCCATTCATTAATTACGTACTTCACTTCATACATTCATAAGTAGTAAAACACCAGATATAACAGGATTCAGTTTAAGACTTTCATCGTTGATTTGTTTGCATGATAAAGAGAATGACCTCGTGTCACCTACTTTAAGTCTGACTTCACCTCTGATATCCTATCCTAAACCCATTGGTATAATTCTTTTCATATGTTGCACCTTCATGTGGTTGCCTCATTCAGTTCATTGGGAAAACACTCTTTAACTTTAACCGGCATGTAGATCACGTGAGCATCAGAATCCAGTAATCTTCCCCCTTAACGAACCAAAACAGTATTGAATCATCGAGACGAACTAAGTGACCCAAACATGTTAGCGTATATCAGGGATTCAACATGCTAGGGATCCCGATAATTGCAGATAGTTTAAAAGGCTAGGGGAGATATAAGGAGACTTCATACTCGACATGCCGAAAAGATATGTCCATATCATGAGAGTTAGGTGAACTGATCCGCCCTTCCCCAAGGAGGAATCACCACTCATAGTATCCAATCGTATGCTTAAGTATAAGGAAAGCTACTTCTAGTTATGAGGGACATACATAACTCTTTGAGTTATGTATCATCTCATAAGTAGTAGTAAGTATGCATTAACTTAAAATTTTATTAGAGGTTCATAGGGAGTGGTCTATTTATTAAACTGTTTAAATCTCTATAGGCGGAGTAGCGATTGGTAAACATTTTATTAGCTCATTTCAGATTGCTCTCATCTTTCACATTAGCCTTATCATGTGTTCACCCTCATTATTAACTTTAGCACATTGGGCCTTCATAATTACTCAACCCCTATACGTGAATTCATTTCATCGATGCCAATGCCACTTGGACCATTCAGTTGTGCTTCACAATCTTTACTTGACCTTCTTATTGGGCGTTTTCATCATTTCGTTACTACATCGTAGGTTCACTATACTTTAAACGAATGCTCACTTTATGGCGTTATACATAAAAGCATGAGCTCATTCATAGTCGGTAAAAGCTAGTAGATATAAAGAGAAACTCATACTCGAACAGACGGAAGGTTCTCATCTCATGAGAGTTAGGTGAACCTCTGCCCTTCCCCAAAGAAGGAGTCACCACTCATAGCTATCCTATTGATGCTTAGTATAAGGAAGCTAGCTTCTAGTATGAGGACATCATAGCTCATTAGATGATTTATCATCTCATCATTAGTATTAAGTATGCATTAACTTCAAAATTTTATTAGCGTGTTCATAGGGACTGGTCTCTTTATTAACTTTACAATCTCATAGGAGAGTACGATTTGGTAACATTTACTTAGGCTCATTTTAGATTGTATCCATTTTAATTAGCCTCTTATCATGTTGTCACCTTCATTCATTTTAACTTAGCACTTTGCATTTCATAATTACTCACCCTTTACGTGGAATGTTCATGTCCTCGTGATAGCAAATACTGACCATTTAGTGTTTCTTTCCACTCTTAATTGACCCTTCTTAGGGTTTCATAATTTCGTTACATACATCTTAGGTTCACTTACTGTCAACGCATGCTAGACTTAGTGGGTCGATACTACCAAGCATGAGGCTTCATTCATAGTTCGTTTTTTTTAAGAGATGTGTTTGGTCTGAAGGAAAAACATTTTCGTGGAATGTTTTTGACAATTTTCTCATGTTTGGTGTTGGGGCAAAAAAGTTTTGGAAAATGTTTCCACATCCTCTTTGTCCGATCAAAAGTACGCGACCAAATGACTTCCTTCAATAATTAAGGAAAACATTTTCCAAAGTATCTCCTCCAATTTTTAAATTAATTTTTTTTGGAAAGAAAATCATAAATTAAAAAAAAAATATATTGTTTTCAATTTCAAAATGTATTTTTTCACCGATGTAGTATGACCACCCTCCCCCCACTACACCACCTCCCACTACCCCGCTCCCAACCACCACCCCCTACCCAGAAAAAAATTAAATTTTGAATTTGAAAAAATATTGTCAACGGCCAATATTTTTATTTTAAGCGCCGTACCTCTCACACCTACCCACTCCTAATACCCAAAAAAGTAATTTATTTTTAAAAATACTATCAACTTCAAATGTTTATTTTTTCGTCCTACCCCTTCCCGCTTCGCCCCCCCACCCCCAACCACCACCATCCCACCACCACCAACACGACCCCTCCAACCCGTATCACACCATACCCAAAAAAAAATTATTTTAAAAAAAATATTTTCAATTTCATTAACTTATTTTGTATTCTAGTTAAAAATAAAAAAATATTCGTCGAAACAAAAAAAATGATTTTTCATTCATATAAGCACAAAAGTAAAGATCATTTTCGAAAAATATTTTCTACTCACCAACAAAACATGAGAAAATTAAGTACAAAATCTACTTGTTTTCCAGGAAAACAGTTTCTAGAAAAAATATTTTCTCATGGAAAACCACATTTTCCTTCATTACACAAACACACCCTAAGGGATTTCATATGTTCCTAAGAGGATGTGGGTACAATAACGGATGCATCTTTATGTACGTGTGCACAAGAGTCTCGATTTCGATCTAGTAGGCCATACATTAGTTTAAACATTTATTCAGTTATGGACTTAGTATCAAACGGAATTTGAGAAAGGGAAAAACCCACTTTTGAAAACCTGGACAAACTCACATTTTTATTTATTTTTGTTTTGTCCACAATGCCACTTGGGGACCCAAAGATCGAGGCCGACCAACGCCTTCGTCCTGTATTTTTCCTTGTAATGTCCTAATTCATTTTTGTTTAGTGGGAGTGAGAGGATGTGGTATCCGAACAACCCAACCTTCATTTCTTTTAGTTTCTTTTCTTTAATGTCCTACCTCATCTTGGCCGAGAGGTGGGTGGGGTAGATACCCCACAACCCCCCCCACTCATTTTTTCCCTTAAATTCCGTTCATTTCCTGCTAGAGTCGTGGGTTGTCGATTCCCAGACCATGCCTAAACCTTTTATTTTCTTTTATCTTACTTTAAATGTGATTTAGAGGTGGTGGGTTCAAATCCCACTCCCTCTCATGCTTATTTGTTGATTTTTTGGGTACTTTATTTCGGTGAGGTCATAGTTTGAATCCCCTTGACAACCTTTCTTTTTAATCAGTACATATTTTATGGACTTTTAAACAGTGTGAGGCCGATGATTGGATCCTCAATGACCTCAATTATTTTTAATATATTATTTCATAACATACGAACCAATGAGGCTTTGACCACAAAAATCATCAAAATTTATAGGCTGGCAATTATGTACGTTTTTCAGCATTTCCTTTTGTTGATGAACAGTACACGTTAGTTCGTGGGTAATTCATCGATCATGTAGTACATCTTGGGGGCATTTCATGGATTTATTTAGCTAAAGTTTTTCACTCAAATCAGTTACATTATTACGATCATCTGACATCACGATTTCTATATAGAGTTTGGGCACGTGAAATACAACTATTAAAACTAAGTCAGTTTTCATGCTTAGATCTGTGCAAAGTCACGACTACTATTTCATACATTATAAACAAGTTTTTTGGAAAACATAGGTTATCATTCAGTTACCATTGTAAAACCAACATTCATGAATATATTCATCACGAAAAAACCACATTACAAGCCTGATATCTACCCACAGCAAAATACCCCACCTAAAGCACGATAGGAGCTTGTTGACCCGGAAATGCCAACGGGGAACAACCTAGTTTTGGAATAGGTTTATTGAGTCCTAAGGGTCTTTTTGAGAAAGGGAACAATGAGTAAAGAAAAACCATAACGTTACTGACGTCAAACTTGTAATTTTCTACCCAAAGACCTCCTTCCAACTCGCATCCAAATCCGTCTTTCAACCAAACAAAATTCGACCGAAAAACACTCAATTTTCCTAACGAGTTTTAGAATATGTTGTAGTTTATATTTGGCGGAACTCACTTCTTGTCACGAACCAAAACGAGCCGCGAGGGCACCACATTGTTCTACAAGGCAGCGAAACCAACAATCACTCCTCACCAAATTTTTCTTTTCTGCGAAGCCAATTTAATACCCATATTCAATCCATATGAACAAAATATAATGCGGACGACTTAAAACCATTAATTAACCATAAATAACTTCTAAAATTTAATAATTTATTATTCCCAAATTTGGAAGTCATCACCACAAGAACATCTTCCTTAAATTACTAAATCTAAGAGGATCAAAGAAGCTAAAATAATGAACGGCTAGTCCATTGCCAGGAACTTCAAGGCATCAAGAAGTGAATGGAGAACGAGAATCCCCGTCGAGCTAGGACACCCATAGATCACACCTAAAATCGGACGTGGATGAAGACAGGATAGAGTTGAGGACGATTTGAAGACGATGGCACGTTTGCTGCACTCACAAAATAACAAAGAAGAAACAAATAACAAGTAGGGGTCAGTACAAAAACACTGACAAGTAGGAGAGTAGGTATCAATAGGCAACTCCAAAATAGAAGAAAGCAAAATGTAAAACGGATAATAACATAAAACCCCCAAACCAAATACTTAACAGGCATAGCAAACAAGATAAGAACATTTGCAAACAACACCAAACCATATCTTTGTGAGGACATTTCAAGGTCTCCCCACACCGTACTCACTTAAGAATTAGGTCTTCAAATTATGTATATTAAGCATAATCAAGATTATTCTCTTTTGTTCTTCTTGTTTCGGAACGTGACCACTCCGATCCCCTATTACTATAATGGTGTCGGACGTGACACTCTGATCCCCACTATCCTGGGTCGGAACGTGAACCTGATCCTCTACTATCACCCCTGGTCGACACGTGGACAACCCGATCCTCGACTATCCTGGTGCCGGAAGTGACCACCCGATTCATTAACCCAATTCTTTTAGTCATCAAAGACTTATTTATCACGAGGCATCATCATTACAAAGTGGGATTTAAGGTTTAAGATTCACAGCCTCATCTTTCCAACCCACTACAATTACATTAATCACATTCATGAAAGCCACATATATTAAGCATCTAAGAAGACTTTTACAATACTACCCAATACAGACATTCAGCTATTTAGCGTTTACTATGAAATAACATAAAACCATAACCTATCCTCAACCGAAGAACGTGTCGATCCAATCTACTTCTTCCAAATCCTTGTGTCTCTTAGTTCTTCCTCTCTATCACCGTAGAGTCCCGTATCTGTCTCTCTATTTTTCTTATTCAACCCCTTCGTCCTTTACCCAATTGTCACTATAATAAGTATAAAGATGATACAAAACCACTAACCCCCTTTTAGTATCAAGGTTATCTACTCTTAACCCCCACTATTGAATTATACCATTAATCCACTAACTCTTATAATTAGACGAGAATCTGAATAGTCAAAACGCCCCTTAAAAACTTTTAACAAAAATCCGAGCCAGTCAGGGTTACGCAGCCCTGGTGACGGTCCGTCACGACTGGGAACGGTCCGTACTGCCATGATCCCGTCACAAAGCTCAGGGGATTCAGAGGAGTTAATTCTGTGGAAAGATTTTAAAGGTCCGTAGTGCCAACACGGTCCGTCCTGCCATTCCGTCATGCGTCTTAAGAGAGTCGATCCTGGTATCAAATTTTCAGATCTAAGTGTTTTGGAACGGAGACACCATCGACGGGTCCGTCGCTCCCATGACGGTCGTCGCCACCGATGACGTCCGTCATGGGATCGTCGAACCCAGCAAGTATTACCAGAATAAACTTACTGCTCAAAAACGATTTTCTATTAAAAAGGTCATTACAATAATATATTTACCCATCGTTCTTCCTCGAACGACACAAGAAAAACACCAAGGTGCGAAAAGGGTACCTGATCTGTAAACAGGTGCAGGGTATTTTTATTGCATATCAGCCCCTTCTCCCAAGTGGACTCTTTAACTGGTCGCAATCTTCCATTGAACTTTGATGCATGCAATCTCCCTTGATCTCAACTTGCGGATTTCTCTATTCAAGAAGGTAACAGGCTCATCTCATAAGACAATTCTCATCAAGAAGACCGGAATCCCAACGAATAATGTAGTTTTTCCATCCCCATGGTACCTTTTCAGCATAGACCAAATGAAATTAATTGGTGCACCCTGACAATCCTGGAGGAAGGGCTAATTCATAATCTACCTCTCCTAATCGTTTAAGTACATTCAAAATAGTTAACCCCAATATTATACCTTGGCTTAGCTTTTACCTCTTGTACCCAACACCGCATCACCCATTTCATGGGTGAAACATTCAGCAAGCACCTGTCACCCTCCATGCAAACTCCAAGTCTCAACTTTTCGATCTGATGCATATCCTTTTGCCTACTTTGCCACAACCTACCACAAGTTTCTCCAGCGACACCATGAATTTCACTTCCCACCTCCTAACTGATTCCCTCCACAGAACAGATCACACAGCGGTACCCCAGGGCCCTCACCTCGAATGACATCAAACCAACCACAAGGACCCCACCCACGAGGACCCACACTCTTCCTTCCATTAAAAGCCCTTTGAATGGAGCAATATCAATACCCCAGCCCCAGTAATAGATCTTATTGTATGAGAAACTTACTAAGGGTAAGAATCATATCACCACACTGACCACCAAATTCCCATATCACACATGCACGAAGCATATCTTCCAACACCTGAAATCTTTCGATCAGACTGACCTCGGTCTGAGGGTGAAATGCAGTATTAAGGTCAACCTAGTAACCTTAATTCAGCCTGCAATGTTATCCAAATTATAGAGTAAACTGCGTACCTCTATCTGAGGATGGATTGAAAGTGGAAACTTCCATGCAATTTTGAACAATTTTTCTGAGCTGTGTGAGGTTGGCCTAATATCTGATTGGTAAGTCACTTGACCGGAATGAAGTGAGCAGGGACTTAGTTTAATCTGTCTCACAATTACCCAACGAATCAAACTTATACCCAAATGTCTTTGAAGAAGAACAACCACGAAGTCCTATTGCAATTCTCTCCCACTTCCATTGGAATGGGCATTCTCTAAAGTGTTCCTCCGGGGGGGACTCTGGTGTTCATACTTTACTGCTGAGAATTCGGGCATGGTGCTGGAGCAACAAACAACAATTGTCACGTTTCATCCGACTCCACCCACAAATGTTGCTTTAGTGTGGAGATACATCATGGTTGCACCAGGATGTATAGAATATCCTGAAAAATATGAGCCTTGTAATAATAGTTGTGGATCCAAATCATCAACACGAGGGCCACAAGAATCCTTCCATTAATCCTTAAAACCCGTCCTCATCGATTTTTCTCCTTTAGCCTCTCCTCGCAACAACCTTATACGTCGGATCTGACAGTCAGCGTTGACTCATCAGTAAACTGCTTTCCCTTAAAATTTTGTCAAGAAAGGAAAGATCTTGCTCCACCAAGGCAAAAATCCCCTTCTCTAGTTACTTCAGCCTTATTTGAAGTCATTAGCAAGAGTTGAACCCTCTAGCAAATGGGCGTCTAGAAACCTTCAAGTGAGCTTGACTGTTCCCATGCTACCCTGCCTTCTACTTAAGGATCTACCACAACATTAGCTTTTCCCGGGTGATACAGAGGATAGTGATATAATTGTCCTTCAGTAGTTCCCTCCATCTCCTTCTGTCTTTAATTCAAATCTTCGGAGTAAAAGACATATTGTTTAAAACTACGATGGTTCGTATAGACTTCAAACTTACCCTATATAGATAATTATCCATTGCTTTTAAGGTGCCAACACGAACCGGGCCAACCCAATATCATGGGTCGGATAGTTGCGTTAATGCACTTTTAATTGCTTGAAGCATAGCAATTAAGACATTTTGCGCTGGCATTAGCCAATGCACCCAAACCCAGAATAAGATGCCTACAATAAGGACAATGAAAATTCTTGCCTCTACTGGTAAGGTAAGAATTGGTGGCAGTATTATTGCAGTAGTCAACAAGGCTTGAGATTCGGAATCTTTCTCTCACATTTCGAGTCCCGACCATACAAAGGAAAACATCCTGACTTAGTCAAATTTGTGACAGTGGGATGGCATTTTCGAAGCAAAGAAAATCCCTTGACAAATCGAATGGAGGTCGTAGCTAGCTTAACAAAACAAATTCCTTACCTCTGTAACATTAGTGTGGGTCTTTACCCAAATCTTCACCGACTTCGATCTTGGGAATGAAGGATACATCATCACTGAAATCCATTAGAAAAGAAAATAAGTACCAAGAAGGGACACTGGAATCTAGGCCAAAACTCACACTTGGAGGAATTTGGCCCTAAAGCCTTTTCTCCCTCAACGTTTCAATACAATCCTCAAGTGCTCCTCATGTTCTTTCATCTGCTCTTGTGAGTCTACTACGTATTATCAGACAATAAACATAAGACAAAGAGATCCAGATTTATGGCTTGAAAATCCCCGTTCATTCAGGAATTCATGAAAGCAGCGGGGGGCATTCGACGTCCAAAGAATTATACGTAACGAGAATTCATAATGCCATACAGTGTTGTGAAAAAGCGTCTTTGTCACACTTGCTGCCCCGATTTTCAATTGATGAAACCAGATCTTCAAGTCGATTTTTGAGACGGTACAAAGCACCGTTGTAACGGTTGAACAAATCACTTGAAAATGCGAGGAAGAGGGACTTGTCGTAAAAGTACTTTAATTCAGTTGCCATTGTATGAGTCTATGCACCATCCAAAAACTCCGAATCCTCTCTTCACCCCAAATAAAAACCGGAGAAGACCCCAAGGGGAAGCGCTCGGCCTAAGAAGACTTTACCTAACAACTCTTGAAGTGGTCCTTTAACTCCCTTATAATCGGCCGGGGGAGGCCATTCTATAGGGTGGGGATGGAAATGGTGGCGAGTACCCGGCTCCTCCAGATCAATGCCAAAGTCAAAATCTCTATCCGGTGCATACCAGGAAGGTTGTAGGGAGAACACATACAGAATGAACGCACGGACTATCAAAACCGACTGTCAATTTGAAGGTACTTGGTGGTAAGTATCATCGATGAAGGTGTGCAAGGAAAGCAAATACCCTTTATGTAACCATTCCTTAGACGAAAAAGGAGATGTGATACGAACTGGAGTGGAAGTGTAGTCACCCTCCCACCACTAAGGGTCTGTCCCAGGCTAGGCAAACGTTATAGTTTTTTTTAGCATTACCATCTAAGATTTTCAAAATTCGGGAGAAAGCCAAGCATACCCAGAATTACATCGAAATCAAACCTTTTCTAAGATAACAAGTGTTACATGATATGCATTCCCACAAAAGTCACCAGACAAGACCTATATACCCTTTCAACATACCACAGAACTCACCCACGGAGTAGAAACATGAATAGGCATGTCAAGCATCACAATGGTAAATTAAGACCAGTACAAATGAGTGAAGAAAATATGAAAAATGTTGGAGCAAAGATCAAATAATACAAGAAAGCCTGCAATCACAAACAAAAGTATTAACGGTGTATGTAGACAGATCAGATGTCTCCGCTTTGGTGTTTGTTTTGCCGACTGCCGCCCAGGGAAATCTCAGAACAATGGGCCCATATACCTATATGCCGTTTCCCCTAATACCGTTGCGCTGCCAGTAGTTCCCATGTGCCCGTCACCCCGGGCCCCGTCGTTTTTTGGGTGACCCCACCATTACACCGTCCACCATTCCTCTGATGAAGAATGAAGGCCTCTTCCTGTAGACACCTCACCTTTGAACATTGGGGGTCGGTAACTCTGTTTGGAACAATAAACTAATATGTCCGTCTCCCCACATCATACACTCTATGGATCAAGCATAGGTCTCTGTGGAGAACGACGAATTTTGGGGGATAACTCCAAACTCAAGAGCGTTGTGACCTTAGTGCTGGGACTCTGTCTTTCTTTGCATTGATTGAATGTTGGTCTGGTTGCGATGGACCCCCGCTTACAGCCTGCAGGCATGAAGATCGAATAGGTCGGGCGGGGTAAACCTCCTGAAGGACCTGTACTCTGAAGTAAATGAACACCATGTTATTGTAAACTCACCTCCCTTACGAGAAAGTCCTTAGATGTCGATTGCCATGGTGAAGTCGGTTGCTGGCGTAAGCCCCTTCCACTTCTATCAATGAAAATCTACCACCTCCTGGAGGATTTTGCTGATTGTTATGCAGCTATACTGGAGGCGAAATCGGTCAATTCGACCTCAACCCTTTCACACAAAAAACTGGCGAATCCGTCTTGTGGATGAAGGAAATTTGGTGGCATACCTGTATAGGCTCAGCGAAACTTAGCATAATAAGCAGTAACCGATCATCCTACCTTGCTCTAGGCTTGTAGGAACTAATCTCTCCTCCTATCCCTCAAGGTCTGGGTTATATCTTCTCCATAAACAAGCTGAGAATGATGCCCAATCATAGGTGGTGCCTGTGCTGGTTGACACTCAAAACATAATGACTGCCACCACATTTTGGTTCCCTTGAAACTGTATAGGTCACAAAACTAACACCCAAGCGTTCTACTATTTTCCCATCTATGTAGCAAACTCATGACAATTTCAACCAGAAAATTCATAGGCCATCCTCAGATTCAACACCCTTGAAGACTTGAGGTTTCAACTTCAGAACTTTAGTGGATAAAGCTCATGTTGATCACTCGTAATAATAGGGCCGTAGTCAACGAGGAACGTGGAATTCCAATGAGGCACCATGAGGGGAGCCAGTCGAGCAGCGGCAGTTGTACTCGTGGAAAACCGGAGGTGCTGGCAGGAATAAATACAGGGAGGTGGGCTGGCCGCCTCCTTGATTGATAAACCGCTAAGATAAGCAAGAACCTGGTTAATCCATCTCGGGTAGTTGGGCGTGTAATTCCTTCATTCGCACTTATTCATTTTCCCCGTACTCACCTATTTGTCACGATGCGCTACCTCCAGCAGTCGGTGGAGGAAGTAGGAGTCAACCGCCCTAGTACTAGAGGGGCCAGGTGCTTGTCCTCTTCCTTTAGAGGACGTCATCCCGCGACTTCTACCTGACCTCTTCTATGTCCACTTTGAGCTAAGCCCCAGTGGCTAGCTCAGACAACATCTTGTCTTGACGGTGCGGCGTTGGGCGCAGTTGTTCGCTCTAGTTCTAAACCATCTGCGAAATAGAGTGAAGATGGTTAGATACCAATTTGTGATGACCAGATTTCCAAGTGGGATTCAAGTGAATAGCACGAAATAAGAAAAGAATGGAATTTCTTTAAAGTCCTATAGCCTCTAAAGAAAAGTAAAGGCGTCCCCCCTTACCGTTCTTAAGACTCTACTAGACCTCTTTCTTGGGTGATGAGACAACGAACCTAATTCTCTTGTACCAAAGTTTGTCACGACCCAAAACGAGCACGCGAGTGGCACACACAATTTTATCTCCTATGTGAGCGATATTACCAAATCTGGATCCCAATTTCTACCAATATTTCAATTATAAATAAAACAGAATATAATGCGGATGACTTAAAAACTCATTAATATAACCAATAAATAATTCATAAAATTTAATACTTATTATTTCCCAAAATTTGGAAGTCCTCACCACAGGAACAATATGATCCTCAAATTACTAAATCTAAGAAGTATCAAAGAAGCTAAAATAATAAGACACGGCTAGGCCATGCCAGCAATTCAAGGGCATCACGACGTTGAATGAGGGAATCCAGTCCGAGCTAGGAATAATAACCACCTAAATCTGAAGTGATGAAGACTGGCTAGAGTTTGGGGACGAGTGAAGGAAGGAGGCACCGTTTGCGCACTCCACAAATAACAAAGAAAAAAAATTACACGTAGGGGTTAGTACAAAACACAAGTATCTGAAGTAGGATTCCTCGGCCAACTCAAAATAGAAAGCACTATATAGCGGACAATAAAAATAAAAACCAATCAATACGTAACAAGGCGATAGCAACAATTATAAGATCATTTGCAACAACACCAAACACATATACGAGGACATCAAAGCCTCCACACAGTACTTCACTTAAGAATTTAAGGTTCTTCAAATTAGTGTATATTAAACATTTAATTCAAGATTCCTTCTCTTTGTTCTTCTTTGCTGTGTCGGAAAGTGGACACTCCGATCACCTATTACTAGCATTGGTGTCGGATACGTGACACTCCGATTCCCACTATCTGGTGTCAGAACGGGACAAGCCGAACCTCTACATCCTGGTATCGGAATACGGGACACCCGATCATTACCCCCATTCTTTAGTTCATTCAAGCCTTATTTTATACCAAGGCATCATCATAACACAAAGTGGATTAAGGTTTAAGATTCACAGCCTCATCTTTCCAACCCACTACAATTACATAATCACAACATGCTAAGCCAACAATTAAGAATTAGAAGACATACAATACTATCCAATACATTCATTCACGGCTATTAAGAGTTTACTATGAAAATAGCATAAACCATAACCTACTTCCACCGAAAAATCGTGATCGATCAATCTACTTCTCCGTGGAACCTTGTGTCTCTCGTTTTTCTCTCTCTCCCCGCTCGTTCTTGCTCATGTTCTATTCTATTTTTCTTATTCAAACCCTTTTTCCTTTACCTAATTGTTTCATATTAATTAAGTATAAAAAGATGATAAAAAATAAGCCCCGTTTTATTTCAAGGTTACTACTGATACCCCATTGATGATTATAAGCCATAATCCACTAACCTTGATTAATTATAAGGCATAAAATAGTCAAAACGCCTTAAAAACTGTTAACAGAATGAAAGTCAGGACCCAAATTAGAGGGTTTACGCAGCAGTGTGACAGTCGTCATGAATGTGACGGTCCGTTACTGCAGTGTGCAGTCACAAATTTACAGAGAGTTAATTCTGTGGAAAGATTTGTGAAGGTCCATTCATGCCAAACAACGGTCTATCCTGCCCTTCCGTTATGACGTTCATAGAGTCGATACCAGTACTGAATTTTCAGGATCTAAGTGTCCCAGTGTTTTGGACGAGACACCTCGACGGTCCGTCGCACCCATGATGGTCCGTCATGGGATCCGTCGATCCAGACAGTTATTACCAGAAATAAACTCTACTGCTCAAAACGACTAAACAGGTCGTTATAATTCTTCAAGGGTGAAGAAATTTTAGTTAGTGGTAATTTCTTGTATTTTTGTAGAGAGAATGTTAAAAGAAAGAGAGGTTCTGACATGAGAGAGAGTAAAAGAGAGTTAAACGTGAAAGGTTGTTTAGGCTTAGGTAAAGACTTAGGAAAGTCGGGACCTTTCTTCAAACCTTTAAAAAAATTTATTTTTCCTTTGTATTAATTAAAAACAGCTTGAGAATTAGTATTTAATTAAAATAATTGCCAACTTTTATTAAAACAATTTAATCATTGCTTCCACTAGGATCGTAAACCAGGTTGAGCAGGACTTCATTAAAAGGCAAAAATTTTGGCGTCGCTCTCTATCCGCAAAATGGCCCCCTCCACTATTAATTAAAATAAGTAATTATACATTTAAGTAAGTTAATTTTTACTATCCTTAGCCTGAAAAAAGACCTTTTACTACGCTAGGATCTCTCCAAACGTTCAATATTTACCCACTTTTTAAATTCGGGTGAAAAGTAAAAGGACTCATTACAGGTAAATTCATATTCGGGGCCCTATATGCTGGGGATGTCTTCCTGTGGGTTTGCCCCAACCTTAGTAGTCTACACACTAACTCCACAAGTTAGTTGGCTTGGCTGTCACAAGGGTTCATAGGTTTGGTTCTACGCGCATCAATTCGTGTTAATGGTCTAATCGTAGGCAATCTAGACACATTAAGCATTACTTAGCATATCCATTTTCAGGATTGTTACACCTAGAAGGCTCAATTTGATGCTCTTTGCCTTGACTATAATATGACACATTGATAATACCTCCTTGTCCATCTCCAACTAATCCAAACTATCAACCATGGAGGTGACAAGACGACCTTCTTCATCATGCTCTTATGAAGTGTGTTGATCCTACCATACCCCATCTGATTGCCTCTGCATCTTTGTGCACATCGCTTGGACGAAATTAGCACAACAATATGCCCACAAAATTCAAACTTGCATCTACAATGTTCGTGATTCTCTCAGCTACCTTATGAAGGGAACCAAGTCCATTGATCAATATCTCAATGAGATATAATCCATCATAGATGAACTTGCCATTGCTGGTTCTCCCATTAGCAAAGATGAACTTGTCATGAAAGTGATTCAACGTTCGTTTTGAACGAGAAGTTTTGATTCATTAGCTCTTTTTTTTTTTTTTTTTTTAAAAAAAAACAATTGGTGCTCTTTAGTAAGCCAAACACTTATGAGTAGTTATTTTTGAAAAAATCACGAGCCACGAATTGTTCCTTCTTCACACACCCAAGCCTAGGATGCCACCTCTTACTAATCCTCTTACTATGTAGTTTAATCAGTGTTCGACATAAGTTGATCGACAACACCAAAACAACAATTCTACCAACCAATCTGGTGGTAACTTGTTACGTCATCAAATAAGCAACAATTCAAGTACAAAAAACAATCAGTGAAATTCTAATGATAATAATTAACACTCTCAAAACTCCAGCAACAAAGCTCCAGTTTCGTGCCAACTATGTGACAAATGTGGACATATTGCTTGTGTTTGTTTCTCTCGCAGTCACAATATGAATAAGTCACAAGCTAATTTTTCATTGACTAATGGATTAACCAATACTAATTGGGTCATAGATAATGGTGTATCACATCACATAACCTCAAATACTAGAATCTGTAGGCTTACTCTAAGTACATAGGGACAGATGATGTTATAGTTTGTTATGGTAATGGTAACGGTATTAAAGTAACCCACATAGGCCATACTAATTTCCCCACTTCCTCTCGTAATATTTTTCCAAAAGATGTTTTATGAGCTCCAGTTAATCATCACAATCTTGTTTCTTTTCCTTTATTTTGTGAGCAAAATAAAATTTCTATTGAATTTTTCCCTACTTTTTTTTTGTTGTGAAGGATTTAAGAATGCGAGCACCTCTGGCTCAAGGCCCGAATAGGACGCAGATTTATTAGTGGACTGGCTCTCTTCCAGCGCCAGCTACCTACTTCACTATTGCTGCAAATCTCTCATCTCGTACACTTTGGCATTGTAATTTTGGTCACCCACACCATAAAGTTCTTAATTCCATTGTTTCTATATATAAGTTGGTTGTTTCTTCTTCCTCTCAAGATAGCTATAATTCTTGTCTTAGCAATAAAAGTCACCGTTTACCTTTTTCTACATCCACCTTAACTAGCACTCGTCCATTCGAACTTTTATATACTGATGTTTGGGGACCGTCTCCCATTCCTTCTCAAAATGTTACTTGCTTTTATGTCATATTTATATACCATTTTACAAAATATATATGGCTTTTTCCACTCAAGCACAAATCTGATGTAACTTCCATATTCCTTTATTTCAAACTCTTGGTAGAAAGGTATTTTCACTCAACAATTCTCACTATATATTTAGATAGTGGTGGGGAGTACGAAGGCTTAAGTAAGACACTAGATAACATTGGCATCCAACATCTGTTTTCACCCCCTTATCCACCCCTACGAATAAGTACTGTTGGACATCACCATCGACATTTAACTAAGACAACTTTAACTTTACCACATCAAGCCTTTATACCTCTTGGATACTAGTCTTATTCTTGTCAAACTACTGTGTACCTCATCAAGCGTATGTCCACATCTATCCTTCAAGGAAAGTCTCCCTTTGGAGCCATTTTCATGTCAACCCTAATTATTCCTATCTTCCTACCTATGGTTGCTTATGTTATCCTTGGTTTAAACCCTATAATAACCATAAACTGAATAGAAATGTTGTCTTTTTTCTTTCTTGGTTATTCTTTCACGCACCATTGTTCCAATGCCTTGATCCACCTGCTACCCAAATATTTCTATCTCGTCATGTAATATTCCAGGAAAATAGTTTTTCTTTTGAATGTATTTTTCATGGGTTACCTCATGTTGCACCACAAGGAATACATTCATGGCTTGATAACCCAGCCACCAACCACCCGTGTTATCCTGAAACCATATATCCTCCCGTGCCTCTAAGAGATGTTCCATTAGTGCCTATGTCAGCTGATGTTTTAATGATGGAGAACACACCACCATCATCTTATTCATCCCCATTACAAACACATTTGTATTGCACATCTCCTAATGGTACCCAGAATGAAGAGACTAGTCCCTTATCTTTTGCGATTGTTCCTGCCTTATGTGAAAATGCTCCTACCTCTCTTTTGCAACTAGTAAGTTCTACTCCCCCTCAACCACCTACTCGTGTTGCTACCCACTCTCAGCATAATATATTTAAGACTTAAAACCCTACTGACCACTATGATTTGGTTGTTTTTTAGACACAACAGTAGTTCCCAGAACTTACAAGTAGACAACTCAACATGCTCCTTGTTGTGATTTAATGTGTGATGAGATTATTACTCTTTGTTAAAACAATACTTGGAGTTTAGTTCCTAAATCTCAAGCATAAAATGTAATTGTCTACAAGTGGTACTTTAGAATTAAACACAAACAAGCTGGGTCAATGGACTGATACAAAGGAAGATTGGTATTCAAAGGTTTTCATCAACAGTTAGGTGTTGATTTTATTTTTACTTCTAGCCCATTGTTCAAGAAAACTACAATTCATCTCCTAATAACATTTGAGTATAATTTAACAGACTTGTCAAATACCAAGACCACACGCTAGAAGATATGACACTCTCGGAGTGCAATGAGCGTACTTGACCTCTCAGAGGTCTTGTACAAGCTTTTTCATATCGTTCATTGCATATGCATAATGTAAAGTAGTGCGAATTTTAAAAACTTTCACAAAAACATTAGAGTACTTTGTAATAAATATTTATTAGATCTCATAGAAATACTTAAAGTCTCAACAAAGCTTATACGAAGAAGTTATTGGGGCACGACCCATACATCAAAATATTGAAATACTTACTCTATTACAATACTTCAATACAAAAGAAAACTTGCATAACTATGCCCTCAAATCAAGAAAGGACATACTTCAACTTCACTTGAAATCATGCTATACTCCAAGCCTTGCTTCCCAATGATCTTCCCCTACCAACAACTATAGAGATATAAAATATATGTGGAATTAGTACATACACATGTACTAAGTATGGCAAAATGCATAAAAAACATGAAAAGGAACATTTATTTGAAATATGCATATTTTTATTTAAATATCAAAATATAATCATAATAACAACATTTAACACCTTAGAAACACATAAGAAATCACATAGACAATTTATCACATTTTTAGGAACATCCTTACAGTGAACTAATTCACTCTACAGTGAACAACTCCACTGTTACAGTGAAGTTTCTTAATTTCACCTTAGACACTTTATAACATGTAATTCCCTCACTAAAAGCTATCCTAAGACTCACTTAATTAATACAAAGAGAGACCCACTCATACATCCTCTCCAAGCATGCCTAAATGACCCTCAAGACTACTTATAATCAGACATATACATTTACAAGTCACCAAAACGCATAACATCTATAATATGACACTCTCCTTAGCAAGGCTATCAAAAGACTTACTTAAGTACTCTTAGAAGAGAACGGCAATACACCATTTTCAAGATTACCTAAATAATCCTTAAGACTTTCTAAGTTCATATCATGCCTAAAGTATCAACCAACTTCTCTAACTAGATTAGTTCTCAAGACTTCCCTAGATAAGACATGAAGAGATCATCCCTTATGCTCATTCATTTACATGTTTTCTAACTTAAATTATTATTTTTATTAGTTAATTAAAAGATATTCATCACATAGAGGACATTCAAGTAATGGTCTTGGAGAATACCTTTCACTCTCACTAACATATTTAAATCCTAAAGGTGCGATGTCTAGGTAGCATCCCATACCACCACCTAAACTTCATAGGATTCTCAAATACTAATATGTATCCCATGAGATGAGAATATGCAATAACTGACATAGACCATGGTATTAAAATATGGAATAAGGAGTTGTAACCTACTCCAATGGAGGATATTCTATGTCAATGGTAGAACTTGGACACATCCCATGTAGGCACATGGTTAAGGAATATAAAGGGCGTACTTTGTACTCTAGTATCGTTCATCACTAGAGCTACTTCACTTACCATACTCACTCGGTGCTAGCCTTTGTTCTCATAGAGTAATTCACATTAAGTATCACATGAAGAGGTTCCATATCTAGTGATAACCTAATCACATTCACCCTACCAAAGAGGTCCCCTAGGGCTGCCTTACAATGGCGTCAAAGAGAGCTTAATGACTTTCCTAAGGATGATATGATGCCTTTCTAGCCAACAAACCTTAAGTCCACCATTCATTACAAGAAGGACATCATTACAAATTTCGACTTCAAGGTTCATAACATTACCACTAGGTTCAACGTTTCACATAATGGACCCTCTTAAAAACATTAAAGGTCTCATACCATTCATACATACAAGACTAAGAGTATTTAGGATCCTAAGTCAAGAAATATCATATTCACATTCATACATACATCAAGTAAGGGACACGAGTCTACCACACAAGACACACCAAGACTTCACTTTATCACATATAACATATCATACTAGAATCACATAGGAATAACCATTACCATGTTTAAGTCACCCTATACACTGCTATAAAATCATCAATATAGTCATCATAACAATTAATAACCAAATGGGGAGAATCATGCACCAACTCTAATACTACACACATAAAGAAATAGTCATAGTCTAACATGATCACCTAACATCGATAGAAGAAACACATACTCTCACATTACTTAACACGTAGGTAGATATGATAAAACTTCACGTAATCAATTACGCAAAGCATCATAATATTTCAAGTAGTACCGAAAAGGTCATGATCATCATCATACATAATGTAACGGCGACAAGGCCATAACATTAACATCGCACCTCCACCATAAGTGGAACATTCCAATCACAAAATAATTCAAGATCTAAATTACATAAAATAAAGGGAAGTAGGGAATCGTACCACCAATCCATTCTCTCCACTTCAATCCATGTCTAAATCATCCAATTCAATACCATAATACCCTTACCTATTGTCATGAACATCAATTCAATACAAAAATCATAATACTCAGCGAAACTAGGTCAAATAAATATAGATTTATCAATCTAATACGACCTATACATCAATTGAATATCAAGTCAACCACAAAGTAGACAAAATGTAGGGTTCATGAATTACAAGGGTTCATAAGTTAATTTAGATAAAATCATCTAATTAACATGAATATAATAAATATATAATGATTCAAAACCCTAAATGCAAGAACCCATGGATAAATCATAAAATTGGACAAGTTCATCTTTGAAAACTGTAGAAAACCCTTTTAATTTTGGACTCCTTGATGAATAGTGTTTCAGGATCAAAAATCATACCTCAATGATGTTAATCCTCCAAAATAATGTAACCACTAAAATCTCCATCAAAGCTCTTCCTTGAGTTTTGGATTCAATGGAGTTTTAGAGAATTTCTTAGGGAATTTGGATTTTGATTTGAAGATGAATTCATCTAGGTATGTAGGACTTATATAGATGTTTAAAATTACGCTTAAGTAACCTCCCTTTCCCTTATTTGGATGTGGGGTGAATTTACCAATCCACCCCTTAACTTAACTGTGAACTTCACAGGAACAGAGCTCACAGACGACTTGTCAAACAACGGGGAGTCTATCCACAAACGGACCGTCCTGTCCTCCGTCGATGAGTTCAAAGACTAGCCATTTGATGCTTCAAATCCCTAGTATAAGTCCTGACCCATGCCTACCATATATGGGGCGTCGACTGGACAATGAGCTGTCGTTTGCCTCAGTAGATTGGGCTGGTCCAAGACCACCTTTGACTCAAATGAAGGTACTTCCTAAAGAACCCTTGGTTGGTCCTTGGGGATGTTTGCTCGAACATTTCCAATACAAATATTATTGTATACAATTTAGGACCTCCCATATATATTTTATCCAAAACGAACACGTAAAACTCGACGAAACATGCTTAGACACACAAGGTCGTTTAAAGGCAAACATTTCAAACGTCATGGACGTTCTTGAACGTTTGACCTCCAAACTTCACGAAACTTGACAAACTTCCTACATACACTATAATAAATAATTTTAGGACCTCATAATATAATGAATCACATATATACACATTTGAGGCACATAGGTTTCTTACTCGTCCCTTGACGTTTGACTTCCAATGCACCTAAACTCATAGACACTTCCTCAATAACACATTATAGACCATTTTATGACCTTAGAACATCATGAAACCATGTTAGGATTTACTTCACCTAATTCATTTCGGGATCTTACATGGACTCTCTATCAGCTTGATGTAAATTATGCTTTCTTTAAAGGAACTCTAGCTGAAGAAGTTTATATGGATTAACAATCCGGGTTCACTAATAAAAGTTATCCTTATCATTTGTGAAAACTGCTCAGAGAAATTTATGGACTCTTCTAAGCTCCTCGTGCATGGTATACAAAGTTCAAGAACCTTATTTCTTCTATTGGTTTTGTATGCTCACAATCAGATCCTTCTCTATTCATTCGCCAGGCACATACTCTATTGTATTTCTTCTCCTATATGTGGATGGTATGATACTCATAGAATCATCAAACTCCAATATTTACCATGTTAATGATGCATTGGCTCGTCATTTTTTTTCTGAAGGACTAACCTCCCTTGACATATTTCCTTGGTGTTGAAGCTTTTCGTCAATCTACCAGTCTGCATCTCTCTCAAAAGAATTATATTACTAATCTTATCCAGCTCTTCAACATGATAAAGGACAATGGAGTCTTTACTCCTCTTTATTCCTCAACCATTTTGAAAGTAGATGATGGATCTTCGCCTATTGATTGTAAAATCTATAGGTAGCTCATTGTCTCTCTTCTATTTCTATCTATCACAAGGCCCAACATTATCTTTTCTCTCAATCAATTTTCTCAATTCATGCACAAAACCTCGTATGCAAGCTGCAAAAAAGGTACTGTAGTATCTATAAGCTACCAATCACCTCTATTTACTCATTCGACCAGTTGCACCTTTAAACCTAACCACTTATTCAGAATCTGATTGGTGTGGGAATCTTGATGACCGATGCTCTACTGGTGCATATGTTGTCTTACTTGGAGGCTCTCCTATCAATTCGTAAGAAGCAACGAACAGTAGCTCACTTCTCTACTGAAGCTGAGTACAAAACCATTGTTAATGTTAGTGCTGACACAATTTGGATTGTCAATCTTCTCAAAGAACTCCACTTCTCTATTTCAAACACTCCAACCATTTGTTATCATAACCTTGATGCCACTTTTTTTTTGCCAAAATCCAGGTTTCCACATATGTATGAAGCATATTGACTTGGATTATCACTTTGTTCTAGAATTGGTTCAAGATAAGTCTCTTATTGTCCATCATGTTTCATCATCTTTGTGTCTAACTGACTCTCTTATGAAGATTGTACCTGCTACCAGTTTTCTTTCTCATTGATCAAAGATAGATGTAGTTGAACCACCACCTATCTTATGGGGGCATAATGAGAAAAGATAATCTCAGGATATGTTCTCTTTACTCTTTTGAGTTTTCAATCTTTTAGATCTTCTATATCTTGTTTATATCCCTTATTTCATGTAATCTTCTGATTATTTTTATTTAGTGTCCTTTGTATTGTAGTAATCTCTGCTCCCCCTTATGTATTTAAAGATGGTTAACGCAATATATAAAACATAGCTTAAGGCAAAATACATCTCTCTTTAGGGCCCTAAAAACTTCAAATGAAGATCTAAAATTCCAGCCCTTCTTCCCTTTTTGGATAAGAGATCTCCTCCCCAGCTACCCAACGCATACCTTTAAGACCACCAGTACTTCCCAAGAATTGTTTTGCAAAAACCTTATGAATTTGCTCATTAATCCTCTTCGGGGGGTTAATTATCGATAAAAGGTATAATGGTATTGATTGCAGAACATATTTATGAGAGTTTACTTTTCTCCACAGAATAGAAATTTATTTTGCCATGAGAGTACCCTTCTGGTTATCTTCTTTACTGAGTCTTCAAATTGAGATTTTTTATCTTTCCCATAAAAGATTGGACATCCCAAACATATGAACGGAAAAATTCCTTGCTTGATTCCTGTCAACCTTCGCAATATGTCTGCTACAATTAAAGGGGTTCAATCATGCAGAAAAAAGGAACTTTTTATCTTGTTTATCAATTGTCTAGTTACTTGTTTGCACTCCTTCAATATTTTCATCATTTTTATCACATAAACTCTATCATCTGAACAAAATAATGATGTGTCATCAACATAAGATAGGTTATTTGATTCCTGGACTCCATATAGGAATTCCATAAAGTAAAAATCTATCATCTCCATGAAGGTTGTTAAGTCCCTTAGACAAAACCCTGATTAACTCCTCTCCAGGAGTTGAAGAACAATGGGGTTGTCCGTTAATTAGTACAGAGTACCAATTATTTGAGACCAACCTCCAAACCATATCAATAATTACTTCTGAAAATCCAAACCTTTTTAATACTTTGGTAAGAAAAATCCATCATACTCTATCATATGATTTAGCCATTTATAATTATCAACTACATTAACATTCTTATTCCTCCAATTGATATATTTTATAATCTCCTTTGCTTGTAGAATTTTCTCACTATTACTTCTGCCCTTCACAAAACCTACCTAATTTTCTGAGATAGTGTTTGGTAGTACAACTACTATTCTCTCATGGACCACTCTAGAGATCAATTTGTTAATGAAGGTACCTAGAGATATGAGTCTCAAGTCGGGGAAAGTTTTCACTATTCCCTTCTTACGAAGAAGGACAAGATTGATATTTGTTACAAATTTTGGTAGCTCCTGACCGCACATAAAAAAGCCCTTAGCAATTTGGTGATGTCCTCTTCTATTATTTACTGGCAGCTTTGAAAGAATAGCCCAAAAAATATATCCTATACGCAAGCACTATCCCCATTTAGTATGAAAACCACCATTTTGACATTATCGTGACTAGGTAATTTAGTCATTTCTTCATTAGGATCATCTTATATCATTTTGGGGATGATGTTTAATATAGGCATATCATGCTCTCATTTTTTTGTCTAAACTGTTCCGCAAAAAAATCAATTGACTCCTCTCCAATTTGCTTATTTTATTTAAGTATTACCCCTTGATCTAGTGATTTATGCTATATGTAGTTTCTTTCTTCTTCCTTTTAAATAGGAGTGAAAGAACCTAGTGTTTCTGTGCCCATCAGTAAACCACCTCATTCCTTCTTTCTAATTCTAGTATTCTTCCTAAATTTACAAAAAAAAATTTAACTCCCTTCCATCCTATTTAATTCTACTCTGTTTTAACCTGTCGGTTCAATCTCCATTTGTATTTCTTTCACCCTTATGACATCCTTTAAGGTGGTTGTTTGTTGAAATATATTCCCAAACACTTCTTTGCTCCATGTTACTGGTGTCTTATTAATTTTTCTTAGAATTCAACAAACTGACTTCCCACAAAGTATATGTTCCAGTTTTGTCATATAAGTTCCTTGAATTGAGGATGTTTGAGCCAAAAAATTAAGAAACGTGAAAGGTTTTATCATAGGTTCCTCCTTAGATTCACAATTCATAAGAAGTGGCGCTTGATCAAATCCATGTCTAATGAGATGTTGTACTTCTGATGAAGGAATATTATTGATAAATTCATTATTGACTAACACCCTCCAATAATTGAAAATACATGCTTCTTCTATTCTACCATACCACCAAGTGACCTTGCTTCCTGTACTTTTCAATTCTGAAAGAGCACAATTAATGACGCAACTAGAAAAATCTATTTCCTCTTGTTGAGTGAAATCCAAACCACCTAGCTTCTCTTATTCAATAAGAATTCTATTAAAGTCCCTATTACCCAAGGTAAAATATTTCCTTGATTTAATTCTTCTAGTAGTTCCATAGTTCCAACCTCTCCAATGCATTGCACCTTGCATAAACTACTGTGAGGAGTATAGGTTCATTATCATTACTGAATTTCATTGTTATATGTTGATATGAATCAATAATCATTTATCCTTCACATCCATCCATCCAAGAAATTTGTATTTTGTTTGAATAGTTTTCCAAAGAATTGCTCATTCCTAACCTGTGTATTGATCTAACTCTATGGGATTCATAAAAAAATCAACTAAAGTTATGCATGGATACCGATGTCTTTTATTAAGTTCCATTAACCGCTCAAATGAATTTTGCGGCTTAACGAATCTAATATTCCAAACAACATTTTTGTATTAATTGTTCAAAACTTGTAGATTTATCTTTATTTCTCCTAGTTTGAACTAGTATAGAAAGTATAGATCTTTCTTTTTTGGCTCTGCTCTTCAAGATACTAGTGTGTTTAGGAGACAAATCTCCAGCTATACTTATGTGTTGTATATTTTCCTCTAAATTATCATCCCCTTCAGCATTTCTTCTATTTTCAATTTCTTCCTCAAACACCTTTATCAGATTTAGCGCTCATCGTAGTGACATGTTACTCTCTTTTGAAGTTGTAATAAACTCTTGATCTCAATCAACTCGTGTCGAGATACTATGATCAACCCTCAGAGATGATTCCACACTGTTCACTTCAATGAGAGTATTTTCGGATTCTCTTATCGATCTTTTTAGGGCACTCCAATCTTTGTACATTCACTTTTCCACGTGATTCGTTAGGGGTTTTCATCTTACTACCTTTCTTATTAGTTGCTTCTGCCTCTATCATGTCGCTGGATTCTGATTTACTCCTATTCCCTTTGTTTTCCTTTGGCGTGTTCTGGTAAAAATTTTATTTTACCCACACTTTGGATGACTGTGGTGGTTGATGTTTATTAGTTCATTAATCTCTGGTTTCTTCTCCTCCATTCTTTGTCGCCAAGGGCTTCAAATTGATTGGGACAGACCACCCCCACCTTATGCCACTTCATTAACTGAGTTTTCCTGCATTGCCTCGCTATCCTCCTTTTATTTTTTTAAAGTTCTTGGAACTTTTCATTCTCCTTTTGCTTGTTCTGTTCAGTTGTCATGCTCCTCAATTCCTTCACACCATCTGTTTCCTTCTTTCTATTTTCCTCGACCTTGTGATGCGCCTCTGTTTTGTTTTTCGTTTCCGCCTTTGGATATGACTGAGGATGAATTACATAACATTGTTCCTCATTATTTCCTTGTATCATGCATGTCTCACAATACTTGGGGATGTAATCATACTTGATCCTTATCCATTTTTCTGCTATTTCGCCATCCTTTTTCTTCATGCCAATTTTTTATGCGCTTGGGAAATTCCCCGAACAAATCTACTTCTACCTTGACTATTGCACAATTTGGTTGGGTTTTGTTTTTTATTGCCATATATACTTGTAATGGCTTCCCAATAGCTGCTTCCAACAAGAAAATAGCTTCTCTACCAAAAATAATTGATGGCAATGCCAGAAAAGATATCCATGCATTTTTCGTAGTAGTTTGTTCTTCTGGATAAAAAAGCGGGTCCAGGACAATGTTCACATTGGATACGACCAACTCTGATGCATAAAATAGAATGTTGGTTTGGACAGTAGATTCACATAATCCTCCAATTGTTTTTCCCTTATCAGCACATGCAAATTGCTTAGTAATCCAATACTACACTCTCCTTTTAGTTCGCACTGTTTTGAAATGAGCCTTCTTAGATCTTGAATGTCTAGTCTTCCTGATGAAAATTTTCCAATCACAACATATTCAAGATTTTCATTAATGTCACGACCGAGGAGAACTCCTAGTCGTAAGCGGTGTCTTTTTCCTCTTATAGGCCTTATACAAGCCATTAGCATACATCATTGTAATACATAGGTAAGAAAATACAGAATAATTATTGAAACTTTGCATATCAAGTATACATAGACTTCTCATATACCAACATACTCAAACTCATAAACATAATCTACTATTTTCTCACACATAACCATCCAATATCATAATGCAAGAGTTGGTTCATAGCTTTACACTATTACAATTTATCTTATATAGAACTTACAATGAAGTCTTAAAGTAAGAAAATCGAAAATTCTCTTAGAGATAGTCAAATAGCTAAAACTAGAATAGTGGGTTTCATGCTCAGACCTGAAGACTCACCAACTTGGGAATCTATCCAAGTTTCTTGAATCTTGGCCTTGAATCTCTTCAATGGCCCGAACCTACATAATTGTAGAAATAAAGAGAATATGAGTTAGTACAACAACCAATTATACAAGAGCACCGTTAATTTAATTATAACAAGCCACCTATTTACATACTTCAAAGATTAGGGTTAGGGGAAAAGCGATATCCATGGTTTTTTTGAGAATTAGGTCAAACCCACCAACTTAACATTAATATACAATTAAACAACCATAAGTAATCATAATTAATCTAATTAGTCATGAATTTCAGTTTTTGGAAGAAAACTCATTTGTAGAGAAAATCCTTGAATTTAGGTTATTTTTTAAACAAACATTGAATCGACCTCTGGGAAAGTGAATCCATTTCCTTAGGAGCTGAGCTTTATATCGAAAATTAAGGAGAAAATGGGGACTAGTCTCCTCTTCTAAAACTACAAGGTTTCTTCAATGGAGGTTGGTGTATAGAGAGATTGTAGAAAGATGTGGGAGACATTGGGTTTGAAGTGGGAATTGAGTGATGAATGAACTAAAAAAAATATATAGTCAATCCAAATATACCCAAAATACCCCTCATTAATATAGAAATTTAAAAATTAAATCCAACTTGACCTTGATTGTCTAAGCTCGTCCACCTTCACGCCCCACTTCACGAGCTGTGAAGTGCTTAACGGCCCATGCTAGTCGTGAAGTATGAGACAGCAGCTTCCACAAGGTTCCATCCCGAAGAACCTATACGTATAATTCACAACCCAGTCCCCTTGTTCGTGGACATGCACCACGGCCCGTGAAATGGGTTGTGGTGATTTGGGTTGTAGCTCCCCAAAAACTACCTTTTTCCAAAATGCTTAAGGCAAGACAACGAGCAAGCCTCTTCGTCCATCAAGTGCCCACGAGTCGTGAAATTGCTCGTGGTTCATTTACCATATCTAGTCCAAGGTGACATCCCCCTTTCATGGATAAGGCATCTTCACGAGCCCCCACTTGTCAGGGTATGATCATGGTCCTTATTGTGAGTCAATTCTCAGTGAAGGTTGAGGCCAGTAGCCTACTTTTTGGAAGCCTTGCCTTTGCTTTTCCTATCATGGTTGAGAACAATTCCTCCCTGGGGCTTGACTCCTTAAGACCATCTAGGACCTACACCCTCTTGAAACCATCCTAGACACCGCTAGAACCACACATAATCATAGGTTACTAGCTTTCACAGGCCCTCATGGTCGTTTTTTAAATTGCATACAACCTATCTTCCAAAAATAAGTTCACTATCATTAAATAAGACCTCTAACATATTTATAACCCTTGTCAAGTCATTGAACTACTCATGCAGCCTTAGCCTAAATCTCTGAATTTACTAGCTGTAACAATTAATAATCATTTGTTCAATCTCTTCGTGGTCTGATATAATCCTTGATTCTCCATGTAAATATGATTACCGGGCTTTTAGT
The DNA here is from genome assembly GCA_027704765.1 of Solanum habrochaites. NCBI lineage: Eukaryota > Viridiplantae > Streptophyta > Magnoliopsida > Solanales > Solanaceae > Solanum > Solanum habrochaites. The sequence goes on from JAKWJA010002496.1 coordinate 19,142,078, forward strand.
GAGGAAATAAATTTCCGGGTATTGATTGTTGACTTTAGGTGGATGAATAGGATTGTGGTTGGTGTTCTCATACAGTTGTCCTTTCTCAAGTGAAGGAGACCTGGTGGCTGTGGAGGCCATTGCCACCGGAATGTGTAAACAAATCTAAGGTTCGACGGTGACGGTGGTTGTTTTCCTTGTATCTCATAAGCTTTTTCCAAAAATATATGAATATATCTGAATCATTTAAAAATATATCAATTACAAAGTAAAATTTATATTCAGTAATATGGAATAAACATTTACATTTTATTCCTATAAAAATTAAAAGTCCTATTTATTTATACAAGTAAAGAATTACTTGGAAATATAGTATTGTACATTTATCCTTTAGTTATAACATTAAAAACTCTCTTAGTTATTACTAATTATTGCAAATGTTATTCATTCTCTTTAAGATTCTTTAGTTATACTATTATGAATTCTCTAGTTGTCGGCAATATAATATCATGGAAATGAACAAGAATACCCTCTAGACTAAACGAAATTCCCCCCCCCACAGACAACCATGGAGACATTATTCTCGATGGCTGAGTTTGCCCGTCAGACAGCTAGATAGCCTGAACTTTTTTAAAATTCAGATCATTTCTATTACTTTTTCCTTACATTTGGAGAACATGTATCTATCCAAAATGTGAGATATAAATTATATAAATTCTTTGTAGAATTCAGTGAAGATGAAAAAAATTAATATATAAGGGAAAAGACAAATAATAATAATATGGGGAAAAGAACATACGCGTAATAGAAATAATTGCAAATTCTTAACTTCACACTGCATGCAAAAATAATTGCAAAATGAATTTAGTATTTTCTACTATTAGTATATGTGAAATATCATATCTAATAGTTCACCTTAAATGTATGAAATTACTGCATATCCATACGAATATATGGAAGCTTAGACAAACAAAACAAAAAATTTATTAGACTTCAATACTAAAATAAAAATATTAGTGTCATGTGGCGAATCATAATGACATTGTTAGCATATTGCAGATTGTATGAGCTGATAATGAGTAATTGTTTCTACCGTAGTTGATAGAAGTTCTCTGATAAGGATGCTAAAGTTATTTTGAAATTGGGAAAAAATAACAGTGGTAAATTACATTTTCTAAATTTTTATCAAGTCATAAACTGCCTATAATATCAAGTCATAAATAATCTGCTAGAGATATTAAAATGTTATCAATACACCAACAATTTGTGGAATTTCAGCCCATCCAAAAATCAAGAATGCCTAATCCACATTATGAAAATAAGAAGTTTGATTGGAAAAATTATATTAAACTTTTAATTCATTTAAGTGATATAACTATGGTTTTGAAATCATGTTTCCACTTATACCAGCTACTAATAGTTTCTTGCTTTGTCTAGACACTGTTAATTTTCTAGAAGTTCTCTGATCTGGATGCTTGAGTTATTTTAAAAGTTGGGAGAAAATAATAGTGGCAAATTACATTTTCTTAAATTTTTATCAAGTCATAAACTGTCTATAATATCATGTCATAATTTACAATCGGCTGGAAATATTAAAATATTATCAATACATCAATGATTTGATGAATTTCAGCCCATCCAAAAATAAAAAAATGTCTAATCCACATTACGAAAGTAAGAAGTTTGATTGGAAAAATTATATTAAACTTTCAAGTAATTTAAGTGATATAATTATGGTTGTAAGATCATGTTTCCACTTATACCAGCTACTAATAGTTTATTACTTTATCTAGACACATTTCTATTAATTTATTTTCTAGTTATTTTCCTCTTCATGGGTAGCAAGACAATAACTTTGTATCCTTTAAACTCCTCAGACACACCCAAATCTTTTATCAATCAAAATGGAGAAGAAGAGAGTGACTGGACATGCACTAACGAAGGAGATAAAATGAAAAATGAGAGAAAAAGAAATCACAATAACGGATAGGTAATAACATACCTATAGCCAAAGCCTTAATTGTAATAACGACAAATCTTTAACTTCACGTTGCACCATGAATTAATTGTAGAATGAATTTAGTATTTTTGTAATTTGTATTCACCAAACAATAGTTGTTATACTATTTGTGTCACGACCCAAAACGGTCCGCGGCTGGCACCCACACTTACCCTCCTATGTGAGCGAACCAACCAATTCTAAAACCCTGACATTTCAATATAATAATCAACAGAAAGTAATGCGGAGAAGAATTAACTCATTAATAAAAACAATTCAAGAACTTCTAATTAACATATATTATTTCCCCAAAAATCTGGAAAGTCATCACCACAAGAAAATCTATGATCAAATTAATAAAACTAAGAGTATCTAAGAAGCTCAAATAACAAAAGCTAGTCCAGCCGAACTTCAACGGCATCAAGAAACTGGGAAAGAAACATCCAGTCCAAGCTAGAAGCGTATAGCTCACCCTGAATCGAGTTTGTTGTAATTTTTTTTTTTTTGACAAACTGGCTAGAGTGATGGTTGAGTTGAAGACGACCGTATGTTGCCTGCAATCCACATATAACAACTGAAAGAAACATTTACAAGTTTAGGGGTCAGTATATAGAAACACAGTACTGAGTAGGTATCACGGCCAACTCAAATAGAAAACGAGTATATATCAGATTAATATCATAAATCAACTATAATACTCACATGTAGCAACAAACAAGTTTCTATGTACCATTTATAAGTACCGCCAAGTTCACACATGAGGACTCAAGCCTCAATACCTATCATTTGGATTAGGTCATTAGATTGAGTATATTAACATCTTTCAAGCTTATATCTTATTCTCTTGTGTCCGGTACGTGACACTCCGCCTCACCTCTACTATGTGTCGGTGAACGTGACACTCGATCCGCCTAAATTCTACGTGTGGTTCGTGCACCCAGATCCCTAATTCTCGTGTCAGTTCGTGAACCCCCTTCGATCCCTTAATTCTACGGGGTCGGTGTGTGACACCCGGTCCTAATTCTACGTGTCGGTTCTGGGACAACGATCCCTAATTCTACGTGCGGTTCGTGACAACCCCGTTACCCCGGTGTCCCCTTAATACTACGATGTCGGTCGTGGACACCCGCTCCACTAATCTCATTCTATTAATTTTCAATCCGTCTTTATACCAAGGCATCATCAGCCCCCTTACTGTAGTTCATCAAAGGCCTTCTTTTATACCAAGGGCGTCATCATAACAAGGGGTTTTCAAGATTTGGGATTAATAGCTATCATCTTGCTTATTTTATCACAATTGTATAATCACATTCAACAAGCATTACAATTAAGCATTATCAGAAGACTTACAATACAACCCAACACATATCATTCGTTAATTGATTAAGAGTTTACTTACGAAATGGAGTATAAAAACCAGAACTACCTCACCGAAGAATTGCCGATCAACAACCTATCTTCTCAAAATCCTTGCTATCCTCTTGTTGCTCTCTCTCTCTACTCATTTCCACCTCTATCTGTTCTTTTTTTTCTTATTCAACCCTCTTTATTTTAACACACACCTAATTAGCATAAAGTTAAGTCATAAAAGATGGCAATAATAACCCACTAATTAACTAAGTTACCTCTTTTAACACACCAAGTAATTAGACTTTATACATTTAAACACTACTTTATAATTTAAGCAGAAATAGTCCAAAACGGCCCCTTAAATTACTAACAGAGAGAAATCCGACCCAGCCTGGGGATTACGCCCAAGTCCCTTGTGACAGCCCGCGCCCGACCTGCGACGGTCCGTCCTACTGCTCCGTCACAGAGTTCAGAGGGACTTGATTTAGTTAAAGTCCTAGTGATGACGGGAAGTCGTAGCCCTGCGACGGTCCGTCCTGCCATTCTGTTGCTGACATTCAGAGAGTCGATTCAGCTACCAAATTTATAATTTCTAAGTGTTTTGGAACGAGACCCATTACGACGGTCGTCGTGCCCATGACGGTTCGTCGTGGGGTCGTCTAGACTCGGCCCCCATTTTCTAGAAATAAAAGCTGCTGCTCAAACGACCTAAACAGGTCGTTACAGTAGATACCAAATTTACTATCGTTCGTCTCGAACGATCACGAGAAGAAAAACAACAATAGTGAAAAGGAGTACGAATCTGTAAACAGGTGTTGTGATAGCTTTCTGCATATCAGCCTCCTTCTCCCAAGTGGATTCTTCAACTGGTCGATTTTCTTCATGCACCTGAAAATGGATGCATCTCCCTTGACCTTCAACTTACGAACTTCTATATCAAAAATGGCAACAGGCTCTCCCTCCTCATTATAAGATAAGTCTCAATCCAAGCAGATTGAATCCAACTGAATGATGTTCGTAGTGATCCATCCCCATGGTATCTGTTCAGCATAGAACATGAAATACCGCGATGACAATCCTGACAGCCCTGGCAGGCAAGGCAATTCATAAGCCACTCCCCTCATTCGCTTAAGTACTTCAAATGCCGACCAATATTACTCGGGCTTAGCTACCTCTTTTACCAAACCGACCATACACACCCTTCATGGTGAAACCTTCAGCAAACGTGATCACCTTACATGAACTCAAGTGACCCTAACCTTTCGATCTGCCTACTCATTTTGCCTACTTTGAGCCGCTAAAGCTTCCTGATAGATTTACCTTTTCTAACGAATCCCTCAAAAGGTCAGTTCACCAAGGGTTCTACTCGAATGCATCAACCAACCAATGGGAGACATACATATCCTCCATACAATGCTTCGACGAAAGGAGCCATATCAATACTGGAGTGGATAGCTATTAGATGTATGAAAACTCAATCTATGGTAAGAAATTATTCCAGACCACACGCATTCTAATCACACAGCTCGAAGCATATCTTCCAATACGAATCATTGCTCTTAGATAGCTCCATCGGTAATGAGGAGTGAAATGCGAGTACTAAGGTCCAACTAGTAACCTAATTCCGCTGCAATGTTCTCAAACTTAGAAGTAAAACTTGCGTCCTCTTGTCTGATATGATGGCGACAAGTGGAACTCCATGCAATCCGAAAACAATTTCGTGAGAATGAGAGTTTGGATAACTTCTCTGCCATTGTAAGTCCCTTAACCGGAATGAAAATGAGCGACATAGTTAACTTGTCCACAATTACCCAAAATAGAATCAACTGACCAAGTAGTTTGGGAAGAACCAACCACGAAATCCATTGCAATTACTCTCCCACTTCCATTCAGGGAATAGGCTTTTCTATGAAGTGTTCCTCCGGGCCTCTGGTGTGTTATACTTTACTTGTTGGACATTTGGAAATTTGGCAACAAACTCAGACAATGTCGCCGTTCATCACTCACCAAAAGTTGCCTTAGCGTCACGGTACATCTTGGTTGCCCCAGGATGTATAGAAATATCAGAACTATGAGCCTCTGTAAGAGAGTGGGGATCAAATCATACAACACGCCGGTACAATACCTCTCCCTTTAATTCTCCAAAACACCTTCCTAATCCATTATTGCTTCTTTAGCCTCTCCTCGCAAACCTATATCTTGGATTCGGCTTGTTCTCGCTCATCAAACTGTTTCCCCTGATCTTGTCAAGAAAAGAAGATCTCGGCTCTCCACCACGCCGGACAACAATCCTCCCTTCCTCATTTACTTCTAACCCCCTCATAAAGTCATTAGCCAGATTTAGTCTGAACCTCTACTAGCAATGGGCGTACTAGAAACTTTGTAAGTGGGCTAAAATTCCCATGATCCCTGCTTTGCTACTTAAGGCCGGCTGCCACAACATTAGCCTTTCCAGGATGATACAGATGGGTAACATCATAATCTTCAGTAGTTTCATTCCACCTCCTCTGTCTCAAATTCAAATCTCTCTGAGTAAAGACATACTGTTAAAACTACGATGATCCGACTTATTAGACTTCACACTCAACCCCATATAGATCAGTGTCTCATTACGTTATGCCAAAAAATACACCCACCGTAGCCAACTCTAAACATCGTTGGTCGGATAATTATTTCATACACGTTAATTGCTCGCGAAGCATAAGCAATTACATTCTCTCTTGCCATTTAGCACTGCACCCAAACCAGATAAGATGCCATCACAAAAACAATGAATATTCTTACCCTCTACTGTCAAGGTAAGGATAGGTGCGGTAGGTCTCAACAAGGTCTTGAGTTTCTGAAAGCTTTCCTCACATTCATACGACCAGACAAATGGACACATCGGCTTAGGCAAGTTCGTCAATGGGAGCCAATAGAGCAGAATCCGCTGACAAACGACGGTAGTAACTGGCTAAACCAACAAAACTTCTATTATCCTGACAACATTAGTGAGGTCTAAACCCAATTCTTCATACTTCGATCTTAGAAAGAATTCCACCACACTCCATCTAGAAAACCACGTGGCCCCAAGAAGGACACTGAATCTGCCAAAACTCACCTTGGCAGAATTTGAAAAATCTTTTTATCCCCTCAACATTTCCAACACAATTCACAAATGTCCTCATGTTCCTTCTTAACTTGGGTATATCCAGTATAGCATAATAAATAACGATCACAAAGAGATCCAGATAGATCTTAAAAATCCCGTTCATCAAGCTCATTGAAGAGCCAGCAGGGGCATTCGTACCAAAGGACATTACAAAGAATTCATAATGCCCATTACCTGGTTGTGATGTAGTGGCTCCAGTTTGCCTGTTACCCACGGCCATTCTGGTGACCACCATTACCTCGGCCACCGAGTTCTCCCGAATAACGGCCCTCTCCCATAGACCACCTCTACTCTTTCTTTTTTTCTAGCTATTGGGCGTCTATAACGCTGTTTTTGGACAAGTCCTCCTAATTATGTCCAGTATGCCCCACATCCATAAACACCTCTGGAGTAAAAGCATAGGTCTCTCAGAGAAGTGTTGACCGGTCTGAGGTGGACCCAACTACAGTCTGTAGTGAAGACTGAATTGTCGGACCGAGATAACCTCCTGTGAACCTTTGTCCTCTAGAGTAAGAACCATTAACTCACGCCATTTCTAAACCTTTAGATGTCGAAGCCATGAGAGTTGAAGTCATTCTGCGCTTCACTCCTTCCACCTCTATCACGAAGTCTACCACTTCTTGAAAGATTTTGCCGTAAGCCGACTACCATGTATGTAAGGCTGAAATCCGCAATTATGAACTCAAAACCCCCTTCACAAAACGGCGAATCGCTCTTGTGACTGGAAACAAAGTTGGGTGGCATACCGGGATAATGCACGAAACTTTAGCTCATATGCAGTAACCGACATCATCCCTCTGCTCAGACTCAAGACTCTCTCTTTTCCATATCTCAAAGTCCGGGGAATATACTTCTCCATAAACAAGCTAGCGAATGATGCCCAAATCATAGGTGTGCTTCTGTTGGTTGACACTCAACATGTGGACACGCCACCACTTTGTGGCGTTCCTTGAAAACTGATTAATCACCAACTCAACACCAAAACCGTTCTACTATACCCAATCTTGTGTAGTAGCTCATGCAGTCAAATAAAATCGTAAGGCCATCCTCAGATTCAGCACCGTGGAAAGAATGCGAGGTTTCATATTCAAGAAATTACTAAAAGTTCATATGTGATGAGTCATTTTCATTTATAGGCCCTGTCGTCAAACGTAGGATTGTTAGCGAAACGTGCCTAATTTCCAAGAGGCATCCCATGAGGGGGAGCCAATAGAAAGCGGCATGTGATACTTTTTTGTGTCCTGTTTGGTATGAGGGGAGAAAGGGGAAGAGAGGTCCAGACTCTATTTTGTACTATGGAAACCGCGAGGTGTTGGTGCAGGAAAAGATGGAGGCGTCTCGGCCCTGATCAGATAACCCCACTAAGAGAAGCAAGAACCTGATTGATCATTTCTGGGTAGGTTGGGGTGGCAATTCCTTTTTTTTCATTCAGCCACGTTGTTCAGCCTCCCCACCTCGCCCTCTCTTACCAATTCCTCAGTTTGGTGGAGGAAATTCTCCGCCCTAGTTTCAAAGTACCAGAAGGGCTAGGGCTGGTCCTCTTCCTCTAGAGGACCGTCCTCCAACGGCACCCTACTTCCACGCGCTCTTGTCCACTATCCTCTTCGGATACAGCCCCAGTGGATGGCCTCAGACGCACACCGTGTTCTGCCGCTGGGTGCTAGGTGTTGGCGTAGTGGTTGCTCTAGTTCTAACCCATCTGCGAAATAGAGTGAAAGATAGGTTAGATACCAAGTCGTATCACCTGAGATACCAATTCGGACATCCAAGTAATAGCACCGAAAGAGAAAAGAAAGAATGGAGTTTTCCTAAAGTCTTTTATACCTCTCAAAGAAAAAGTAAAAGGCGTACCCCCTTACGTTCGTAAGACTCTACTCAGACCTGTTCTTGTGTGATGAGGACCAACGAAACCTAATGCATCTGATACCAAGTTTCGTCACGACCCCAAAACGGTCCGCCGACTTGGCAACCCACACTTACCCTCCTATGTGAGCGAAACAACCAATTAAACCCTGAACATTTAATTATAATATCAAAGCAAAGTAATGCAGAAGACTGTAACTCATTAATTAAAAACCATGGCCACTCAAAATAGAAAAAACAGTATATATCAGATAATAAATCATAAATCAACTAGAATACTCAAAATGTCGCAACAACAAGTTCATATATCATTTTTTATAGTACCGCACCAAGATTCACACATGAGACTCAAGCATCAAGATCATACCTCATTTAGGATTAGGTTATTAGATGGAGTCTTTATAAACCATCGTTATTTTCAGATTCATTATCCTTTATTCCTCTTGTGTCGGTACGTGACACTCCGCTCCCACTACTACTATGTGTCGGTACGGGACACTCCGATACCCTAATTATACGTTGTCGGTTCGTGACCACACGATCCCCTAATCTACGTGTCGGTTCGTGACACCTGATCCCCCTAATCTAGTGTCTGTTCGTGTACACCGGTCCCCTAATATCTAAATGTGGTTAGTGACACCCGATCCCTAATTCATACGTGTCGGGTCTGTGACACCCGGTTCCCCCTAATACTACGTGTTCGGTTCGTGGGACACCCGCTCACTAATTCTGCATTCTTATTAATTCTATCAATTCCACTTTATTTCCTATATACCAATAGCAGCATCAGCCCCCATACTTTAGTTCATCAAGCCTTCTTTTAACCAGGCCGTCCGATTCATCATTAACAAGGGGTTTTCAAGAGTTTGCCCGGATTCAATAGCTATCTTGCTTATTTGAATTCATAATGTATAATCACATTCATACAAGCATACAATTAAGCATATAGCAGATTTACAATACACACCCCCCAACAATATCATTCGCTTATTTAAGAGTACTTACGCAATAGATACAAAAAACCATAACTACCTACACACCGCAAATTTGCGATCAACTAAGCTATCTCTCAAAATACTTTGCATCCTCTTCGTTTCTCCTCTCTCTCTACTCGTTCGCCCTCTCTTTCTGTTTCTTTTTCTTTTTCTTATTCCAACCTCTTTCTTTACCCTAATTAGATACAATTAAGGATTAAAAGAATGGACAATAATAACTCCACTAATTAACTTAAGGTCTTACCTCTTTTAACCCCCAAGTAATTAGACTTATTAACATTAACATACTAATTTATAATAGCCAGCAATAGTCAAAAAACGCCCCCTTAAAGGTAGTTAACAGAAATCGACCCAGCCTGCGGTGGACGGGCCGTCGTTCTGCGACGGTCGTCCTGCCATTCGTCCGTGACGTTCAGAAGAGTGATCTCAGTACCCAAGTTCGGAATTTCTAAGGTTTTGAGCACGAGACCCCACGACGGTACGTCTGTGCCATGGACGGTTCGTGTGGGGCTCCGTCGAAGCCGGCCAAGTTTTCCAGAAATAAATCTGCCCCCTTGCTCAAAACGACTAAACTAGCGTAGTTCACAATTGACCTTATCTATATAAACAATTATGTTGGTCCCACAATTAAAGGTTGCTAAATTTTCTGTTCAAAGAGGTCGTGTCAAAATACACATTAACAATAGGTATTCTGATAAAGAAAAAGTTATTGCATCTATTAAAACACAATAAAAACGTAAAAGAAATCAAGAATAGAACACCAAAAACCATAATCACTCAACAAAAATCATAGAGTTAAGAACGATTCTAATGAAAATGGATCTCACTATTATAATTGGATTGAAATAGAAATGGGATGAACCATTCAAAATGAAAATAAGAAGAAGTGTATAACTTGGACAACTATAGGCATTCTATGAACCTCTTGAGCATTTTGGGACTTATATGGATCAAGCACTTACCAACTCATAATTTACTACACTGCTGGTACAAATTAGGGTAGGGGAAAGTCTCTGTCAAAGTTTGAAATTTAACTCCTCCAACTATGGTGGTCCACATGGAATGGATGTAGTGCAAGAATTTTTTAGAATGAAAAAAATTAGTTATTATTGTAAAATACTGATATATCTCCTTAATTTCCTTTGGCGACCAGCCATAGAGCTTTATTTTTAATGGTTGGAGAGACGTAAAATAAAACTAAAATTGAAATGCATTTTGAAGTCATGTTCGTTTCAACATGCGAAGTAGCTGCTCTGTATTTACTGTCCAGTAATAGTCTTGATGTTGGAAAGCAACAATAAGGCTTGGGGAAGTTTGTTTGTGCTAATAAGTAGTCGATGACTATTGCCGTAGTGACTCTACAAAATTATTTGAACCTCAAAACACAAGAAAAATTGAACATCACAAAGATGCAGAAAACTAATTCATATGTAGAAAAACCATACGAAAGGAGGAAGTTGAAAAGAATTTTGATAAAGAAAATTAAACTATACATGTAACAAAACACAATCAAAATATATTGCATGTGAAAATATATGAATTTTTCATATATGCACAGAGGCTCAAAAAAACACAAAATTGCTCAAAGAAAGGAAATATATAAACTACACCTATCCACCATATTAAAAATGAAATCCAATTTCATTCTTGTTTCACACCATAAACAAGCAGAGAGCTTTAAATCTTTTTTAAAAAAAGGATTCTTACATTGGCAATAGAATCCAATTGACACATAAAACCTTTATTTCTTCTAATCCATCTCTTATAAACCTCCATATCACACATATCCATATCAAATTTCATATATTGACATACCTAAATGAAACTTAATCACCGAATCAAAAGGATAAGCAAACATCAATAACAATTCCAAAAGGAAAAATAAGTGAATATTCACACACCTAGATCAAATTTGGAATTTCAACTTTGATGAAAAGGAAGATGACGGAAAAAAGTGTTTCACGTAACCAAATCAAATTTGGAATATTTACACATCTAAATCTAACTTAATCGCCCAACCAAAAGGATAATACAACATCAATAAGAATCTCAAATGGGAAAATGAAGGAATATTCACACAGCCAAATCAAATTTGAAACTTCATTTTTGATGAAAAGAAAGATAACGAAAAAAAAAAGCTCGATTTGAAACTGCTAATCTACCTGTAAAGTTGAGAGCCATAAGGTGACTCTTGATTGTGAAAATAGTGATATAAGTAGAGGAAGAGTAGAAGGAAGACATAGAGGAACACATGCATACATTCATATCAGCATTGGAAGACATGTTGAAGTAGGAAATTGAAAAGGCAAAAATTGATTAAGCAACAAGATGAAACCTAGCCATAAGAGAAAATTGAAAAGACATAAATGCTCCTAAACAATGAAGCAAGCATGTTGAACTACCCTTTTGTAATATATATACACATATGGGAAAGATGACGGAAAAAAACAAGCTTAATTGAAATATGCTAAATCTTACCTAGTAAATGATGAAAGGCATAAGTGAACTTTAATGTGAAAATAGTGATATCATTAGAGGAAGAATAAAAGGAAGACATAGAGGAACACATGCATACATTGATATCAGCATTGGAAGACACGTTGAAGTAGGAAATTCAAAAGGCAAAAATTGATTAAGCATCAAGATGACACCTAGCCATTAGAGAAAATTGAAAAGACATAAATTCTCTTAACCAAGGAAGACATCATTGTTGAAACTCCCTTTCTAATATAAGAGAATTATATATATATAGATATATATATATATATATATACATATACTATAGTTTATAATATAATTCATTATTCAATATTTATTGGTTTATTCTCTATTATTTAATTAAGTGTGAAAATATATGATATAATCTAAATTTGTCAAAGAAAAAATTATCTTCTCACCCTTTTGTTAGTGTACTCAATTAAAGATTTAGTAAAAAAATTGAAAGAAAATGCGATAGAAATTAAACATCATTACTTTATTTGAATTTATGAATCATGTGTAAATTCAATAAGTACATTTATAAAATGATAAATATTATTTAAAATTAAATTTATTTTTTTATTATCATCAAATAAATTATTCAAAGGATAGTACATTATATTTGTTGCCTTTTCAATTTCATATAAAAAAGTAACAAACGAGTTTGTTATTAAAAGATTTAATTGTTTTAAAACTAAAAATTTATCAAACAACTTCCAACACTAAAAAGACTAGGGTGAATATTTTCCAAATCAACTAATTTTCCTCAAATATAAGGAAAATGATTTCTATTCAACACTTAAGCAAAACATTTTCCAAAACTCTCGCTCAGTTTCAAATTACAATTACCTTTTGATTGAAAAAATCAGTTTATTTTGTTCCTAACCTCAAACCAGCCCCCAAACCATCACCAGCACCCCTCCAAAAAAAAAGATTTTATTTTATAGATTGTTCGAAAAAAATGTTTTTTACTTCAATTTTGTTTACCTCACCCTCATCCCTACCACAACCCCCTACACACACACAAACACACACACACACACACCGATAAAAAAATAGAAATGTTAAAAGTTATTTTTAAATGATGTTTCTAGTTTCAACTTTTTATTTTCTTTGCCCCACCCCTACCCTCACCACCACCCCATCATAAAAATAATTTAGGTTAGTTTTTTTAAAATATTTTCTACTTAAATATTTTATATTTTCACCCCTACCCTCGACCCCAACCCCGCGGGCGTACCCCCCCTCTCCCACCCATAAAAAAACTAAGTTTGTTCTAAAATATATTCAACTTTCAATTTGTTTTGCACACCCGACCTCGATTCTCCCCCAAACCGGCAGCCCCCCCATACAACTCCCCCCCAAAAAAAAAACACGAAAAATTTGATGAGTTTATTTATTGATTATATACTTGAAACTCAAAATATTTTTCCATCCTGCGCTCGAAATACCTATCCCCCCCCCCCCTCCAAAAAGAACAAAAAGAGTGTATGTTTATTTTTAGAAAATATTTTCAAATTCAAAATTTCTTTTTTATATTCCCTACCCTCGGACCTCCCTCCACCCCCACCCCCCCCCCCCCCACCCACAAAAAAACTTTATTTATGTTTTGATTAAAATATTTTTTACGTTACGCTTTTAATTTCACCCGTACCCTCGTCCCCCCCCTCCCCCCTCCCCTCTCGGGGGAAGAGAGTGCCCCCCGAACCACGAAGGCCCAACGCACTGCAATGCAACATCAAAAAAAAGAGGACCGCTGTCCCACCTCGTCACCCCTGCACTTATCCATCGAATACGAACATGTCCCTGTGTTCCACAACCCTTTCTTTTACCGTGCGCCGTCACAAACTGTAAGATGATATGTTGTCGCTCGCAGGTCACCATTATTTTTGATTCATCTTAAGCCTATATCGATCACCACAACCAGCCTCACGTATATTCTCTTCGTCGGATATAACAATATGGTTTATCTACTACTATACAGTACACTCCACGACACACACCACACGCACCAACCAATACAGCAAAAATAATCCTAGTTGTCTGTATCGATGGAAACATAGATGATTTCTAGCAAACATGGAAATTTTCCTGTTGTATGTTGACCAAACAACATGCGGATAGATTTGATTATCACACTCGGAATGTAAACACATTAGATGTATTAGACGATCACTCAACAAGGTCTTCATATAGAAGTAACTATAGTTGCATACCACCCAGGCAGTTGCTACGCTTCCGGTCAATATATATGAACACACCAACTCTGATCAACCTAATATAATAACATTCTACCAACATATAATGATGATTGACTTGGACAAATTTAAAACAACACGCGCACTGTTGTTTGTGTGTAACAGCGATAATGAAATCTTTTCGTCCGTATCTATTTCATATGCATGACTAAAAGTTATCAATATTCATGCGATTTCGCCGATCAGGACTGATTCCACTCCATGTCATTACCATACCGTCGTCCGATCGAACCCAACCTTCCAACTCTATTCCACGATGGGGAAAACCACTACGACAACCAAACAATCAACTAAATATAAACTAAGGCAAGAAATTTTGAGTTCCCTCAATCTAAAACTCACAACATAGTTATTACTTAACAATGTAACACTTTTAACATTGTCGGAGAGTATTAAACCCCTTTAGAACCTTAAATATTTCAATTCAACAAAAACATTCCTAATAATGCTTCAAACAAGCTACTAAAAAAGAAGGGATGAAACCCCAAATTAATGAACTAATACCAATTAGAACAAGTCTAAGTCCGAATTGTGGACATAGAAGAAAGGAGAAATCATGGAAGCCCGGAAGTGTTGGCTCACCCTTGAATTCAATTGATCACTGGTCTTCTAAATAAGGTCTGTCAATGGCCGATTGAAGATGCTCTGTACTCAACAAAGAAAGAGCAAGTGTGGTATCAGCACACAACCATAGTATATTGGTAGATCACACGGATATCACACTAAGTGCAACGTAAGCAAGTCATTACAACAATATAATCACATGCATATAACAAACATATACAATATCGTCAACATTTATGAACAACAAACAAGTTCACATTTCTCAAGATACATTATTATGACAAGTCATTGGTCTTCTCACGGAATCCAAACCCAAAACCAAATAGTTAGCATATTGGAACTTGGTACCCAATCTAATAATTATGTAAGAATGTGACAATCGAATCCATATTTATGTCGGAACATGAGAATCGATCAAATTAAGTTATGCCGGAATGTGACAACCAATCCATTTAACACACCACAATCATAATCACGAAGTATTTTCTTAAGATCACACATTTAAGTCACGATTCGTGAAATATATCATTCCTCTATCTCATTTAAAACAAGTGTGATTAACAATGCAACATTCGTACATGCAAGTATCATCATGAATCAATAATAAATATACATCACACAATCATAGAATTACAATCATCACTTATCTCAAAACAAGCTTGAAACCCTAAGAAACTTGATCATCTCTTTCCGAATTCGTTCCGCTTGTTCTTGGTCTACAAAAAATCAATATAATATGGAAATAAATAAACAATCACTAACTACCCGGATTACTAACAATTCTATGAAACCTAGATCAAACCCATGATCCAAATTAGGGGTGGATCCACCACAGAATCTAGATCAAAATTTCTCCCCCTTCAATAATTACGCATTATATTACGTTCACGGATCAAAAAATAGATTCGAGAGTAAAAATATTACCTTTAGCCTGAAGAATGATAAAAAAAATTAAGATTTGCGTGGGTTAGTTCCTTAGTTCTAAAAATAGAATAGTATAGAATGAGGTCCTTTAAGAATTTTATTACGAACTTAAGTCGCGTCTAGCCCGCCACAACAATCCTTACCCCGCTCAACGGTACAACTAGACCGATAAAATCAAGAGACAAAGTGGCTTGCACAATAGAGTGAGCTATTTTAATAATTTCAAGACCCCCATTTCGCAACACACCTCTAGCCAAAGATACTTAGAAAATTCCCTTCACGCTAAGATCAATTTCGGGTGCTATAGTCGTCCTAATTTACTTTCATAAAGTCATGAAGATTCTTTAACGAGGTATCTAACTAATCATGTAATCAAAATCATAATTAATTCATCCGATTATTAGCAAATTTTCCTTCACCTTAAAGTCTCTGATGTAGTCTAAAGTTGGAAAAGGTTTGGAAAACCAAATACCACAAAAAGGTTTTTCGGTCCCAATTATTTCCAATCTGCATTTCTATAACGATGGGAACATGTCACTATAATAGTTACTAATTTACCCATCACCCTTCCCTGAGTGACACACTTCGGAACAACATGCTAGGGAAAGAATAAAGTAGTACCTAAATCGATAAAAAATAGGGGATACATTCCTAGCATGTCCCTCTCGGTCTCCCAAGTAACTTCCTCAATGGGACGACTCTTCTATTGAACTTTCACAAGGTTTATATCTCGCGGGGGTCCTTATTAAACTTACCCACATCTTAGCAGTTAAAAAATTGCAAACCGAGCTTCTTCCTCAATGGAGGTCTTTGTACGTCTAATAACAACGGAGTCCTCACTTATGATATATCTCGATCCACCATGATTCTTCTTCAACATGGACACATGAAATACCAAATGAAAACTCGATAGATTAGGAGGTAAAGTCAATCTATATGTTACCGGTCCTACACATTCAAGAACCTCAAAGGGGCTAATGTATCACAGACTTAGCTTACCTTTCTTGTCAAATCTTATCACCCCTTTCATCGGTAATACCTTAAGAAGAACAATTTCACTAGTTTTAAACACCATGTCTCTTAACATATGATCCACATACTTTTTAAGTCTACTCTAGGCTGCTTAAATCTTAGCTTGAATATTCATCACCTTATCTTGAGTATCCTTCACTAAATCAACCCCCTCGTGTTTCACATCTCTAACCTCAAATCATCATATGGGTGATCTGCATTCCCTCCCATAAAGTGCCTCAAATGGTTCCATATCAATGCTGGAGTGATAACTGTTATTATATGTGAATTCGCACAAAGGTAAGAATTTAGCCCAATTCCCTCCAAAATCAATTACACAGTCTCTTGACATGTCTTCTAACACTTGAATAGTCCTCTATGACTACCCATCTTTTTGTGGATGGAAGGTTGCACTAAAGTTTGTGACCCAATTCATTATGTAATTTTCTCGAAAACATGGATATTAATTGGGTACCACAGTCTGAGATAATATCGAGGGGCATCCCATGTAACCTCATTATCTCTTTAACATAAACTTTATCAATTGTTCAGCATTATAATCTTTTCTTACCGGAATAAAGTGGGCTGACTTAGTCAATGTATAAACCATTACCCAAATAGAATGAAACTTCCCCTTAGACTTGGGAAGTCTAACAACATAATTCATGGATATCTTTACTTACATTCCGGAATTGGCATACATTCTTTGAAACAAACCTGCTGGCCTTTTATGTTGATACTTTACTTGTTGGCAATTTTATCACTTAGCCACAAAGTCTTCTATATCCTTATTCATTCCTAGTTACCAATAAATTTGCTTCAAATCTCGGTATTTCTTGGTCACACCCGAATGAATAGAATATCACAAACCATGTAACTCTATAAATATTTTTTTAATTAAGTCATCAACTCGAGGAACAAAAATTCTTCCTTTGAGAATAAGTACACCTTCCACATAAAGAATGATCTCTTGTGCCTTACCATTCATAATCTAATTTCTAAGGTCCTCCAAATTTTCATCTTAAAATTGTTTGGTCTTGATCTCATCAAAAAATGTTATCCTCACTTCAATGCTAGCTAAAACCCCACCTGTTTGTCAGATGCTCAATTGCATTAACTTAGACTCTAAGTTCTGAATTTCCTTAGTTAAAGGTAACTTTCTTATACTTAATCATGCTAAGCTACCCATACTCACAACTTTTTTACTCAAAGCATCTGCTACCACATTAGCCTTGGCCAGATGGTATTGAATGGTCATATGATAATCTTTAAGTAACTCCATCCAGCTTCCTTTTTCTTAAATTCAGACCCTTTTGAGTGAACACATGCTGCAAACTACGATGATCAGTAAATACCTCACACTTGACACCCTAAAGTTAATGTCACCATACCTTAAGAGAAAATACTACCGTTGCCAACTCTCAATCATGTGTTGGATAATTCCTCTCTTGCACCTGCAATTGACATGAGACATAAGCTATAACATTCTTATACTGCATCAAAACAGCACCCAAACCATAATGTGAAGCATCACAATAAACATAAAATCTTTACCTTCCACCAATAATGCTAGAATAGACATGGTGGTCAAGTGAGTCTTAAGCTTTTGGAAGTTTTCCTCAACATTTTCCTGTCCATTCAAATGGTATCTTTTTTATGGTCAAATTAGTCATCTGAGTGGCAATAGAATCAAAATTCTTCCTAAATCTATGATAATAGCTAGCGAGCCCCACTAAACTCCTAACTTCCATCACAGAGTTAGGCCAAACCCAGTTCTTAACCGCATCAATGTCTTGAAGATCTACCATTACCTATTATTTTGAAACAACATCTCCCAAGAATGCAACAAAAGTCAACCAAAATTTTCACTTAGAAAATTTAGCAAACAATCTTTGTTCACAAGAATACCCAAAACAATGCGAAGATGGTCGGAAAGTTCTTCCTCACTTTTCGAATAAACTAAAATATTATCACTAAAGACTATGACTAAAGATTCATGAAATGGATTGAACACCCCATTTATAAAACTCATAAAAGCTGGAGGTAAACTAGTCAGTCCAAAGGACATAACTAGAAACTCATAGTGCACATAATGAGTTCTAAATGCTGTCTTGGGCACATCCTCAGGCCTAATTTTCAGTTGATGGTAACCGGGTCTTAGGGAAAACTGTTGCACCTTGCAATTGGTAAAAAATCATCTATTCGAGGCAAAGTATACTTGTTTAAAATAGAGACCCTATTTGATTGTCGGTAATCTATACACATTTTCATACTACTATCGTTTTTCTTAACAAACAAAGTTGGAGAACCCCATGGAGAGGATCTAGGACAAACAAATCCATTATAAAGAATCTTATGGATTTGAGCCTTAAGCTCTCCTAATCTTGCCAGAGCCATGCGATATGGAGGTATAGAAACGAAATAAGTACCAGGTTCTAAATTAATGAATATGTCAATATCTCTATCTGGAGGCATACTAGACAAGTCATTATGAAACACTTCTCTAAATTCTAAAACCAGATGAATAGACTCAATTGATGGAGCTTCAAACTCAACATCTGTCATATGACCAAATAATCCAAACAACCTTGCCTTATCAATTTGTTTGCGCGAATGGAGGATATGATGTTAGTTCGCTTAGGCTTGTACACCCCTTTCCAATATAGTTTTTTCCTTTACAAAATTTCTAGAGTAAGGGAATTACTATTATAATTATGACATGCCTAGGACTATATCAAAGTCAGTCATCTTAAAAATCACCAAATCAAACCGAGTCTAAAAACCGATAAACAAAATACGCACAATAGATATAGGTAATTGTGATTGACTCTCCAATTTGGGTAAAGAATGGAAAAAGGCATCAATTATATCACAAATAATATCAAACCTTGAGACAGATCTCACAGATACATGAGAATAAGTAGATATGGAATAAATAACACATTATCCATCTGATTATGGACAAGAACAATTCATGTCATCACTACAGAATCCTATGCCTTATTCTTTCCCATAAAACCATAACCCTGAGCCTTATATTCCTAACGAGCCACTTTCCTTCCTGGTTGCATATTTCTTCTACCTCTGTTACCATTTCCTCTTCCTTTACAACCTCACTGACTACCTCCTCGCCCACCTTGTGGATTCCCTCGACCATTTTTACCATTCCCCGTGCATACCACTACTCTTGCTATGCGACATCTAATACACATGTGTGGGGTCCATATCTTCTCATATACCCAGTTTCACTACAATTGTAGCATGTACAGTCAGAATGTTCTCTGTCGCCCGTCAAAGGCGCGACTCCTTGGCAATCTTTAAAATTATGAGATGGAGTTCGTGCGTAATAACCTGTAGAGTCGGGCATGAGGAACTGATTGACTTGGCTATAAGAATCGGCCTCCCTTAGTCTCTTGAATAAGAACCTTGAAATTTTCCTGAAATCTTTGCAGTTTTTTCCAATGCCTTAGCCGGATTGTCTAGCCTCACCCCTCTACTTTCTTAACTAGTATGTTAGATTATTAAAGCTCTTTCCTTAAGAATTCATATGAACTATTAATACTTGCAACTCAAAATTTAGTCCCCTAATAAATAAGCAGATCTTCTCCCCCTTAGTAGTCACCAATTCGTAGCATATCTAGATAAAGGATGGAATTTGGCCTCAAAAGTAGGTGCCACACAGATACTAGCTTATTCCAAATCAATAAATTTATCTTTCTTACAATCTCTCAAAGTTCTAGGTGCATAATTTTCCAAGAACAAAGTATGAAACTGGGTCCAAGAAAAGTGGAGGTAAAATTGAAGATCTTTATTCCATATAAGTTCTCCACGAATGCTTAGTTTCACTTTGAAGTTAAAAGTCACGAACTCAACCCCATGTTGATGAAGAATTCCTAACTTATGAATCCTCTCATAGAAATCTAAGATAAACTGATAAACATCTTCATTCTCAGAACCAAGAAATAGAGGAGGCTTAAGCATCAAAAACTTAGTAAATGAGTCATGCTCATTTTCAGTCATAAAAGAACCCCACAACGGACAGAAAAAAGCATCAGTACATAGTTTTCCTCTAACCTTGGGAGTAGTGATAGCAATAGGAGGGATTAACGGGAGATTGAGTTGCTTATACGGATGGAAGCACTCAAGGACCAGAAAACCCCTTCAAAAATGACATGATCTGTTGAGCTAACACTAGGTTGGTGGGAGGTATACATGTAGCCTTAGCCTGCACCTCTTTCTCTTGTACAACCTCCTCAACACTCTCAACATCAATATTTTCAACCTATTCATGATGCATGGGATAGGCCTCATTTTAGGGAGAATTTTCAACCAGTACCTCAATCCCAAAAGGCGCTACGACATCTACCCCTAGCTCTTCCTCTACCCTTGCCTCGACTGCAACCTCTTGCTATTGATATGCTCAAACTACACTTTTAAAGAAGTATTAGAGGTCGGGTCAAGTAAAAAACCCAACTATAAGATTGGGGTTGATTCCACGAGAAAAATAGTTTAGACTTAACTTTAACGTACGATTACCTCTATTAAGTCAAGTCCTTTCTGAAAACTCGTACTTAAAGGGGGGCTTTGGGAAACAAATGTATTGTAATATTGCAAAATCAAATAAGTACAAATAGTGAATTATTGGTGTTTATCAAGTCGTGAGAGAAACTAGGGTGTAAGTGTTCCCTATAGGTTCATAACTCCATAATCCTAACTATAACAATTCTTCCTTAGTGTTTTGCATGCAAAGTGATAAGTTATGTATCTCTAAATCCTTGGTCTGACATTTAGAGAATTTCACCCAGTACCATGGTCCGGCTATGTGTGCCTAAGTTACTAACACTTATCTTTACTTCATATTAAGCATCATATACGATATATGGCTTAGTTGTTACTTCGCACCAAAATAAAACTAGCCAATTAGATAGTATCCCACTAAATCTATGTCGATAATTATTTTCCTATTAACTGCGTCCTTTGTCCGGCAAGTATCAATAAGGCGAGTTCAAACGCATGCACTTGTTAAAAGGACTTCTAAACAAAAGAATTATCGATGCATGCAATAACCTTTTTGAGAATTGTTATTTAGCTACGTTTATTTTGTTAATCACCCATGGTTCCCACAACCCTAGTTGTGGATTTAGGTTTCCATGCTTAGAAGAACACAATTCATAATTGATAAATAATAAATAATGAATTTACTTTGACAAATTAAATGAAAAACTAGAAATTCAACTTGAAATCACGCAATTATATTTAAAACAAAATCTGGAAATTTGAATTCATGCCTAAGTTGAAAAGACAAATCTCCAAAAACAAAAGTACGAAATTAGTAATAGAATTCAACCCCAAAAATGAGGTTTTACACCCTATTTATAAGAAAAGAGGGTCCTATATTAAGAGTAGTTCAAATAAGGAAAGTTTTTCCAAAATGTAGCTTCAATCGATGACCCCCACAGACGGTCCATCGATCAAATTATGGACCGTCGACTGCCTACGTAGGTCCATACTTAGCATCTTTTCTCAGCCTTCACTTTGCATCTTCTCTAATCCAATCGACGGATCAACAGCACGGTCCGTCAATTAACCTACGATCTATAGATGCTTTTTGTCGATCCATACATAGCTTTTCTTTAACATCGGGTACTGGGACATTCTCTAATCAAATTGATGTTTTGCCAGGACGGTCCATCGTTTTACCTACAGACCATCGATCTTATTGTATCCCAACACTTAGTCAGAATTCCCCGAGTTGCTTCTAAATGCCTAAACCTCCAATCGACGGTCACCGCCTATGGTTCATCAATGGGACGTAGGTCCGTCAATGGCCTTCATGGGTCACTTCGGCACTGATTCTTCACAATCTTCTACATTTTAGTTTTGGAAAACTTTCCTGCAAAACAAAGACAAAAACATTTTAAAATTACTATAAAAAGTCTCTAGACACACAACAATATTTAAAAAAAACAATTGAAAGTACCATGAAACCACGGTACATCAACACCCTCAACTTAAATTTGTTGTTTTTCCTCAAGCGATGTACTATGACTCAACACAACACTTTTTACACAAGTATCCTCTTTTAAGCTTCCGCAATCAAATGACTATCAATCCCACCTTTTTTTTTTACTTTAGCGCGTGTTTCTTCTGTTAGGCTTGATAGGCTTACTCATATGGATCAGACCATGACACAAACTCACCATGCACTGACACCTCTAATCTTTTGTCTCTCACCAAGGTACAAAATTTTTGATATTGCAACTAGTGACATCACTTCCAAAGATATCCTCCTTGTTCACACAATGATTTCATCATTGAGTATATGGATCGTTTTTCAACACTCACGCTCAAAACAAATTCACACCTAGTTGAACTTGTCTCCATCGTCTTGACCTTATTTTCACAGCTTAAGTTCACCATATTAGACTCTTAGGACCACGATAGGACTTTCTTGGCTTGTAACGTAGGCTCAGGGTCAGGGATGGTACATGTGGGTAAATATTAGTGACTTTTTTCCCTCCTTTACATTACGGCTAAGAGTCCTACCTCTTTCATTATTTATTATGCCCTACTTTTCTTGATATATTTGCCTTATTTTCTCCTTTCTTTCTCTTTTATGCAGTTACTCTTACTTCTTTTTGTTCAACACTCTGTTTCTCGTTTTTTTATTTTCAATTGACAATTTTGACTAAATCACTTTTCTTGTTCACTGTCCCTTTTCTTTTCCACATTAATCTTTTTTATGCCCACTTTTCAAGTCATCACTCATAATAGCCACCCTCAACTTATTGCTTTGCTACGATTCGAGGTACATATTACCTAAGGTTGGGTCAAGGAAAAGATGGGGTTATTTTCTACATTAGCCACCCTCAACGTATGCTTTTGGCTTAAGTTGAGGTGCACATGTCCAAGGAGGGACCAGGGCCAACACATTATACCCAGGGAAGTTGCGTTGGTAAAGAAAAGAAAGGTCTATTATAGGCTCAAACTATTTAAATCAAAAAGGGATAACAATTTCATTCAGCTCACTTCACTTTAAGTCAGATGTTTGCTAATTTGAACAAGGGCCTATGATCCTTTCTGAATTGTCTAACACAGAATCCTTTTGCAAGGAGTTATAGCTAGGTACAAATAGGGGAACAATCAAATAATCCTCACACTCTCATTGCACTTCATACACTATCTGTTAATCGTCTCACCTATTTTTGAGTTGTTAGAGTGAGATCTATGCAGTGGGTGCAAGTCTCTAATGGTCATAAATTAGAGCAACAATTCAACATTCATTATACTTATTCATTCAAGCACTTTTCCTTAATGGGATATCAATTCAATGTTTTATCCATCAATGATTCTTTCCTTTACTTTTTCATACTTTTTACAAGTAACGACACATGCTGGTTCAACTGTAAAGTAATCAGTCTCTTGGGGCAAAAAAAGACAAGCAAGAAAACCATAAAGAGAGGATCGTGAGCTGGGATACTCATACTTCACCCTAGCACTCACTTTCCATTTACCCCACCCACACCAAAAAAAACATGAAATTGTCCCTAATGCATCAGAAATATAAAGATAGGGTAGTAGGTGAAGCAAGCCTGAGGTGTGTAGCGCCGAAGATCAACAAGCAGGTGGGTCTGGTTTCCCAGAACCCGCACCATCAGTAGTACCCACAGCAGTATCCGCACCCTCAGTTGTGCTCCTCTGAACAACTTCCACTATGGATCTAGAAGCCCCAGCAACCAACTCTCGAACCCTCATCTTACGGGTCTTCTCATCATTCAACGAGGCTCTCCTCTCCTCGCCGCCTTCAAAAGAATCCCTGTTTCCCCCCCTCTTTTTTCTTCCTAGCACGAGCCTCATCTCCCTCAGTATAACGACTAAAT
Source organism: Solanum habrochaites (assembly GCA_027704765.1). Lineage (NCBI taxonomy): Eukaryota > Viridiplantae > Streptophyta > Magnoliopsida > Solanales > Solanaceae > Solanum > Solanum habrochaites. The sequence goes on from JAKWJA010002496.1 coordinate 19,166,530, forward strand.
GGGGGGGGTTCCCGCCTTGGCCACAGTCACGAGGCAATGTGTTGTGCAATAGGAGTAGTGGAAAAGTGCAAGTCAAGCACGTATCCCCTCTGTCCTCAGTATTCAAGTCCCTCAGGCTTGGGTCCCCTCATCTCCATTATGCTGTCATATCTGCCTGCAGACTCGCCATAGCATCCTGAACATTAGTCTGATCAATAGTGGGGGCTGGGCGTGCTAGAACTCGTAGCTTGAATGCATCGAGAAACTGGTGGACCGCCTGAATCTTAAGTTCTATTTATTGATCCACCTTCTTCTCAATCCGGTCTTCAACCTTGGGAATGGATTTATGCATCCAAGGATGGATATGAGGCAACAATGTGGCCATCTGGGCCTGTAGCTTCTAGACCCTAGCAATCAGGACCAGTGCTGCTGATGGTGGTGTAGACCGGGAGGAACTAGGTTCCCTACTAGTGCTAAGGAAAGACTCGGCCAGGATAAGTAGAACTAACTAATCAATGATGGTTCTACATAAAATAATCACGCACACATCAGTTCAAATAAACATTGTAATAGACCACCATATGCCCCACAATTATATACAAAGGCTAAAACTTTAAAGAGCGCATCCCTGTTAGTCTATATACAGAGAAAGTTTGGCCTCGACTTTAATTGAAGATAAAATTCCAAGTAACCAATAAGATCATCAATATACAAGTAGGTTATAGCATACCTTGAACTACATATATCCTCCATAAGTATCAAAAAGTAATCAAATACACATATTGCATAACCTATACCTCGAAGTGCATATTTCCCTCCAATGTGACTAGTAAGATCAAGTAGAAAGGGATCAACTTTGTAACGTATAAAAGAACGAGGATCATGGACTGCAACTATAAAATAAATTCCAAAACTAAAATATGTAACAATAAATATTTTTGAATAATCCTAGGTCAACTGATTATGAAAAGCTTCCGCAATAACGATTTCCCACTCTAACGTTTATCATTACCAATAATTAAAGATGGCAAACTGATGTGCTAAATGGTCCCTGAAAATCTTCACTAACCTCATCCATAAACGAAGGTTCATAAAAGTATGTATCACTAGATAGAATATTATTCATATATGAGTGACCACTACCAGAAGGGTTATTTTAATTAGACAATTAGTTTAACTAAGTCGTGGAACTCGTCCCTCCGAAATGAATTTGAACAAAGTGAAGGCCAAGTATCTCCTAATAATGATGTCCCACGAAAACACTAGTCCAAGGCTTGATGAATCCAAAAAATGCAAAATAAAGAATTAATTCCACCAAAAACTAGGCACTACAACAATATAATGATGGTCATAATCAATAAGCGATATTTTCTCCAAATCTTAAGACCCCAGACAATAGACTAATATATTTAAATTTCGTGGCAATTTTATCATGGTCAAATCTTTATTTGCGGCAAATCTCCCAACACCTCTCCATATTCTTTCACTATCAACCTCAATTGGAAGGAACGTGAGTCCTATCATACGTTAAGCTTACCGCAATTCGACTTAAAGTTAGTATTTTTTTTAAAATAGAGAATCACTTATTGAAGTTTCCATTTTTTGGTAATGTTCCTAAACATTTTTAGCTAACTCTCGAAAGATTGTCTTGTAAAAGGGTTCTAATATGAATTGAAACTTGAAAAAATCGTTCTATTCATTATGTCCTTTACAACAAAGCTAACCCAATTCAAACCTAGAATTAATTTAGTAATGGGGTTGCCTTTAAATTTACTAACCTTGTAACGTTCAAGAGACTCAAACTCGAAATGTTTAGAATTGATTGATAAATTGCTATCTTAATTCCAACTAATCCTACCCCTTGAGACATTCAACAAAATTTAAAGCAATTACTACGTTTTATGAATTTTTTCCGCATAGTTTTGTTATTCCATATATCAACAATTCCATAAGGTACCTCTCTAATAGTCCTAAATCCCGTGTTAATTGTATTTTGTTAAAAAAAATTTACTAATCCTCCTTTATTAATATTTATAATTTGAACTCTTTGATATAATCTATGTCCCATGAATAAACTTTTACTTCTCAAAATCTTAAAACACTTCCTTACTCTTAAGTTAATTATTTACCTATCATCCTATTTTTGGTATTAGCACCACGCATCATCTTTTTTTAGATATTTTTTGGGAACCGACCTACACTTTTAGTCAAACGAACTGTATTTATAGTTACCAAAAAATGATGGCTAATAGAAATGTCCGTGCTTAGAAATTCTGTTTAATTAAATTGGTTTATCAACTCTGTTGTTGTAGTAGAAATGTTGTTCTTTAAGTTTTTTATATTGCCTCCAAAATAGGTGAAGAGATGAGGTGTCAACTAGAGTATGTAGTCAAAGTGAGAACAATCATGACCAATCAGAAATTTGTATGAATTTAAAGTGGAAATCATTTGGAAATGCCTGTGCCATTCGAATTATCTCAAACATTTGTCAAATTGTGTTTCCAATGTGACCATTTATATGTTGTAAATGTTTGAAAAATAAAGCTCTCTTTTTTGGAAAATGCTCATGAGGACCCTCAGATCATTGAGAATTTTTAGGATTGTGTTTATTTAATGAGGGGAAGCCCGCTCTTTAATACACAATAAACTTTACAATCTTTTGGCCAAAAAAAAAAAAAAATGGTCGACACTTTTTTACACTTGGCCCTTTTTACATTTGGCCGACACAAAGAACAAAAACCTTAACTGTTACGAATGGCCTATTCTGTTTATTGTATGACCGTCATACTTTTACAATCTTTTTACATATGGCTGATTATTTAGCGCACAAAAATGATAAACACTAAAAAAAAAGACTTTATCATATCAGATAACTTTATCTACTTTACAGATAACTTTATATATATATATTTTTTTTTTAATTAGAATCTCTCCTGATATACCTTGTGTTGTCCCCCTTTATCCTAAATCAACTGTTTGGTATTACGTTATCTTCTCCCTTACAACTTGATCAATCTACTATGATCTGGGTACTTATTTCTGATAAGCTTGCAATATCTACTAATGTTCTTCTGAATAAATTCCTTCTTCAAGGCTCTTGTAGTTGGTGGTCTTCTGGCTTTTAGTAATGAAAAAATCCATCGCTGGGACCTTCATCCATATCTGATTTCCTTAATCCTTTGGAGTTTGCAAAATCCTTACTTGATCTCTGCGTAATAACTCCAAATGGGCATTTCCATTTAAATAATTTTTGGCTAATTCTTTTATTATCGTTGCTATAACCAATTCCTTTTTTATTCGCATAAAATCTTGGTATATCTCTTCTGTGGTTATCGTCGCTTTGTTTTTTTCTATCTCCTCGTATATCTCTCTTTGGTATCTATCCTCGATTTGGTGGGTTTTTTCGTCAGATCTGGTACAACTGCTCCTATCTTTTCTATTTTTTGGCATAGATTTGTCGTCATAGCCATAGATCTTTTCATCATATCCTTTTTCTTGAGAGTATTCTGCAACAAGAATTTTTTTTTATCAGTTTTTGATTACCTCAATTTGTAATTGTAAATTTAATATATTTAATACTAAATCGCTTATTTCTTTTGTTGTAACAATCTTCTACCTTTTTTAGTATCCACCATTTTACCCTTGTGTTTAATTTGTTCTTACAACTAAATTTTATTATAACAATATATGGCTCAACGCTAATAAACATTTATATAATGCAAATATTTAAATTTTCTGTTTATTTCTGGACCGACGCTGTTTAGATCGATCGAACAGTAAGATTATTTTTTGATAAAAACTGGCTGGGGTCGACGGAACAGTCGACGGACCGTCATGGTCACGAAGGACCGTCGGGGGGGGGGGGGGTCAAAAATCGTTCCAAACCACTAAAACTCTGAAAATCAAGGGTAAACTGGGAATCACTCCTCTTAACTTCACGACATAACTGCTGTACGCACCATCGTAGGTCACAAACGTGCCGTCACGAGTGGCCGTAAAATTTTTTTTCCCCCCCCAACCTCGGTCGGTTTTCTGTCTAAATTTTTAAAGGGGTGTTTTCAACTATCCTGTTAATAATTATAAAATTTTTGGGTTACTAATTTATCATTTCCTTACTTGGGTAATTAAATGCAAATATAACCTTGACTAAATATGGGTTACTTTTATCATCTTTTATACTTACTTATTTGATAATTGGGGTAAAAAAGACAAAGGGTTTGGAAAAAGAGAACTTTTTTTAAAAAGAAACAGAAATAGGAACGAAGCGAGAGAGAGAGAAGAAACGAGGAGTACAACAGAAATTGGCGAATAGATTGCTTGATCACATTTCTTCGGTGGAGGTACAGGGTTATGGTTTATGCTTGTGAATAGTAAAGTCTAACGGTGATTATATTCATTGGGTGATATTGTAAAGTCTTTTATATGCTTAATTGTTGTGGTTGCATGATGTGATTTTATAATTGTTGAATGGCCTTTTTATGATGATACTGTTGAATCTTAAAATTAAATGCACTCTATAACGATGAATGTTCTTGGTATAAAAGGAATGCTTGAAAAAAAATGAATAAAAGAATGAGTTTTTGACTATGGATCGGTCGTCACAACCGAACACGTAGTATTAGGGTAATCGGGTTGGTCACGAACCGTAGCACGTAGTAACTATGGATCGAAGTGGGGGTCATGAACCACACGTATATTAGGGGATCGGGTGTCACGGACTGAACCGTAGAATTAGGGGGATCGAAGTGTCACGTTCCGACACAAGAGGAAATAAAAGAGAATGAATTCTGACTTATATGATATACTCAAGTTAAATAACCTAATTTCCCACATGAGTATGTGTGTGCTTGAGCCTTCATAGATGTTCTTGTTGTGTCAGCTTTGAGTATGTAAGTTGATTCTATATTATTACTTGATATATAGTATTGCTTTGATAGTTTTAGTTTGGCCAATGATACCTACTCAGTACTTGTACTAACCCCCTACTTTTATTCCCTTCTTGTTTGTTTGTGGAGTGCCGCAAGGCACCATTGACTTTGTCTCGTCCGCACCTGCTAAGCAGTCCTACAGCACGTCAGATTTCAGGGTGATCTATTTTTCCTAGCCGGACAGGATTTCTCTCAATTCAACGTCTTGAATGTCCTTGAAGCTCGGACAGGACTAACCTGTTTATTACCTTTTTTAATTTTAAGTTCTTTAAATATCTTAGTCCTTAGTAAATTGAGGATGATGTTCTGATGTTGATGACCTTCCAAATTTTTGGGATATGAGTTGATAAATTTTAGAATGTTTATTTCTAGTTGGTTTTTATTAATAATATTTTAAGTCCTTCCGCATTATGTTGTGGTTTAGATTTGTTGGTTTTCGCTCACATAGTAGGATAAGTGTGGGTGCACTCGCGGCTCATTTTTGGGTCGTGACAAACTTGGTATCAGAGCATTAGGTTCGTAATGTCCCTCATCACACAAGAACGAGTCTATAGATCTTGAGAACGGTAGGGGGACGCCCTTACCTTTCTTTGAGATGCTATAGGACCTTAGGAAAATTCCATTCTTTTCCGTTCCTTCTTTCGTGCTATTCATTGGATCCAATTGGTCTCTAGGTGAGTACAAAGTGGGTATCTGACAATCCTCACTCTATTTCAAATCCAGAATTCAGAAGCTAGACAACGACTGTGTCCCCTACACCAGCACCCGGCAAGACAGGTGCTTCTGGGCCAGCCACTGGGCTTAGCTCGAAGAGGAGCCGTCGGTAAGAGGCCGTGTAGGGTCGCGGAGGACGTCCTCTAGAGGTAGAGGACAAGCCGTGTCCAACTCGTATATGGCAGTTACTCCTCCACCGACCGATGAGGGTAGTAAGAGAGGGTGAGGAAGGACAATGAGCAAGTGCAAGAGGGAATTACCACCCCAACCTACCCCAGAGATATTACCAGGTTCTTGCTATCTTAGCAGGGTGTTATCTGATCAGGGCCAGACGCCTCCAGTGTTGTCTGCAACCAGCACCTCAGGTTTTCCATGGAGTAACACATGCAGCCGTTGTGGCTCCCCCATGGATTGCCTCATTGGAAATAGGCAGTTCCCTCGTTGACTACAGGTCCATAATGACAATGATCAGCATTACTTTTTCACGAATTTATTATAGTTAAAACCTCCAGTATTCACGGGTGCACCCGAATCTGAAGATGCATATGGATTTTTTATGGTTCGATTGGTGCCATATTGCTGCATAAATGGACAATAGTAGAACGATTCGGGGTAAAGTTTTGTGCCTAACCAGTTTCCAGGGGGATGCCAAAGTGGTGGCGGTCGCCTTTGAGTGTCAACCAGCACAGGCACCACCTATGAATTAAGGCATCCATTCTCTAGCCTATTTATGGAGAAGATATACCCGAAATTTTGAGGCTAGTGAGAGGAGAGATGTATTCCTGAGGCCTAGATGACGGAAGGATTGTCGTGTTTCTGCGTAGAGGCTAAACTTTCGGCACTAATCCAGGTATGCCCAAACTCAGCTTTTGTTTCACTCAACAAGAGCGGATTCGCCGTTTTGTGAAGGCAGGGTGAGGCGCAAGGACTATTTCTTTCACAATAAGGTAAGATTTTGCGGATTTCCAGCCTTACATAGCTGCTTTAGCAAATCCTTTTCAGGAAGTGGTTGAATTTTGGGTGATATAAGTAGAGGGGGGAACCAGACTACTTCACCAAATGGCGTCTACATCTAAAAATTTCTGTAAGGGAGGTGAGTTTAGAGGTCTTACTCTAGAGGGCAGAGTTTCCCGAGGTTACCAAACCGTCCTATTCGTCTCCTTGCAGGCTGTAGCAGAGGGTCCACCGCTGACCGGTCCATCAATTCTCCTGAGTTTGGAGGTGATCCCCAGACTCTGTCGTTCCTCACAGAGAACCTATGCTTGACTACTAGAGATTGGTTAGGGATGTGGAGAGAACGGAATAATTAGGAGTTTTGTCCAAACCAAGTTACAGACCCCCATAAAGTTAGGAGTAAGAGGTGGGTCATTGGAGAGGCCCGCCATTCTAAGGACGCGGTGGAAAAGGTAATGGTGGGTTCACTCAATCAACGGGTTGGCGGGCAAGAATGGAACTGCTGCGGCTCCAACATGATAGGGGCCAATGGAACAGACAAGGTGATTGTTCATTGTTATGCCTTTCCCGGGCGGGTCTGAAGCAAGACATCTGAAATGCTATTATCACAAGTAAATCTTTTGGTCCTGTGATTGGCATGGATTCTGTAAATTAAATTTTGATCCCTGGTCCACATTTTTCATATGTATCTTCCTATTGCTACTGGTCTTATTTTACCATTACAATTGCCTTGACATTCCTATTAGTGTCTCTACTCTGTGGTGATTCTGTGGATAGTTGAAAGGGTAATATGGTCCTTTGCCTTGTGACGTGTTGTAGGGATCACTACCTATGTAGACTGATTATCTCTCGAAATGGTGGATTTTTATGTAAATTCTGGTTATGAACTTGGCTTTCTTTCTTCCAAATTGTGCAATCTTAGATTGTAATGAAAAACTGTGACATTGGCAAGCCTCGAACAGCTCCGCTAGTGGTGGGTGGGTTGACTACATTTCCACCCCAATCCGTATTATCTCCTTTTCTTCGCGCGAAGATGATGGTTAGTAAAGGTTTTTTAGCCTTCTTGGCTCATCTCAGGGATGATACTTCCAAAGTCACCTTCTATTGACTCTGTTTTTCGCAAAGTCAGCGAGTTTTTGGATGTGGTTGTCCTAGACCTTCCTGGTATGCCACCAGAATTACGATATCAATTTTCTGTATTGGGGATCTGAGCCGGGTACTCGGCCCCATTTCATCCCCGCCTTAATGAATGGCTCCAGTTGAGTTAGGGAGTTAAAGATCCAACTTCAGGAGTTGGTAAGTAAAGGTTTCATAGACAAGGATCCCCTTGGGAAACCTCCTGTTTTTAATTTGTAAAGAGAAGGATGGAAGCCTTCGATGTGCCTAGACTACCGGCAGGAATAAGTTAACTATTAAGAACCAATTACCCTATTTCTCGAATTGATGATTTGTTCGCTCATTGTACAGGTGCTTGTGTCTTCTCTAAATTGATCTGAGATCCGGTTAATCATCAGATTTGAAAATACGGGGGGCAGCACATGTGCCGCCGACTGCCTTTCGACCAGTTATGGGCCTTACGAATTCTTAGTAAGTCTTTTGGGCTAAACGAATTTCCCCTGCTGCCTTCAGAGTCTGAGGACAGGGATTTTTTAAGTGATATCTGGATCTCTTGTCATTGTATTCATTGATGAATATACTTATATGCTCAAAGAGCAAGAAATAACATGATGATCATTTGAGAATTGTATGGGAGTTTTGTTTGGGGAGAAAAGGCTTTATGCCAAATTCTCCAAGTGTGAGTTGTTGGTTAGGATTTCAGTTCCTTCTTGGGGCACGTGGTTTCCTAAGGATGGGAGTGTGGTGGATCCTTCTAAGATTGAAGCAGTTGGAAGAGTTGGGTAGACCTACTATGTTCAGAGGTAACGAATTTGGTCTGGCGCGCTAGCTACTACCGTCGATTTGTCAAGGGATTTGTCTTTCTATTTTCTTTTCTCTTCGGCACTAACAAAGAAAACTAAGCAGAATGTGCCCTTTGTATGGGTCCGGATTATGTGAGGAAAGTTTCAGAAACTCAAGACCTTGTTGACTACTAGCACAATTCTACACCTGCCAGTGGAGGTAAGAATTTCATCGTTTATTGGTCATTGCCTTATTCCTGGTTGGGTTGCAGTTGGCTGTAATGCAGGAAGAAGTGTAATTGCTTAATGAATTCGAGACAAATTAAAAGGTGCATGAAACGTAACGATCCGACTCATGATTTGGAGTTGGCTGCGTATATTTGCCTAAGCAATGGAGACATTACCTATATGGGGTCAAGATGTGAAGTCTATGCAGCATCAACGTAGTTTACAGTATGTTTTTTACTCAGAGGATTTGAATTTGGGCAGAGGAGTGGTATGGTAACAACTAAGTACTACATATTACTATTTTGTATACCCAGGAAAAGCTAATGTGGTGGCAGACGCCGTAAGTAGGAAAGCATGGACATGGGTAGTTTAATCCCCACTTACAGGGTTTTCCCTAGACGCCTTGCTAGAGAGGTTTCAGACTTTGCTATGAACCTATGAGTTTGCAAATACTATATAAAAGAAAAGGAGGACTTATTGGCCTGTGTGGAGGCAAGAAATTCCTCCTTTTTCTTGAACAAGATTAAGGAGAAGCAGTTTACTGATGAGAAGCTGTAGCCGAATTTGAGATATGGTATTTTTTTTTTGTGTGGCGAGGAGAGTCTAAAAGAGGCAATAATTTAATGAAGAAGGTGTTTTTGAAATTAAGGGAAAGGTATGTGTTGCCCCGTTTGAGATTTGGTTTCACACTATTCTTAACAGAGGCTCATAGTAAGGTACTCTAGACATCCTTGTGCAACCCAAAATGTTATCGCGACCTAAAGGCAACAATTTTGTGGAGTAGAATGAAGCGCGACATTCTGAGTTTGTTGCCAAATGCCCGAATTGTCAGCCAAGTAAAGTATGAACACCAGAGGCCTGGAGAACCTTGTCAGAGAAATGTCCATTCCTGAATGGAAGTGGGGAAAAGATTGCAATGGATTTCGGGTTGGTCTTCCAAAGACATTGGGTAAGTTGGATTCTATTTGGTTAATTTTTGACAGATTACCTAAGTCTGCTCACTTCAAATTCCGGTCAAGATGACTTAACACCATGCAGAGAAGTTAGCCAAACTTTATATCTCGGAGTTGGTCGATTGCGTGGAGTTTTCCACTCATCCATCATATCAGATGAGAGGTATGCAATTTTCTTTCTGGACCTTATCTTCATTTCACGCCCCCAGATCGATGGTCCAGTCTGAGCAAACGATTCAGGTGTTGGGGATATGGCTTCGTGCACATGTGTGATAGAAATTGGGTGGTCATATGGGAATAATTCTTACTCTTAGCCGAGTTTTCATACAACAATAGCTTATCACTCAAGTATTGAATGGCTCCAATTTGAGGCTCCAACACTACAGAAATAATGGGAGGAGAAAATGGGCTAAGGAAAAAAATCCCCCAATTGATTGGGGAAATATTAGTATGCTTTTGACGTAAAAAAGAAAAAGACAAACTTGGGGTACCGATAACTAATCTTGAGGAATCGCTAGATAAGGTAAAATTCTCCAGGATAGCCTTCTAGCCTCAAGCAGTCAGAAGGAATATGAATAATCGCAGGTTAGGGACTTGAATTTTTTATGGCGGGCGAACAAGTATTGCTGAAGGTTTTTTCACCCATGAAAGGGGTTGATGCTGTTTGGTAAGCGAGTAAACTTAGTCCCCAGGTAGATTGGGTCAATTTGAATAATGAAAGCGCGTGGGGGAGGTTGCCCTTACGAAATTGGCATTGCCTCCAGGACGCTCAGAGTGCAAACCTGTGCAAATTTCATGTGTCTATGCTGAAAAGTACCATGGGGATGGTAACACTACCTATTCTTGGGAATTCCAGTTTCTTCTCGACGAGAAATTTGTCCTTATGAGGAGGAGCCGCCTGCTAGTCTAGCTAGAGAAGGTGCCGCATTGAGATCAAAGGAGATTGCATCTTACTTTTTCAGTGGAATACATCGGCCAGTCGAAGAAGTGCTACTTGGGAGAATGAGGCTGATATGCAAAAAAGATATCCACATCTTTTTACAGATTCAGGTACTCTTTCTCCGCCCAGTTTTTGTTTCTATCCTGATCGTTCGGAGGACGAACAATGGGTAAATTGGTATCTAATTGTAACGACCTCTTTATCGATTCAACAGTAAGATTATTTTGATAAAAACTGGCTGGTCGACGGAACAGTCGACGACGTCATGGTCCACGACGGACCGTCGGGGGGGGGGGGGGGTCCATCGTTCCAAAAGACGTAAACTCTGAAATCTGGTACTGGGATCAACTCTTGAAACTTTCACTACAATTGCAGTACGGACTGTCATAGTACGATGGGCGTCACGAGTGGGCGTAATTTTCCACCTGGGTCGTTTGTCTGCTAAGTTTTAAAGGGGTGGGTTTTGACTATTCCTGATTATAATTTAATTAAATTTGTAGGTTAATGTTAATAATTTTAATTACTTGGGATTACAGGAGATAACCTTGAATCAATAATTGGGTTACTTTTTAATCATCTTATACTTTCTAATTAATTTGAAAATTGGGTCAAAAGAAAAAGGGTTTTTGAAAAAGAGAAATTTTAAAAAGAAAAGAAGAGAGACGAGCCGATGAGAGGAGAGAGAAGACGGGAGACCACGAATGACATTGGAAATAGATTGTTTGATCACGACTCTTCGGGGGAAGTAGGTTATGGTTTATGCTATGTGATAGTACCCCCTAAATAGTGAATGATATGTAATTGGGTTAAGAAATTATTGTAAAAAGTCTTCTATATGCTTTTGTGTGTTTAGCATTATGTGATTTGTAATTGTGATGGAATTTTAAAAATGATGAATACTGTGGAAATCTTAAAAACCTTAATCCACTCTATTAATGATGATGCCTTGGTATAAAGGAAGGCTTTGACCACTAAAAGAATGAGGTTAATGGATCAGTGTTCACGACTCGAACGTAGTATTAGGGGATCGGGTGTCCGAACCCGACCACTAGTATAATGGATTGGTGTGTACGAACCGACACCTAGTAATTAAGGGATCGGTTGGTCACGAACCGACACGTAGAAATTAGGGAATCGGGTTCACTTTCCGACCCAAGAGGAATAAGAGAATGAATCTTGAATTATGTTTGATATAACTCAAAACATTTTAAAGAACCTAATTCCCAACTGAGTATGGTGTTTTTTGGAGGCTGACCCTCCTAGAGTTCTTGTTGTTGTCCACCTGTTGAAGTGTTGTAGTTGATTCTATATTAAATTACTTGATATATATAGTTCTTTCTATTTTGGATTGGCCGATGATACCTACTTTTATTTCCCTTCTTGTTGTTTGTGGAGTGGGCAGCAAGTGTCACTAGTGACGTCGGCTCTCACAACTCTTTAGCCAGTCTACAACACGTCAGAGTTTTCAGGGTGAGCTTATTGCCTAGCTCGGACAGGATTCGCTCATTTCATGTCTTGAATGTCCTGAAGCTCGACATGTACTACCGTTTTAATTCTTTATTATAGTTCCTTAAATATTCTTAGACGTAGTAAATTGAGGATAGATGTTCTTGATGTGATGACTTCCCCAGATTTTGGGATATGAGTTGATAAAATTTTTTTAGAATGTTTATTTATTGGGGTTTTAATTAATAATATTTTGAGTCCTTCCCGCACTTATGGTTGGGGTTTAGATTTGTTGGTTCGCTCACCATACTAGGATAAGTAAGGTGGGTGCCACACCTTATTTTTAATTAAATTTTATATTGCAAATCTTATTTTTAACCATCCTAAAATTAGAAAAAGAAATCTAACCACTACAGTATTCACAGTACCAAAGGTTTTCTATGAATGGAATGTATTACCAGACCATTGGATATAAAATGCACCAGGTAGATACCACATTTTTATGGATAACTATTTTAAAAAACCAACTAAAAAATTCATTATAATATAGATGACATATTATTATATTCTAAAACACAAGATGAGAAATATAAGATTATAGAAAAATTATACAAATAATTACACATTCAGTAAGAAGCCTAAGTAAAAGTACAAGCACAATAACGACACCACAAGATAGAATTTATAGGAATACAAATAGATAACATGGAATAAAAATGCAAACTCAATATCGTAACCATAAAAATAACCACCCTTGACGAAAATATAGATACAAAAAAGAAATTACAATATTTCTAGGATTAGTAAATCAAGTAAGAGAATCTATTAACCGAAATTAGCAGCACATTTAAAACCTCTACATAAAAAACTTAAAGGATTTGATACTATTTGGGAAATAACAAAGATAAAGTACATATAAGAATATTAAGAAATTTATGTAAGAAATTACAAATGTATAATTTTTTTCCTGATGAAATAAGATATTGATGTACTTATTGAAACAGATTCAGTGACCATAGTTATGGAGGAGTATTTACCTTAAATACAACAACGAAAAAATAGAACTCATGTGTATATATTATTCAGGATCTTATAACGAAGCACAAATAAAATGGGAAATAAACAGAAAAGAATTATTTGGCATTATATAAAATGTTTATTAGCGTTGAGCCTATATGTTTTATAATAAATTTTATTTTAAGAACAGATAACCACACAGGTAAAAGGGTGGAATAACTAAAAAGGTAGAGAATTCAGTTACAACAAAAGAAATAACGAGATTAGTATTCAATATATTAAATTTTACATTTAAATTGAGGTAATTCAAAAACTGTAAAAATCTTGTTGCAGACTACCTCTCAAAAAAAGATATGTTAAAGATCTATTGGCTAATGATGACAAATCTATGCCAACAAAATAGAAAAGATTAAGCAATGTGGCAACTCTGAAAGAAAAGCTCAATAGTCAGCAGCCATGACACTAAACATGCGGAGCAGTCGTTCGGCTGACCTGAAAATAGCCAGAACTAGACAGAGAGATGGGAAACTCCAAAAAACCCATAACAAAATTTGTTTAAATAACAGCTGCCGGTACAGAGTCAAAAAAAGTTAGCAAAAATCCAAAAATACAAACTTAAACCACTATTTATAAACCATTTATCACACAAACCCAGTACAAATACCCGTGGAACCACAACATCTACATATGTTGTTTAGGCCTACAAAGTGATAAAAAGCGATATAATACATACACAATCTACAATCGAAAACAATATGTAAAAAATCCATACATATTTAAACCTAAACCCAAGATCTACACAGACAAAAAACCCCGAAGAAGACTATATAACCCAAAAACTACAGGGATATAACACTGTCCGACCCAATCCGAGCCGCGACTGCAACCCACATTTCCCGCTCTATGTGAGCGAACCAACCATCTAAAACTTATCATTTCAATTTAATACAACCATAAAGTAATGTCGGAAGACCTTAAACTCATAAATAAAGAACAATTCAATAACTTCTAAAATCAACATCTATTATTCCCCAAAATCTGGAAGTCATCATCACAAGAACATCTATGATCAATTTACTAAACTAAGAGTATTCTAAGAAGCTAAACAAATAAGCTAGTCTAAAATGGCCGACTCAAGGCCATCACGCCATGAGGAAGGAGATCCAGTCCAAGCTAGAAGCATTAGCTCACCCTGAGATCCTGTGTGACGAATAACTGCTTGAACTAACTGTTGATTCCGAAGATGACGGCACGTTTGCTGCACTCCCACAAATAACAAAATGAACTAAAATGGGTGGTCAGTACAACCACAAGTACTGAGTGGTATCAATCGGCCAACCTCAAAATAGAAAAACAGTAATATCAAGTAACATCATAAAATCAACTAATATCCTTAGCATGCAGCATTTATAATTACCATAAATCCTTGTTACAACACCAAGCACATCATGAGGACTCCCGCCTCCTCATCATACTCGTTGGGAAACATGTTCTTTAGATTGAGTATATTAGTACTTTTCAAGAATTCATTATGTTATTTACTCTCGTGTCGGTACGTGACACCTCCGCGTCCTCATTCTATCCTGGTGGGTCGGAACGTGAACACCCCGATCCTCAATATTCTATCCGGTGTCGGAACGGACACTCCGATCCTCATATTCCTATCCTGGTACCAGGAACTTGGCCCCCGATCCATATACTAATCCTGGTGTCGGAACGTGACACTCCGATTCCTCATATCTATCCTTGGTAACCGGAACGTGGCAAACCCGATCCATAT